>CM040985.1:3810547-3864793 GCA_022985145.1 Pangasius djambal | reverse complement strand
GATATTAAATTTGGATGTCACAGCACCACTACTTAATTTGCTGACATATTTTTTCAATTTCTGTGTAGGCGACAAAACTTTTGTCTTGCCAAAATTTGACCTTTCTGTTTTGAATAAATTATATATTTTTTTCAGTGAAACTAATTCATTTCAGTGCATTAAACATCATTTGGGAGGGTTTTAGCTTTTCATATGAGCTGTTTCTAACACCAAATGATTAATTAAAAGTCAGGTTAATAGCAGGTGTTTCTACAAAATAGATAAGCGACAAGACTTTTGTCAGGGACTGTATATATATATATATATATATATAAAAATGTGTGTATATACACATATACACATACACATCTACACACACTCTCTCACACACACACTAGTGTGCAAAAGTCTTAGGCACCCTATTTTTTTTTTAGTACAAACTTTGTTATAGATTTTTATTTTACGACTTCTACATTATTGATTCAGTACAAAAACTTTCTAGATTCCAAACATTAGTTTTCCAGCACAAAATTAAATGTTACAGAAAAATGTTTGTATGTCAGTAAAGAAAGCAGCAGATTACACAAGAGACATTTTTCAGACATTAAAACATAATGAAGGCTGCTGGGTTTCGCTGCAGAAATAAGAAGCGAGACGACAGTCAGAGTCTCCAGAAGAACTGCGGCTGCTTCTGCAAGATGCTCAGTAACACTTACAGCTCATTTGAGACTACTATTGTTTTTTTTAAAGCGAAGGATCGTCTCACCAAATATTGACTTTGTTTCATTTATTACTGTTTACTGCTCTTTATAGTATTTTTTAATGTAGAAACATTTAGTTTAATTATTTTTTGAAGGCATCATTGCTCTACAGCATTTCTTTGCATGTGCCTAAGACTTTTACACACACACACACACACACACACAAACACGCACAAATGCACATATATATTTTACGCTGATCTTACCTGTTGTGACCATTTCTGCGCTTTCTCCGTGAGGTACTTGTACACCACGGGTCTGCCCACTAAATAAGACAACATGTAGCAGAAAGACGCTCCCAGACCTGAGCACTGAGAAGCAGAATATCCATACATTACTAAGCAGAACATTTTAGCGTAGTGTAGAGCGATAAATAAAGCGACAACAGCGCAAATAGATCACAGTGTGTAATTATTCGCTTTGAGATTGTGTGATTATTCACACTTACCAGGCAAACCAGGAACAGAGCCAGGGGGAAGGGATACAGATACCCAGAGAGGATACTGAGGAAAATTGAACCTGGAATGGCAAATGTCTGGAGGCTGAAGGAGAACTACTAAGGACAACAACAGATCTTAGCGTACTTATACTCTAAACTATGAATTTATTAACCCTAGCCTTTCATGTCTCATGTTCGAGAGGCGATGCGAAACAGATCTTCCCATATCGGGATATTACCCATGAAAAATCTTGCATTTCATAACCAAGCAGTCAAATATTTACAGTGCATTAAGTGTGGAGTGCAAATTTTTGCAAAGGATAAAATGATGAACAGGACCAAGATATGTAGTGTGTTATGTCTTACAGATGTTTCTTTCCCAACAGCTGTAGCCTCAGATTCCTGTCCTTAGGCTGGCGGCACTGGAAACCGATGTGGTCATCTGTTGTCATAGCCCATCCGACTCAACAACACATGTGTTGTGCATTCTGAGCTGCTTTTCTGCTCACCACGGTTGTAATAAGTGGTTATTTGAGTTACTGTAACTGTTCCCTTTCCTTTTTTGGTTTTTTTCGCACCATTTTAAAGATTTTAAACTGTAAAACAGTGCTTTATTTATAAAATCACGTGTGGACACTAAGCATCACTACATACATTTTAAAGTACAAGGTTCTCACATGCACGTTTGTGATTATAAATGTAATTTTTTTTTATTATTATTACTTATAGGCTACTATTCTATTTACTTGTTATAATTATTTATATTTAATTTTGCTTGCGTAACTGAAAATCAAGGTTTATTTCAGGTTGTTACAATGTTACGATCAAATTTACACGCACTCCAATCAGATGCGAGTTTGATTTTACAGATACAGCAAAGATGATGTTGACATTTATGAATACGGAAATGGTAGAATCTTTTCCTCGCCATCCATGAAGATTTCCCTGAAAATCAGGCTCCGCCTATTTACCGCCATCGTGGTACCGATGGCAACCTACGCCAGTGAGACCTGGAAGGCATCAACAAGCATCAACAAGAAGCTCGACGTCTTCCAGCAGAGATGCCTACGCCGAATCCTTAAGATCCGATATTTTGATCATATCGCCAACGTAGACGTGCTCCAAAGGAGTGGCGTGTACAAGCTCATTATTATATTACTTACATTATTATATTACTCATGTCAACAACACAGAACACTCAGATGCTTCAGACAAAACTATTCACGCCTGAGCAGTAAAGTAATCCGGACAGAGATGAGCCTTTCTCTACAGCCCGAGAAAGACAGAGACTTGAACTCGCAACCTTCTGGGCACTGGAGTAGATTCCAAACCACTAAGCTTTAATCAACTGGTAAATTAGTAAATCTGAAACTTGTCTGATTTGGTGCAAAGGATACAAGACATAAGTAGCAAAGTATGCTAAAAGCACTTGGGTATAATAGGTGTCCTTATATTTGGAGAGCACGGTACCCAGTGCCTTCGCGTCGTCCATGTCTTTAGGGATTTTTATCTTGTCCCTCTCATCTCTGAAAAAGAAATATCATGAACATGAAATGTGGCTTTTCGCTAAAAAGCATTAAGGTTTCAGGTTGATACTAGAATAGTTTGGTATCGGATTGAGCTCATTTTCTGCAATTACTTTTTTTTTGTGCATTTTCTCCCCAATATGTTCACCTCCAAATTCCCACCCACCAGCCAGCTCTCTCCTATCATACTACAGCTACCAGTTAACACGTGGAAACTGGTGCATCACATGGCAGCGTAACACACTCTGAGGAAAGTGTGCTATCTACCCTCTTCCGCGTACATGAGCTCGTGGACACCCACGATTCGCTATTATTGCTGTAGAGAGTACACCATCCTTACCACCGAGACAGCAAGTACAGTTTTTCCTCTCTTGGACTCCCGACCATGGACGGCGATGGAATCTCCAGAATTCGAACTCATGATCTCCTGAATGCTTTTCTGTTGCCTGATGCACTGATGCACTTTACCGTTATAAATGTGTTATGTAGATCCCAGTGCTGTACCAATCCCAACTTTTCTATTTTTTGATATAACAATGATACCAATACCAGAGCTCTGGGTATCACTTGATACCTGATCCTGCTCTGCCTTTTTCGTAACCGAGACACTCTGTGGATAAGTTATGTAAAACATCCCAGGATCGGATGGCAAAATATGTCAGTGCTGATTCCACATAAATCCAGCGTTTCAAGCCAATTTCAATATCTGATGCGGGCGAAGAACACAACGTGTCTTAAAGCACGGGGCCATTATGACTCTGATGTTTCACATAACTCGATTTAAAGCTTGAAGGCACTCAGCTGGGATACTGTGAGGAGTCAGTGTCACATATCAGCTGATTCTCAGAGTCGGTATTGGATTGAAAATGGAAACGTGGAATTGGGGCATTACTAAATTAATTAATGATCGACTTCTTTTTAGTTCCATAGACGATTGATGATATTACCCTGGTTTTAGCTTTCCATTATTGCCTTCCAGTTCATTTTACAGTTCAGTATGTAATGATTTAACATCTTGGGGACATGCAGTTGTAGAAAAATAATCCATGACAGGGGGGTCTTAAGCAAAGCAGAGTTACCTTTACAAACCCAAAAGTTAATTCATTCCCCTATAGCATCATTTTTTATTTCTTAAAGAGCAACATGTCAAACTTTTAATCCATTTGTAATTCTGTTCAATGTTGTAGAAATTCAAAAATAAGTGACTTCCTGTTATCACCTGTCTCATAACAACTCTAACTAACTTTCACCAGCTTCTCTTTTTTTTTTTTTCTCTCGGTCATAAAGTTAATAAGACAAAACGAAGAATTCTGCTTGTTATGTTCCTCAGAAACCTGAAAGTTCAAAGTCCTCTGTCTCTAAGGCTTTCCTATGACTGGACATGTTAAGATACGTATATGTAAATGTTTTATTAATGATTTAAATGACCTAGTTACGAAGTCTTGCTTACAAATGAATTCTTAGGGAATTGGAAACAGCCCACTTACTCGCTCAGCTCAGGGAAATTTCGGTAAACCAGGTACATGACTGAAGCAGCACAGGCAAAGATGGAAATCAGGATGAGGAGGGACATGCGTGCAGATCCTCCTCCAGTGTACTGCGCTGCTGTACAGGGAACACGGGGACAAAACATGTCAAGGCAACATCGCACATAAAAGCAGGGGTGCGCAAACTTTTTGCAATCCCAAGATAAATTCAGTCTGTGCTGTTATACTCTTATAAAGAATTGTGGACCAAGAGGAGTAACTGTTACCACCCTGATGATGATTATTTTACAATAAAACATCCTAGATTGTTTGGTTCACTAACGATTTTCTAACACTAACATTTTTATGTTGTACTTTTTATCCATTTATAGCCACATTAAATGTTGGGGAATGTCTATGAGACAAGTTAACAATCGTAGCCTCTCTTTTTTCTCTCTCTCTCTCGTCGTTAATAAGAAAACACAAAACCACAGCTTAAACCAGAAAAGTGGAAATGATGATACAATCGAACGAGTGCATTAATATAAACCTGTGATTTGCCTTGGAGCTGCTGTTATAGCAAAGTGCTTCAGAATTCTCCAATCTGATTGGTTGGAAAGCGCTGATTAATTTTCTATAACAGCAGCTCTGGCACTCATTCTAATTAGACATTCAGTCTAATATGTTATCATTTCTATAGTAACAACCTGCTCTCAGGGACGCTCCAAATATCTAAAGCGAATAATAAATTGATTAAAAACAGTTGTTGATACGGTGAAGCTTTCTGTAAGGAGGCATTTATATGACAATTTTTGGAAGGAGTCTCCAGTGTCAGTGCTTTGTAACAATTAGAGTTTTTCACCAGGCTTCGGGACAGAGAAGTTTGCAATTTCAGGTTTCTTGGAAGCTTAGAGAGAATAGAGAGAAAGAGAGAGAGAATAGAGAGAGAGAGGATAGAGAGAGAAAGAGAGAGAGAATAGAGAGAGAGAGAGGATAGAGAGAGAAAGAGAGAGAGAATAGAGCAAGAAAGAGAGAGAGAATAGAGAGAGAAAGAGAGAGAGAAAGAGGAAGAGAGAGCGAGCGAAAGAGAGAATGAAGAGAGAAAGAGAGAGAGAGAAGAGAGACAGAGAGAGAGAGAGCCAGAGAGAGAGAGAGAGAGAGAGAGAGAGAGAGAGGGGCTTTCTCTGGTGAGAGGTTTTCTATCTGCTTTAACACAAGTTAAACTTGTTCCACAGCATTAAATGTAACTATAAACGGTTAAAAAACAACATGAGATTTATTAATATAGGAAAAATTGTAATTATTGACAACTAGCTTTGGGATGAAAGACTTAAAACACTTTACTGTAATAAGAAAATAATCCAGTGCTTCGTATCAGGCAACATCTCACCACCGTCGCTGATTATTTTCCTACAACAGCACACCATCAAGTGTTTTATTCCATACATCAGAACCTCATCAGCGTAACGTGCATCATTTAAACCCATTTCATTCAAGTGCCAAGTGATTTATTACTGTAGAGCTGAGTAACTGCAGCAGGTACAACACCTCTGATAGGAGTTTATTGTAGCAGCTCATGTATTAGCGCAAGATGTTGCTCAACTTTGCATCAGGTGTTTCAAAATCCCCAGAGAGAGCCACATCAGGGACCTCCATCTTAAACAGCTTACACATAAATACACTTCAGTTTACACATATCACTTTACTGTGTCCTTCAGTTAATATTACACTCAGTGCTTTAACTCTGTCCACCAGCCAAAATATAGTGATAATCCTAAAAAAATAAAACAAAATCCTTACTCAAACTAAGCTGACCATCTGGAAAACAAGATGGACTTCTTCTTTTCAACAAACTACATTTCAAAGCTGAGTAATCTTTAAACAGCCAGAATAGGTCAGTGATTTTCTTTCCCTATCCGTATACAGGCAAGCCCCGCCCCCAGCGCTAGGATTGGATGAAACGTCATACGCGTGAGCGGGCTCGTGATCAGTGCTGATCTGTGATTGCCTGAATGAGCCGTCAATCATAAGGCAGAAGGCGGGACTTGTCACAATACGGGTACGTCTAGCCACTCAGTTACCTTTAACAGGCTGCGTTTCTTTTGTCGTCGATTCCTCCTCTAACAGAGAAGTGGCTTCTGGTTCGCGGACTCCGCTCCTCTTCTTCGCCATGTTGGTTTGTTTAAAATGACGCTTAGAAATCGGCGTGGAGCGTCGTTAACTGAGGACCTGAGCTCACGCTGGTTGAAAAAAAAAAATCAGCCGGTTATTTCCTAATGAGCGCTGAGATGGAATGACGCTCGTGACCTTTAACCTTCGTCTTGTTCGGCGGCGATGACGAGGGAGATGAAGAACAAAGAAAAGCGCCCTCTGCTGGAGCTCTGCTGGAACTGCAAGGACATGACATACACGGTTATTGATTAATAATAATAATAATAATAATAATAATAATAATAATAATAATAATAATAATAATAATAGCAGTGACAGAATTTAAATAATGCAATATAAATATTACTAGACATAATAATAAATCAATTTTAGAAATAGTTGTGAGTTTGTGTATAATTAGAGCACGGCACCTCTTGTAAATATAATACATATGGGTTGTAGTATCGACATACTTTTTAAAATCATTGTACAACTGACAAAATATAATTTCAGATGTACATAAAGACCATAGAACGCATGTACGTACAGGACATAGAAATCAATCGTATTGTCTATGTATTAAAATTATAAATGTCTATCTTGTACGTATGAAGTTATTCTGGAAAATAACAATGATGAAATATGAAGTATTTTAAATGATATTAACTCTGTACCACGACTTTACGATGGCAGTCATCGTATTCCTGATGACTCGACTGTCAGTGACATGGTGGGCTGAGCAGAAAAGCCTGACTTGCAAGAATTTAAAACACAAGAATAAAAAAAAAGAGGGTTTTTTTTCACTCCCGTAATAATGGTTATGATAATAAAGTTAATGGAATAAATCAGGTTCACACTGATGTATAGAAAAACCTTTATTTCACATTTGTAAAATGTTTTCATTCAATCAGAGCAGTTCTTACCTGCAATATACATGCATTTTATTATTATTACAGCAAAATGTGTTCATGTTGCTTGTTTACAGGTTTTACTGTATAATTTATCTTTTCCAGAAAAGAATCAGAAGATAATTTAATATTCTTTAAATTGGCAAACATTATTCCAAATGTAAAAAAAAATAAATAAAATCTTTATAGTATGACAAATTAACCCTTTCTCACAGTACAACGGCGTTCCAAACCGCTGGCGGAATGGAAATCGACTTATCGGACATTTTCGATCAGTATAAACAAACGAATTATTTTATTGCCGCAAGTCTGTTGTAAGATTAGTCAGGATGCTGTTGGGTTTCTGTGTGTAGAGTATCATGACTCTGTATTTAGCTGCTGGTGAGCAGGGTGATGGGAAAGGGGAGGAGTGCGAGCCCCCTGCTGGGCAAACAATTCACACCGCTCCGCAATACCACTGGTACAGAGATAAAACAGTATACTGTATACAACCTAGTAGGCTAGGTTAAAAAAAAAAAGAGAGAGAGAGAAATACTCGTGAAATAGTGCAAATTCTTGAAGCCCTGAGTGTCTACTTTCATATGAGCCTTTAACCACTACTGTGGAGTGTGACATAACAAATAAATTTAATACCGAACACGGGCATCTCCAAATCAGGCTGAAATTTTTTTTGGCTTCTGGTAAAAAGAGTTAAAGACTGCTGTTCCTGCATCGCAGCTGCAGCAGCTCCAGGGTCCACAGTTTTCTCTGGATTCTCCGGTTTCTTCCCACATCCCAAATAACATGCCATGATCAATTGCCTCAAGTGTGAATAAGCATGTGGATGTGTGTGTGTGTGTGTGTGTGTGTGTGTGTGTGTGTCCCAGGATAGACTCCAGCGCCACCATGACCATGAACAAGATAAAGCCCTTACTGAAGATAAATAAATGAATGTCTGCATTGTTGGAACCCGTGAAAGACGGAAGGTTCTCAAGTTAAGAGATAAGATCACACTTTAATCACCTCTGAAGGGACGTGTTATAGGAGCATAGAAATAATACAAATAAATACAAGACAGCAGAAATGAAATGGGAATAAAATAATTAGGATTAGAAATATAGAGAATATAAAGAGATGCTTATAATGCAGATCTGTACAAATATACCCCGGTCCAAAAGACGAATGAATGAATGAATGAAGGTGTCATAGCAGCATGTATATAATGTGGGAAAGAAATAATTATGATAAATCTAAAAATACATAAAGAGAGCGTTGTGAAGATGTGTACTGAAATACAGGGTGTCCGAAAAGTTAGGAACCATCCATCCATTTTCTGTGCCACTTATCCTACAGAGGGTCGCTGGGAGTCTGGAGACTTTCCCCGGGGGACTCGGGGCACAAGGCGAGGGACACCCGGGACGGGGTGCCAGTCCATCACAGGGCACAATCGCACACACACATTCACTCACTACGGACAATTTAGAGATGTCGATCAGCCTACACCGCATGTCTTTGGACTGGAGGAGGAAACCGGAAACCAGGAAACCAGCACGCACACAGAGTAGAGGCGGGAATCGAACCCTCAACCCTGGAGGTGCGAGGCAACAGCGCTAACAGTCAGGACCCAATGAGAGTAAAACTACACATACTTAATTTTGCGTTTGTTATTTACATCAGAAGCTCTACATGTTCACTCTTACACTGTTGCATGTTTCACATTTGGCGGATTTCGCTCAACATATTCCCATCGGTCCCTGACTTTTCAGACGTCCTGTATATGTTCCTATATACAACTGTTTTAAAAAAATTCATTCTGAAAATGGAAAGAAAGAAAGAAAACACTGCAGTGGCAGCGGGGGTGGATTTACTGATTTGGGTGTCCTAGGCAAAATAAAAGAATGGGGCTGTATTCAGTGTATTAACATCAATATTTACATTTGAAGCATAGGTTATTTAGCGTTAATAATTAAATATATATGTATAATTTGCATTTTTTGGGGGCCCTTAGCTTCTGGGGGCCCAAGACGGTTGCCTACCTTTGCCTAGTGCTAAGTCCACCTCTGAGTGGCAGTTGAAGATAAAAATATTGCAGGGTGTAAATATGGCGTCCATGCTGAAGCGGATGAAGTGAAGACAGTCTGAATACTCGTTTATTTTGCTTGAACAGGGAGAAACTTGAGAAATAAGGAGATACAAATTCAAAAATATGTGAATCATTGTGGAATTATTGCACGACAATTTAAACAGACGGCTTAAAAGTGGGGCTTCGTTGTATTGACATCCCTTTTTATTCAAAATGAAATGCGTTAAAATTACATTGTGTCACAAAACATAACATATCTTTTTTTAGATGATGCTTGTTTATTAATGCTTTATTAAAATACAGTTGGAGGGTGAAGCGAGGGACATTTTAGCACTTAGAAAATGTAAATATTACTGCAACTATTTATTCTAAACACTTATTAAAAGAGATGAGATTGTCCAGTAACAGGGGGGATAACATTTGGCCTATGTCACATGTGAAATATTAGAATGTTAGAAAAGAAAAACATCATAATATCCTGAGCTGGACCAGAATGTTTTTTCCTATAGTTCAGTAAGCAGATGAAATGATAAAATTATGGAAAATTTGGCATTTTTTCATGTAAAACGTTACCACCCTGAAATGACACCGAATAGTAGGAATAGCCCATTTACTTACCTTCCCCGCTTAAAAAAAAAAAAAAAAAACAAAAAAAACGAACGAACTACATATCCCAGAATGCCTCACGCGCCGAGCGGAAGTAGTAAGGGGAAATTTTGGCGCTGATCTATCCGGCCCGGTCACAGCCTTCTTCCTTTCGCGCCGGTAGCTGGAGAGCCGCGCGTCCCATGTGCGCATCGCCCCGGACCTGTGAAGATCTCTGAGCCTTGCACACCCGAGCCATCCTCCTCTACGCCTGGTTATGGACCCGAACTCTCTGATCGAAGCCCTGCGGGGCACCATGGACCCGAATCTGCGGGAGGCCGCTGAGAGACAGCTGAATGAGGTAAAGACTTGCGGGATGATGGGGTAGTAGCGGCGGTGCGCGCGCGCGCGTGCGTGTGTGTGTATATATGTAGTGTGTGTGTGTGTGTGTTGGGCCTCGCGCTCAGCATGGAGTCTCAGTTTAGCGTGTGATTTTTATAACCTGTACATTAAAACACCACACACACACACCTGGATATGAGTCTGAGCTGTGAGAAGTGTGTGTAAATGACTTCCCCTGAATACCGAATCGACAGTTCGTGTTGTCGCGCGACGCCACTTTGATTAATTTGTCTTTTTTTTTTTTTTTTTTCCCCCTAACTAGCACCAAAGCTAGCTAACTAGCATACCGAGGAGACATTTAACTCAGAATTTCCTCAGAAATGGCGTCTTTGCCTGGTTATTTAGTTAAATATCTGACAAATCTATCTCGGATCGCTGTGTAGCCGGTAAATTGTGTAGCTAGCAAAAGCTTCACGCGCTAACGTTACACACTGACGTACGGTGATGTAGCGTGCGCGCGAGTTAGCTCGGTTTAGCCTAGCCTAGCCTAGCCTAGCCTAGCTTAGCTTAGCTTAGCTCTCTAGCGAGTCTCTCACGTGTCATGTGGCTGTCGCAGTTGTTGCTCTTCGTGGCGACTCGGACGGTCTTTGTCAACTTAAAGACTCCGACAAATATCAGCAAATTAGTCAGATTTATAAAAAAACACGGAGTCGGCCATGTTAGCAAAGTGTTTTAAACGAAAAAAAAATGTCAGTAGGAAAAGTTAGCTGTGTTAGCTGACTGTTTGGGCCGATACGTCTGCTACTAAGTTGGCAGCTTGGCTGAGATGATAGCTAGCTTAATTATTAGCACTGGCTAGCAGTTTGGTTAGGATTATTAGGATTAGACGCAGTGTTTTTTGTTTGGGTTTTGTTTTTTGTTTTTTTGCGGGGGAATGACATGGCCTTTTTTTTTTTTTTTTAGCAAGTGCTAATCGATGTTAGCTAACAACTTGACGTGGTGTTAGTTTCCTAATTAACAGCAACAGCTGAGGAACTAGCAAGTAGCATTTAAATGTCCTATAAGCTGTGTTTACTGCGAAATGTTGTCTTTTGTATCATGTAAAGTCTGACTTTAAAACTCTTACACTGAGTTTTTTGGTTATTAAACGGAGTTGTATCTTAAACTATAATTTATTAAATACCAAACAGCTAGTCAAGTAGGCAAGTGTAGTTTTTAGTGGCTTATTTTTTAGTTTTAATTTTTAAACAGCTATTTATATGAACAGTTTGACTAAAAGGTAAATCAGCAGTAAACAATGCTGTGAGGAAGTGCTTAGTATTATGCTAGGTGAGTCATGTTGTGTGGTATCCAGGGAGAGGCGAGGGTAAATCTGTCATTGCTGAGTGTGTGTGTGTGTGTGTGAGTGAGAGAGAGAGTCTTGTATATACACTGATATCTATAGCAGCAGGAGGAGGAGTTCAGCACAATGCTGCCTTTTTCCCCAGGACTCTTGGATTCTCCATTCTGATTGGTCAGAATTATTTTTCTGTGACTGTAAGGAAGGAGTCTCCAGTGTCAGCAAGTTTTCCACCTCAGGAGAGTCTTTGTAGGGTTTTTCTCTCTAACATGACAAGCTGCTTTTTTTGTCTTATTAACTTTGACAGAGTAATTTCTGAGAGTTTCTCAGACATTCCGCAACATCAGATGTAACTATAAACGGATAAAAGTGTGACGTAGCATGCTTTAACCCTTGCGTTTTGTTCGCTACTTAGCGACGGATGTGCGTTTCATGGGTCGCTATGGACTTTTTTCTGAGAAAGTAAGTCCGCTTTGAAACGATGAAGCTCGAATGCATGCATGTATGTTTTTGGGGAACAGTGAACCTACAAAAGCACTTCTCATGCCTGGGGATGAGTGCAAATAAGACATGGAAGTACTGTTTTTTTGTTGTTTAAAAAAAAAAAAAAAAGTTGGTTTTTGATTTCATTTCACCACAAAACCCAAGGGTAATAAGTTAAACGATTGTTATTACAGACGATAAAGGAACGAACCACTTCAGAGATGCTGTTATAGGAAAATAATAAACCTTGACATGGTAACAGTAAGTCGGCTTCGTGTCAGACCGCATGACGTCACCCTGTCGTGGATTATTTTCCTATAACAGCGTGCCCCCAAGTGTTTTACTCCTTACATAATGGCTGCGTCTCAAGTGCACAGCATGGGATATGAAAGGATCTCTGGGATCATCATAGGATATGAAAGGATCCCTCAAATTCATAGAAGTTCTAATGATGGAGAAAAATGATGATATGGATGAGGTTGTTGTAGATATCCAGTGATATACTACTTTTACTCGTATTTTTTATTAGAACTATACTCGAATGCTTCTGAGTACTTTACCCATCAACTCTTTGGAGTTTTGGCAAAAAAAAACTGTTATTTTAATATCTGTAACAGTCATTTTGGCCTCTTTGGTCTCCGTAGTTTAGAAATTTCCCTTAGTGCTGTTTATCGTTAGAGCTTCAGCTCAGCGCCTCAGATTTTTAAAATGAAAACAGACTTTCATGAGAGAGAAGGAAAATACATTTCTCTTACATTTATCACAAGTTCTCATGTTCAGATCCTAGTCTTTGAGCTTTATTTATTTTATTTTTTTTACATCAATATCGTGATAACACCAGATATTGTCGTTATTGTGTGTCAGTGCTGTTGTAGCTCATTTTACTCACTGTAACGGGCAACTGGAGATTAAAAAAACAATTACTGTACAAATTGTTTTAACTTTTCATAAAATAAATGTAGAAGAAAAACTGCTGTCAAGTGTCAAGAGAGATTTGTTTTTGCCTTATCTCCCATTCCTACTTTAAGAAATAATTCTGCTGTAACATTTGTATTCATGTCTGTGTTTATTTAAATTTGACCAGGAAGTTTAATCATTCTTGCGTTTGCACAAGCAACCCATCAGGGATTCAGTCCAGCTCTGTTGTCTGTATAAATGTCCTCAGTCTGATATGTTTACTGCAGCTAATTTGTGGGGATCTGTCTCTTGTCCTCCCTGTGGCCTCCTGATGTGCCAAGCGCTCGGTTGTTAAAGAGGAAATGCTTTGTAAATGAGACAGAGAGTCCGTTCGAACGCAGGAATGTGTTCTCCATTGCCGAAGCCACCGTGCTGGCCCGGCTCCAGACGGTCCATGTGGACGGCAGGCTTAGATTCCTGGGTGCTGACACATTCTGTGCAGAGAGAGAGAGAGAAAGAGAGACAGACAGAGAGTGAGAACACGCGGCACCGGTGACATGGCATTTCACGTTCCTTCCAGTTAAAATTTTTTTTTTTTCATGGTTCTGTTTAAGGATCACTAATGAAATATTTTCTGTATAAGGAAATATAGAGAGGCTGCGCTGGGAGTGCGTGTGTGAAGTGTCTAAGCGAGGTCCTCAGGAAAAAAAAGAAAAAACGCTTTCTGCGTGTTCCCTTGACTAATCAGAAGTGTCCCAGGGAGTGCTATACTATTTTCAGCTACTTGGGTTTAAAAGAATGTCAATATTATGTCATACGTTACAACGCGTTCACTAGACAACAGACGAGAGGGTTTAATCAACAGGGAATCTCTGCCGTGAGCTCGAGAATAGGGTTTGGTAAGGACTCAGAAGTACATATGCAGTCTCACATTACTGGATTTCGGATCAAGACCAATTCCTGGAAATTCTAATTCTGTTTTATCGGCTCCTGTATCTGTATTTCAGACTTTTCATGCCAGAAGAGTGAATCATGATTTTTTTAATTTTTTTTTTTTTTTTCTCCCCCATCTCTAACAGGGCCACACGCAGGTAAACTTCACGTCCACGTTACTGCAGGTGACCATGTCCGAACAGCTGGATTTGCCGGTCCGACAAGCAGGTACGCACATTCACAGATGTACCAGTGTCTGCTCTAGAGAGACAACCCCCCTCCTTTCAAACGACTGAAAGAGATATCTAATGTGTCAAGACTGTTTTATTAGCTCAATCTGCCACCTGTGGCTGTCTAATACAAGGAGTAGCACAGTTGTTGCACAGCTGATGTTCTGTCTGCATGTGAATATATACCTGGTTTCTGCATCCTTGCATGTTTCCTATGGCTCCCTTGATGTGTGCGCACATGTAGACACTCCTTCAGCACCATACTCTGTGCTACTTTCCTGTATTTGGCCTTGATTGAGATTGATATTGATATTTTAAGCGCCATACTTCTTTAAGACAGGATGACTGTACGTATGGGGTCAGGAGCCTCGCTTTCTTACATTCCTCGGATATATGTTGAGTTCTTCACGGAGAGCTTGCGACAGCTGCTCAGCATGTTTTGCATTAAAGAAAGTCGGACGACTTTATTATTAGTTTTACCCCTCACAGCTTTTTCAATTCAGCACATTGCTGCCTGGAATTGTCACATCTGTCGGCTCACAGCTGTCACACCAAGTACCACTCCCGGAAAAGAATAAAGCTGTCATAATACGGACAGTTTTTAATTCCCAGAGGGTGGTGCAAGTGAGTGACAGACCATATGAGCACGTCTTTAGTTTATCACCAGGTTAAACTTGGCTTGTAGTTTCTGTAACTCATCATGTGTGTGTGTGTGTGTGTGTGTGTGTGTGTGTGTGTGTGTGTGTGTGTGTGTATTCGGTGCTCAGAGCACTAAGCAACCCGTCTTCCAACATGAGAACCTTTACTGAGGTGCAGTCATGGGTAAAATGAGTCACTGGAGGAAAAGCTAGTATTGCTTATGCGAGAAAAGCAATTAGGATGTCCAAGCTCTTTCAGTGTCCCTATTTTTCTGCTAATGGCCCTGTAGCAGGATTGCCCAGATGTAGATCTGATCCCTCAGTTCTTTCTTTAGTGATACACAAGTAAACCTGTTGAGCTCAAATGAGAATCAATTCAGAACACTGGTCCTCCAGGGTTGGAACTGGATGCTCCGGGACAAATATAGCACCTTTACACTGGATTGTGGAGCAGTAACAACTCTGTGATCCGGAGTTTGGCATTTCAATTCAATTCATTTTTATTTGTATAGCGCTTTTTTACAAAGGTCATTGTCTCAAAGCAGCTTTACACAAACAAAAGAGGTGTGTGTGTGTGTGTGTGTGAGACGTCTCTGATGAGCAAGCAGGGCGACGGTGGCAAGGAAAAACTCCCTGAGATGGCGATAGGAAGAAACCTTGAGAGGAACCAGACTCAACAGAGTACCCATCCTCATATGGGTTTACACTGTAGTGCGCGCGCGCGCGCGTGTGTGTGTGTACAATGTGCATTTGTGTAGTCCATAGAAAACAGCTGAAGCGTCTTCGTGGCAGTGTGAAGCATTGCCGGTGGACAGGTCCAGAGTGAAGGGGGGGGGAAGGTCTGGATCACCGGCAGCTCAGGAGTGTAGCTCGGCAGAAAGAGAAGGAAAGTGGTTAGGTACACTCAGTCACCGTTTCCATTTCTAAGTGACCCATACTCTAAATACCCATGCAGAATTTGGTTAACTTTCATGCTAGGGTGCCAGGAGTACTGAACAGGAACTACTGATTGGTCATCCACAGTTGTCTCAACTTGTAATTACAAAATAGCAACATAAATAGTATGTAAAACTACCAAAAACCACAATTTAATTTATATAGTGTTGTAATGTAGAGGTGACTGGGATTCTGCAGGACTTTTTAAACAGCGGTCGGATATGAAGCATATGGGACAAAGAAAGGCCACGTTCATCAACACGGTGCACTGGATGAGGCGGGTTGCTTGTGTCGTGCTGTGACTCGTTTACAAGACTCGTTCCTTTATCTTCAGTCAATGCACCATCCTGGCCCCAGGGGTGCAAAGGTTTAAATTACATTTATTTGTTAGGTAGCAGAACCATCTAAGTTCATTAGAAAATATTACAAACAAGAACAAGTTGGATTGGTCAAATGTTCTGCAGAAGTGGTTGGGATCGATCAGAATTCCTTTGGGAGTGGGATTTAAAAAAAAAAATAAAAATAAAAAAAAAAAATACAATACTATTTAGAATTGATATAGTGTGTGGCTTGGGGCATGTTTTAGTTATAAAATAATCTTTTTTCATGTGGAACATATAGCCACCCCATTAGACCAGCAGTGTTCCTCTGTTGTGGTATCTGATAACATTTCCATCAAGTACAATGGACCCGGAAAGTTCCATCTGATCGACTGCTTTGTTTCTAAAACCTCCGCTACAGTGAACTGTAACACGTACTGTTCTGTGATGGTAAGTGGGCGGTAACGGTACTTCCTAGTTACAGATAGTTCTGGAACGGGTTGGTTCCTGTTCCATGCTGTACTGCAGACAGAGAGCTGCTGAATCGGCAGTGGGAAGGATTTCGGCTAAATGCGAATGTCCTTGTCAGCAGTCTGCGATCTGATTCACACCCGACTAAAGCATCTCGTAGCTGTATAGCTGAAGAGTGCAGGGTGACCAATGGACCATACAGAGTGGGTCTAAACTCCTATATCACACTACTCTTTTACTTTTAGCATGCGCACACACACACACACACACACACACACACACACACACACACACACACACACACACACAGAGTGACACTATTGACACCAGGCAAAGCTTGTTTTTTCCCTACCGTCATCTGGCCTGCAGTGCCAATTTCCACATGAAGGAGAGGCTGATCCACAGGCCGTTGTGTCTACTGAATACATGAGTGGATGGAGGTTTTGTAACGGATCCTGACTCTCTCTGTGTGTGGAGAAGAATACAGTAAAGAGCTGTGCTTGAAAAGCACACCTGCTTGTATTGAGTGCAAGCTCAGCTGCACTGATGCATGGAGCTTGCTATAAATCAACCTTTCAGGACACAACTGAACACAGCCTCTCTTTCCCATTGCCTAAATGCCCACGTTCTTATTTTTTAGAATAAATTTTTCATTTTAGTGATTAAGGCATGGATTATATCAGTGCCTATTTCCTGTCATATTCTAGGTAAGGTGCTTGTGTAGGCCTTTCTGTGTTAATAGATTTCCATAGATTGTTGGTTTTTGAGTGAAAGAGTCCATTAGTCTGTAGCGAGGACCGTCTTCAAGTTGTGAGCATTATAGTATAATATATTGTATTGGCCTGTATTGATAATTCAGTGACACTAGTATCTCTTTTTCTCTTCTAGGCGTTATCTATTTGAAGAACATGGTCACGCAGTACTGGAGCGAAGGTGACAACACGCACAACGAAGTGCCTGGCAGCAACATCCCCGAAGAGGACCGCCAGTTCATCCGAGACAACATCGTGGAGGCCATCATTCACTCCCCAGAGCGCATCAGGTAACACGTGCACGAACTGCAGAGCGGATTGGTTTGTTCCCTAATTGCTTTTCTCTCCTAACTGCTTTTCTATTCTTTGTGCGCTTCCAGAGTGCAGCTCACCACCTGCATTCACCACATGATTAAGCACGATTACCCCAACAAATGGACGGCCATCGTGGACAAGATCGGCTTCTACCTGCAGTCTGACAACAGTGCCTGCTGGCTGGGCATCCTGCTGTGCCTCTACCAGCTAGTGAAGAACTATGAGTAAGACTGCAGTACAAATTTAACATGTTGGTGCGGTACCATTGAGATGAGAGTTGCTGATTTAGGTGTATGCATCACAGGTACAAGAAACCAGATGAGCGGCAGCCGCTAATCGCTGCCATGCAAATCTTCATGCCCATGCTGAAAGACCGCTTCATTCAGCTGCTGCCCGACCCCTCCAGCGACTCGGTGCTGGTGCAGAAACAGATCTTTAAGATCCTCTACGCTCTCTTTCAGGTAGTCTTGCCTGAGATTTTTTTTTTTTTAAGTTTAAAATTGAGCTAGGGTTTAACTTTGAGAGATGTAACACTTGATCTTCATTCCTTCCCCACAGTACAATCTCCCTCTGGAGCTGATTAACAGGCAAAACCTGACCGAATGGATGGAGATCCTGAAGACCGTCGTGGACAGAGACGTGCCTCCGGTAAGGCTCTTCGGGCTCTTACCAGACTCACAAGTGCAGACCGTCTGACGGGCTGCGGGTAAAGCGGTGTGCGTGGTGCCTGTCTGCGTTCAGGGCCGTCTCCAGTCTGTGTTTTACAGCCTGAGGCTGTGCTCACACCACACCTGCAGCCACAGAACAACTGGAGATCATAGTACTGGCCTAGTGATGTCATTACGACACTCTACCACTGGCCAGCCTCCATTCTCTCCTACAAAATATTAAAATATGGCAGTCAATTCAGTTTACTCACCTGTTAACCTTTACACATGTTAAGAAATCACTCAAATACGCCATAAGAACAGTTCAGTCCCCTCAACAACCCCCCCATTTGAAAATGTTTGAGCCAATCAACATGCACCATATGGCCAATAGTTTGTGGACACAACATCCATATGTGGTTCTTCCCCAAACTGTTGCCACAAAGTTTGAAGCACACAATTCTATAGAATGTCTTCGTATGTTGTAGCATTGCAATTTTCCTTCACTGGAGGCCCAAACATGGTTTGCCAAGGTTGGTATGGAAGAACTCGCGTCTCCTGCACACAGCCCTGACCTCAACCCCACTGAGCACCTTTGGGGTGAACTGAAACATTGATTGTCAGGCGTTTCTCGTCTGACATCAGGGCCTGATCTCACTAATGCTCTTGTGGCTGAATGGACAAATCCCCACAGCCATGCTCCATTGTCTAGTGGAAAGCCTTCCCGGAAGAGTGAAGGTTATTATAACAGCAAAAGGGACTAAATATGGAGGAATGGGATGTTCAAAAAAACACATGATGGCGTGATGGTCATACATGGTGTATGCAGCTTTTTGCCCATATAGTGTATGAATCATTATAATGATTATAGTCATGAATCGATTTATAATATGTATTCATATATTTTTATAGCTATATACGTTTTATATATATTCATACCATATCTGCACCACTCATTTAGTAGTAAAGAAGGAATCATAGAGGCTTATTTTCTATAAAAACATACAGGTTCTCAGTCTGTGAGCACTTTTCACTCCACAGCAACCTACACCTTTTTTTTGTAGGTTGCTACACTGGTTGATAAATTTGGGCGTTTGGTCAGTCAGGTTTTTTTTTTTTAAATTTTATATATATATATATATATATATATATATATATTTCCCCACAGGTTCATGTTGACCTTGAGTTTGATGCCTGTGTCTTAGTCAGTTTTTATACAGAGCGCTGACTGACGCACGCTTGCGTGTTCCTCCACAGGAGACCCTGCAGGTGGATGAGGACGAGAGACCCGAGCTGCCCTGGTGGAAGTGTAAGAAGTGGGCTCTCCACATCTTGGCTCGGCTCTTTGAAAGGTACAGCTCTCGCTCTCAGCTCTCAGTGATAACACGTTGCTGAATAAGCAGCCCACACTGAACAGTGTGAAATACTGGACTAGTTATTTTTGGCAGTCGTTCGTGTGTTTGAAACTGTAAACTGACATCATTCCCAAATGTTTTGTTTGTCTCTTAAGATATGGCAGCCCTGGCAACACTACCAAAGAGTACACAGAGTTTGCCGAACATTTCCTTAAGGGTTATGCCGTGGCTGCTCAGCAGGTAGGGAGTGAAAACTGGGTGAATGCATCACCTTGGACGTCTCCTTGAGTCGTTGGTACAGTGATGCTGAAATCTGCTTCCTGCATATCCTCACAGGTGCTGCTGAAGGTGTTGTATCAGTATAAAGAGAAGCAATACGTAGCACCCCGAGTCCTGCAGCAGGCCCTGAACTATATAAACCAGGGTATCGCTCATGCCATTACTTGGAAGAACCTAAAGCCTCACATCCAGGTAAAGAGATTTTGCTATGTGTACTTATGCAGTGTGTGTTGCAAGGCGGTAGCAGTCAGCTGTTGTTTTCCTTCAGGGGTTGTAGTCATTGTTGGTGCACTGTGAAACTCACAGTTGAGCAAGTTTCCACCAAGTTCCGATATCTTTTGAGGAACTAGTTCGTTTACGCACTTTTTTGGCTGCTTAACACAACCTCTGTGCCACAAGAAATGTTCAAAACACAGTCCCAGCATTTTTTAAAAAAAAATTTTTATTTTTAACTAAACTACTTGCATAAAAACCAAAGCCAATATTGATCCCCATTTGAGTTTTTTTCTAGAACAAATACTTTAAAATAATTGTCTAAGATTTTTTTTTGTTGTTGTTAACTGAAGCTCTTTAAAAATAGAGGAAAAATACATAGCTAGAAATAAAACTTACAGAAAAGTGCAGCTTTCCTGTAAAAATTACTTGCACTGCAAATGTAATAAAGTATAAATATAAAAAATAAATTCTAGCATAAAAATACAGTCAGGTCTTGTTATATGTAAACATTATCAGGTGTCCACCTGATGCGTATCCTGGGTAGCGGATTAGTGCCATCTCTATTTTTATTTATTTTATGTTTTTATTATGTTAGTTCATTTTTAGTTTGCATTGAGTGTTTTTGGAAGCTTGAATTTTTGACCAGCTGATGCATTCACTTTGACTAGTTCCACACAAACCGTTCCTGGTCCACAATGGGGCACCGGCTCTGAAAAGGTCCAGGAACTATTGCCCAGTAGCTAGGATTGGCTTTGTGTCTCCCAATGGAAACTACATTCCTGGGTCCTTTGTGTGCATTTTAGTCAGAATATGGGACTCTTGTAAGGAGGTGTACAGTGAGGTCCAATAATTTGATTAGACTGTGAGAAATGTAATAGTTATGGAAAATTAAATCTTCACAAGCTGGTAAAAAATATTAAAAGGAATAAAAATGAATAATATAAAGACTCTGTTGGTCACTGAGGTTATTTGTTAGATGTGATAAATTTTGAGAATCCATTTGTTGGAAGTAAAGTGAATGTATTCAGATGAAATGTAGTTTTTGCACGGCTGAAATGGTTTTAGATGCATCTAGATGTTACAGTCAATCAGCAAAATAAAAAAAAAAAAATTCTCCATGGAGATCAGATACTATGAATGTGTGATTGCAGGGCATCATTCAGGATGTGGTCTTCCCCCTCATGTGCTACACAGACAGCGATGAGGAACTGTGGCAGGAGGATCCCTACGAGTACATCCGCATGAAGTTTGGTAAGAGTATCCGATGAGATGCAGATCCTCCAGAGTCTCGTTGTAGCAAATTAAACCACGGGAAAGAGAAAGCTCCTCACTATTCTCTTTTGTTATTGGCTTTGCTCAGATGTGTTCGAGGACTTCATCTCGCCCACAACGGCCGCTCAGACCCTGCTCTTCACTGCCTGTAACAAAAGGAAAGAAGTGAGTGCTCACAAAACGCCATCTGGCATTACAAGGCCTCTGACTGTTTGGGCTCACTTCCATGTGTATAGGTCTTACTGCCAACATGCTGATGTATCTAATCAGCACCCTGCTGTTCATATAGCGTCACTGTAGAGCAGCTGCTGAGGCGGACTGAGAATACCCGGAGAACAGTGTGGCTGTTTGAATTCACATAGAACTGCCCCTTATATACACAGACTTACAGCCTTTGTGTAACGCAAAAACAGAGAAATTAGTTGGGTGTTTTTAAACACGTTTTCATGAACACACAGGAGTGGTCAGATGAAAGGCAAGTTATTTTTTCCTAGTGAAGATCAAATTTTCATTAATTTGACTTTGCACAGTAATCATTTTAGGTGAACCTTGTGAATTTTCTAACATCGTAAAAGATTCGGTATAAGGCAAGCAGAGGGGCTGGGGTCTTCCTGGTTTTTTTGATCGTTTTTTTTTTTTTTTTTGTTGAAATATTTTGCTGGCTGTGGGTAAAGCGGTGTGCGTGGTGCCTGTCTGCGTTTAGTGCCGTCTCCAGTCTGTGTTTTACAGTCTGAGGCTGTGCTCACACCACACCTGCAGCCACATAGCCACTGGAGATCATAGTACTGGCCTAGTGACGTCCGTGTGACCCTCTACCACTGGCCAGCCTCCATTCTCTCCTACAGAACTCATAAAAGGGATAACATACAGTTTGTCTCTTTTAAATTATTATTATTATGTTCTGCATGAAAACACTGTCTAACTGCTGGGGGAAAAACACACAGGATATGCAAATGGAAACCAGCACCCTGGCAGTACTGTATGAAAAATATTAGCAAATGGCTTGAAATTTGCCTGTCATATAAACGACTGCTTCAGCATTTTTTTTTTCAGCTTAGGCTCCATCTGTAGCCTATAAGTGATTGCTGTAGACAAACGTTTGGACTGAATTGAAAAAAGAAACTGAAACTCTCTTATAACACATGCATGTCTATAATAAGAGCAAGTTATGCAGGTGTTAGAATAAGACGGGTGCAAGAGAAACTATTAGCAAAGCTGTTTTTGGTTTTATGTATTTTAGAAATACTGAAGAAATACGCATGTGTGTTTTTAAGGCATCTGTTGTGCTTTTTTTTTTTTTTTTTTTGTGTTACAGGTATTGCAGAAGACCATGGGCTTCTGTTATCAGATCCTCACTGAGCTCGCATCAGATCCCCGCAAGAAGGATGGTGCACTACACATGATTGGTTCCTTGGCTGAGATTTTGCTCAAGGTCTCAAGTCTTCTCTCGTCTGTTTCATTTTTTTTTTTTTTTTTTTTTTTTTTTTTTTTTTTTTTTTTTTTTTTTTTTTTTTTTTTTTTTTTTTTTTTTTTTTTTTTTTTTTTTTTTTTTTTTTTTTTTTTTTTTTTTTTTTTTTTTTTTTTTAAGACTGAGACCAGAATTTTTTTTTTTTTGCGGTGAAACTGCAGCACTTAAAGTAGTGAAATTCTATCATGGAACCAGTTGTGCCTGTATCACTCTCCACTTAAAGTCTTTGTCTCTGCCTTACAGAAAAAGATCTACAAAGACCAGATGGAGTTCATGCTGCAGAACCATGTGTTTCCTCTCTTCCGTAGTGAGCTGGGATACATGAGAGCAAGGGTAAGGAGCAGGCTAGAGTAAATTTGTGATAATTCTCTTAAATTTATCTTATCCGTGGTGTTGAACTCTAAAACCAACGTTGGCCTTTTAAAAGCTCAAAGGGCCATAAAGGTTAAGGTGAATTAACTCTACTTTTTTTTTTTTTTAATGCTATTGAACAGTAAAATGTAACACAGTTTTCAGTTTCACATTCTTAGACACATGACATTAGAAGCAATAAAACTTGCACGTGTCTTTCTGTGCTGTTGCTGGTCTAAAGACATCCTGCTATATGCAAAACCATCTGTAAGCAGCTTCTGGCTGTGAATCAGGTTACCATATTTAGGTTTCAGTGCTATCGTGTGCACTCAACTGTGAGAACTGGTGATGCTTTTTAGGATTTGGAGCTGGTTATTATATTATTCTAATGCTGGGCTCTTTAAGTAGGTTTTTGTACCTTCAAGCAAACAAAATGAAATGAGTTAAGATCCATGCCTTAACCCATATACACTTAATGTTAAATAAATCCTAAGTGTTTGAAGCTCACAAATTCTTTGGTATAGCTCAGCGCTACTTTATATAATTACCATCTGCCATCAGTGTAGAATGTAGCTAGCTTATGTTTCTGTATTAAAACAGAAATCTGTTTGCTTACGAAATGACTGTCTCTGTGCCCAGGCCTGTTGGGTGCTGCACTACTTCTGCGAGGTGAAGTTTAAGAGCGACCAGAACCTGCAGACAGCTCTGGAGCTGACTCGCCTCTGCCTCATCAACGACAACGAGATGCCTGTCAAAGTGGAGGCAGCTATCGCCCTGCAGGTCCTCATCAGCAATCAAGAGAAAGGTAGGTGTCTTTCCTCTTGGCTCGCCCTCACAGCACTTCATCTTTAATGCAGCGTAGGAGCTTCTTAAGGAGCAATGCTGTTGATAATGGCACTGATAACTTTTTTTTTTTTTTCTTTTTCTCTCTTCTCTTTCCTTTTTCTTCCCCTTGCTCCATCAACAGCCAAAGAGTACATCACCCCCCACATCCGGCCAGTGATGCAGGCTCTCCTTCACATTGTGCGCGAGACTGAGAATGACGACCTCACCAACGTCATCCAGAAGATGATCTGCGAGTACAGTGAGGAGGTGACTCCCATCGCTGTGGAGATGACCCAACATTTGGTAAGGTCACAGAGATGGAGTGCTTAGAAATGTTTTTTTTATTATTATTATTACTTTGCTCCCAGGTTTATGTAATACAAGCACATAGTGTAGCTGCTAATGTTCCCTTATGAATATTTTACTTGTGTGCTTTTATTACTTGCCTGAAAGCCTTATATTCCTATTCCAGGCTATGACCTTCAACCAGGTGATTCAGACTGGCCCTGATGAGGAAGGGGGTGATGATAAAGCCGTCACAGCCATGGGCATCCTCAACACCATCGACACACTGCTCAGTGTGGTGGAGGACCATAAAGAGGTCAGTGCAGCCACACGCCCACTCACTGGATATCTCATAACAAACAGGCTGGTGTGGTGTTTGTGTCTCCATCCTTCTATACTCCCTGCTGTGTATCATAGTGCTGACTTACTTCCTGCCACCCACAAGTTCCAAGGAACACATACTGTTTCTCCAGCTTTCTGTAACATGCCTCATAGGCAGGACCAAGCTCTCAAAATATGGCAGTATTCAGTGCTTGATATTTAGACAGTTTTGCAAAGGAAATATTTTTTGTTTACAGCACAGTTTGTACAAGTTTGCTTCCCTGGAGGCAGCTAGCCAATTGCTAATTAGTTTACTGGCTCATTTCAGATCACACAGCAGTTGGAAGGCATCTGTCTGCAGGTGATCGGCACAGTGCTGCAGCAGCATGTCCTTGGTGAGTCTTGCATTTCAGTTCACTACCACAGCGTTCCACAAAGCAGGCTGTAATTACTCTGGCTCACTTTTTAAAAAAAAATTTTTTTTAATACAGAATTTTATGAAGAAATCTTGTCACTGGCTCACAGTCTGACGTGTCAGCAAGTGTCCCCACAGATGTGGCAGCTCCTTCCTCTGGTCTATGAGGTCTTCCAACAGGATGGTTTTGACTATTTCACAGGTAAATCCAGATTGCTGTTTTAAATGGATTTATTTCTAAGGAAAATAAAAATTAACTCCATACATGATGGTGAAATTTATATCTACATCCCTTACACTATCCAGTGCATTAAAGTCATTCTGGTTATTTATGCTTTCCTAAGGGTTTTGTGGTATACGTGCACCTTCTTCCCTGACCTGTATGGATGCAGAATGCAATTTATGAATATCTTTAAACTGATGAATTCTACAGAAAGTATCGTGTAAATGTTTTACTGCCCATTTTGAGTTTAGAGTAAACAGTGTTTCTATTCATTTAAAGCTGGCCAAAGATAAAAGATGATAAAGATTTGTTTGAAATGGTCTTTGCTGCTTCATTAAGCACACTGAATGCTTTCATTGCAGACATGATGCCACTTCTCCACAACTACATTACAGTCGACACAGACACGCTTCTCTCTGACACTAAGTACCTTGAAATCATCTACAGCATGTGCAAAAAGGTAGGATCACCTCTGTATGCAAAGATGTTCATCAGTCCAAGTGAATTTATTCTTACTGTAGATTCCAGATGAACTGCAGACATTCCACAACATTAAATGTAACTGTAAATGGATAAAACTTTGACTGTGTGTTCTTGAATAAAAAAAAAAAATAAAAAAAAAAAAGTGGCGGCATATTGCTGTGGTATAAGAGGAGTAAAACACTTCCGGACATGCTGTTACAGGGAAATGATCATCTTCAGGGTGGTATCAGTAACTCTGCTTCGAATGTTCAAGTGCAGTGTATTTCAATGTAGATGGTGACTGTTCTTCTGTTTTAATGGGTTGTTGGAAGGATTACACATCTCGCTTAACAGAGCAGAAATTTCATTTAGATTTAGTTTAAGGGTTAATCTGATTCTCGTTTAAGGGTTTTAGCATTAGTGTTTTTATTGAGCTATTGGTCACATTATTTACAAACTGTTAGGCTTCATCTAACTAGTGTTTTTTTTTTTAAATCAGGTTCTGTCAGGTGACCCAGGAGAGGACCCAGAGTGCCATGCTGCAAAGCTTCTTGAAGTCGTCATCTTGCAGTGCAAAGGACGTGGCATTGACCAGGTACCTTAAACCAGCCTTACTCTCTCACACAGCACAATCCATAGTCTCTTGTAATAACACTGCCCAAGAAAGTCACATCGTCTGTCTGTCTGTCTGTGCAGGTGGTTCCCCTGTTCGTCACCACAGCTCTGGAGCGTCTGACGCGGGAGGTGAAGACCAGCGAGCTGAGGACCATGTGCTTGCAGGTGGCCATCGCTGCGCTCTATTATAACCCTCCTCTGCTGCTCAACACGCTGGAGAATCTGCGCTTCCCCAACAACACGGAGCCCATCACCAATCACTTTATCTCTCAGTGGCTCAAAGATGTCGACTGCTTCCTTGGGTACTTGCCTAGTGGCTTTCACATCTTCATTTAAATTACAAAAGCGTGTATCAGTTTGCTTTTTAGAAATAACTATCCTCTAGAGCAGGGGTTCACAAAACATTTCATTATCACTGCAGCACATTTTGAGTCTAATCCAACTATTGAAATAGATTGCATACTGGTTCAATGTGTACCATCATTTTTATTTTTTTGGGGTGAGGAGGGGGTGGTTGGGTGTAGAGGGTTGGTTTCACATGTGCAGTGTTTAGTGCATTTGAATTGAACCCTGGTGCATTAAAACAACCGACCAGAGTGTGTCTGAATGAGGCTGTATCAGTCTGCTTCCAAGTGAAACCAAGTGCATTTCAATTACAGCGAGAAAGCATTTTGACTCTGAATTGATCCAACTGCAGGAATTGAACAAACATACCATTGTATTTTTGGGTTGCAAGTAGGCATTTTTGTAGATGCGAGCTGCTAAACTGAGCCATTGTCACACGCTAAGCCAAAGGGGCTGTGTGTCTGCTTCTACTGTAACAGACGTTCTCTGGTTGCCCTTGTAGGCTTCATGATAGAAAGATGTGTGTACTGGGGCTGTGTGCTTTGATGGATCTGGAGCAGAGGCCACAAGCTGTCAATCAAGTAGCCGGACAGCTCCTCCCTGCTGCTATCCTCCTGTTCAACGGCTTGAAGAGGGCCTACGCCTGTAGGGCCGAGCACGAGAACGAGGATGATGATGATGACGAAGACGCAGAAGAGGAGGATGAGAACGGTAACTGAGATTAAAGTGCCATTGAAAGCATTACTGAGTAGCAAATAAAGTGTACTTGAATTGCTTAGGTTATTACGTTAGCATTGTGCTGGGTGATTTTCTGTTAATTCAAATTTAAATTTTTAATTACACCATCCATAAATGCTTTTTAAAAATTTAAACCAATACAAAGGAAAAACACAGCCTTCTTAACTTGATAAATGCCTCCTACAGCCTGCACTATTCCCAAACACCATGTGCTTAGATTAAAAATAAAAAAACGCAGAGATAAACAGGACTGGGCTCGTAGCAAAGAAAGGTTCAAACATCACTTCAGAGAGATATGGAATTTGGTACAGGTTTGAAAAGTCAGATGAACAAGTTTATGTAAAATATAATGCTGTATTACATCCTAAGCGGTAATTCGCCAGGCAGAATAACGTCATTTTCAACCTCGACATGTTGGACAGACAAAGTGGGGAAAATTGGCACCCCATGTTCGTATTTTGTTAGCATCAAGCTAGGCAGCTAACTCAGATGAGTGATGTATATTTTCTTTCTCAAACAGCGAACTGTGTAGTAAGTGATTTAGATTTAACAAATGATTAATCTAAAGCTAATACTTGTGTGTGTATATATATATACACAGTATAACTCGTTTAAAGGAAAGACGTTTTACTTTGTTTCTGATGCTGTGTGCAACCATGTTGATTTGACGTCACGCCGTAAACAGGGAAGGAATTCGGATTTGAAATCGTAATCGAGAAAGTTAAAAAAATTTAGATTTTTTTTTTTTTCTTCCCCGGTTCAGCCCTACATTACTATTGTGTTGAAGGAGTGTGTGTGTGTGTAGTAACATTATCATTGTATCATTGTATCATTATATTTGTGTTTAGCTGAACTTGGAAGTGATGAGGATGACATCGATGAGGAAGGGCAAGAATACCTCGAAATGCTTGCCAAGCAAGCAGGAGAAGATGGCGATGATGAAGACTGGGAGGAAGATGATGCTGAAGAGACTGCATTAGAGGGATACACCACCGCCGTCGATGATGACGAGAATCCTGTTGATGAGTACCAGATCTTCAAAGCCATATTACAGAGTAAGAATTCTTTGAGGTCTGCCGCCTTGCAGGTTCTTGATTGAACTTATGCAAGACTTTAAACTTAGCTTATACATTGGATCAGATTTGTTGGGCCTAGAGAAAACGTAAAAATCGAGAAGCCCTGCTTTAATGTTTAGATTTGCATTAAATCTCTGAGGATAATATAGCTAACAAGTAAGGAAAGATTATTGCTTCGTCATTAGTGTCGTTCCAACTCGTATGTCCAGTCATCACACAGGTGCCTTAATCGTATACGAGTTTAATATGGAGGAAAGGACGTCCGAACTAAATGATAGTGGCGTCCATCTTGAAGCCAGTGTTGCTGGTTTGAGGATTAACGCTCTTGCTCTGGGGCCCGGCAGTGACAGTTACTGAGCTCATAACCTTCTGTTCAGTATGTTTACTATTAATTTGTACCGATTCTTTTTGAAGCAAGTGTAAGATTCAGACAGAACTAAAGTGGAGAATATTTCCCGTATGTTAGCTGTGTTACTCTCTCAAACGCAAACTGCAGACGCTGGACATATCTTGGACGATCGATGGCATTTGTGCGGTGTGGAAAATTTCTTTTTCTATCTGTTCCTGTAACTGGATGGGTTTTCTTTTCTCTAGATATCCAAAGCCGCGATCCCACATGGTACCAGGCACTCACTCAAACTTTGGATGAAGAGCAGGGTAAACAGCTTCAGGACATCGGCACACTTGCAGATCAGAGACGAGCAGCACATGGTATGCCAAAGGAGATGTGATTTATTTAGTGTTAGGGTTGTATGTACGTGTATGTTTTTATGACAAGTTATGGGTGGGCGATATGACAAACCTGTATATCATGATACCTGAAGAAACTGTTAGCTAATTCTCACCTAAAAGCCAGTTCTCCCTTATCATATGACGTTTACCAACCAGGGAGAGTGATGGCTGAAACGTGTTTCCTCCGAGAAATGTGAAGCACGTGATTGGTTAGTGTCACTCTGACCTGGAGCGAGGGATCTTTTTACTGTCTTATCAGAGAGCACGGCCAATTACGCTCTCTTGGACTCCTGGCCATAGAAGCCTGTAGCAGCTTCAGGACTCAACCTGCTTGTAGTTCAGTAACGCTTTTATTTAATGCCTATAAAAGTCACACACACAATAGGAGGAAAAAATGTGTAAACAATTTTTAGGATTTAGTACAACATCAAGTCAACTCCTTTAGAATTTCACTGTTTAAAAAAAATGTAGATGTATAGAGAGATTGCGATGTCTCAGAAAAGTATACTGTGACAATATCTAACGGTATCAGTAACATCATATTGCCCGTCTCTGACATAGTAGTATCATTTCAGTTGTTTTTTTGTTTTTTTTACTTTCCTGCTTCCTTACCCTCAAAGATTAAATAAGTCTTACTGTTCTGTTGCAAATGTTAATATAACGAGCAATGTATACGGTTTGTAAGTGAAATCTGAATTGTCTTTGCTAATTTGCGTCCGTGTATCTCTCGCTCTCTGGTTCCAGAATCAAAGATGATCGAGAAGCACGGGGGTTACAAATTCACAGTTCCGGTGGTACCATCCACTTTCAATTTTGGCGGCAGTGCCCCTGGAATGAATTGAGTCGTCCCTTTTCCTCCCCTTTCTTACCCTGTGACTGATTGTAGTGAAGTGAAAAAAGCTTGTGTTGTTCCCTCAAGTAGTGGTTCCAGAACTGGTTCTTCTCACTCACTCTTCAATCTGACTATCAATCTAGACAGCACCAGAAGACGTGGGAAGGCAACCAAATGCAACCAATGGCTGGGGAAAACATACCGTGAACTTTCAAGAGAAAAAAAAAAAAAAAAAAGCTCTGAACAATGTTGTCTAATGGAATCCATTTACAAGAGGGATCCCATGACGGCAGCTCTTTTTCTTCCCACCTGCGTGCATCGGGGCCTATAAATAATCGAAATTGTTAGTGGGACTGAATCTCATCATTTTCACTGTTCCAGGCAAGGGGCCTCTGTAAGATTATACCTCTGGCAGTAGAGTGTCCACTTTTTTTCTGCATAAACGGAAATCACATTGTATATACAAGCAAAGGCTCTTAATTTTTAAGCAGCCTGGACAACCAACCAGAGGCATTTGTAAGGTGACAAATGTGTATTCAAATGTAGCATATTGGATACTTGTCATAGCACTATGTGATGCCTGAAATCTGTAAATTAATAACTAGCACTTTCATATTGTTCAGGTCTCTTAGCCTTCTGTATCAGACTTCAAATTTTTTTAAAAAACACAATTGAAGCTATTTAAAACAGAGTACCTGTAACTTTGTTACTTGGCAGGCAAGTTGTCCCATGATGCCTGGTTGTCTGATGAATTAGCTTTCGGTGGAGGGGCAGTACTTCTGCTGCTTGTAATGGAAATGTTTAAGGTTCCAGTAAACAGAATGCTCTTATCTGTTCAGTTCAGGACATTACGTTAAGAGCACTGAAGGTTTGAGTAATTAATTGCCGCATGTATAATTGGGCTGGTATTGTGAAGGTCTCAAGCATTTGGTTGATGTATGGATGAACCATCTATATATGACATTAAAAAGAAAAATGACTTCATTGGCTTCTTTGGTAATATGGTGTCATATAAACATGTTTGAAAACTGTCTCTTCAGCACATTTTTTTACTACATAACGAATAAAACACAACGTGGCATGCTGTTATAGGAAGTTAAAGACAGGGTAATGCAATGGGTTTATTTTCCAATAACAGCATGTCCTGAAGTTTTATTGCTCTTATACCACAGCAATGTGCCAGTAATTACCATCTGTTTATAGTTAACAGGAACTAACTTGTTTTATTATCACTTACAATATAACTAAAAGACACTCGTTCCATCACCAACCTCTTTTTTTTTTTTTTTTTCTTGAAGTAAAATAAGAAACTGAGAAACAGAAGGTGCAAAGTCTTCATTCCTGAAGACTTTCCTGTGGTGGAAAACTGACTGTTACAAAGCACTGACACTGGAGACTTCTTCAATAAATTTTAAATAAACATCTTACAGAAAACATCATATAATATGTATCTTTGATTATTAGGCTTAGATTATATGAAGCGTCCACCACGTAAGTTAGAATGAGATATTACAGCTGGCACTACTGTCAGAGCTGCTGTTATAGAAAATGAATTGGCACCATCTGGCCAATCAGATTCAAGAATTCAGCAGTGCTGTGGTTATAAGTTTAGTTAACTGCTTAGCTAGATGGATGCATGCCATGACTGATGAACATGCTTCATATATCCAACACAAAGGAATAGTAAAATTGTCAAAAGTGACTCGGACCAATGCTTGTAGGTTTTATGATTGTTATTTAAGGACACCGGAAAGAAATGAAGCCGTTGAAAGCTTTGTACAGAGACCCAAACGGCTATGTTTTACAGCTTATATAATAAAGGCCTACACACTGTGCTTGCAACACCTTTCACATCAAGCTTTTAGATATAATTACAGTATTGTGCCCGGAGATATTAATAGCTCTACAATTTCCAAAAACAAAAAGAGCATTACATAAAAGTTTCTATTATCCATTTCATGTACTACTTTTATCTTTCTATCTCAATTGTACATTTATGATATGGCAAAAGGTGTTGCTTTTGGTTCGTCAGGCATCTGGTTCTTCTTAACCTTGATTCCCAAAAGGCTGCATATCTTCATCAGCATCAGATCTACGATTTCCTCCTCTTCAGACGGCTAAGAAGGAAAGACAAAGTTTTAAAAAGGGTGGGTTTGAATTGCTCTTTGTATAGTTAAAAGAAGAAGAACAGGTAAATGCCTGTACCTTATGGTGTAACTGTTCTTCAGAAAATGCCACCAGGATAACGGATATAAATAGGTTCAGGACCACAAATGTCATGAAGATGATGCAAGAACCAATGACAAATGCACCAAGAACAGGATTGTAATGCAAAACCTGTTTTTTGGAGGGGGGAGGAAAAAAAAGATTACAATCATTGAGATTCCTCATTATCAATAAGGAACATGTCTATGATGATCTCACATACTTCTTCATAGTTGAAGATCCCCAGTTGTAAGCTTACAATGGTCTTGGCAGCATGTAGAAGAGTGTGGTATGAATAAAGCTTCCAGCCATACATTAAATTACACTGTGGGAGGAAGAACCACATGAGGAACATGGTTTAAGTTCATGGATTTATCAGTATTATCAGTCACTGTATGCTACGTTTCTGAAAAACATTTCCCTCTCCCAGTCCTTCAGACCTTTTTGATAGAAATGGCTTTTCTACACCATGAGTCTCGGCATGCTATCCTTAAGGATCACGAGCTGCGTTTTAGACATGGGCTACTAGTGAATTCATTTGTTGCTTCTGCTATGCTGGATTGTCTTAAAAATATGACTTTTTTTGTTGTTTGTGATGCATGTGAGTCATGTAAAATTGATATTGGGGTCATGTGGGGAAAGGTGTGTTCTCAGTAATTCAGGTAGGGGTCACTTGCTGATGGTTCCGAATGTGAACCATCAAGATAGTCGCATCTGATCTGAGCAAAAAATGAAGCGATAAGCAATGAAGCTTGTAATGTGAACGAAGCATGTTAGACTGAGAAAACACACGCAAATCAAATTCAGTTCCAAATTTCTTACAGCAATGGAGTAAGCCAAGAACATAATTGTCATGACGATGATGAAGCCAGAGATGTCGTTCCACGCCCGATGCAATGTCGCGGTGATCATTTGCAGTTTGGGGTTGAGGCGCAGCAGGTGCCACAGTTTGACCGTAGCCAGCAGAACCAGGAAAGCTATAAGGTATCCAAGAACTCCATCTGCTGCGGCAGTTTCATGAAAGCTAGCATGTCTGGCAGAGGAGCAAAGGGTTACTGGAGATATATGGTAATCAAATGTTAGCTGACAAATAACTGATTTACATTTTTAGTGATAATCCCTTATTTTAATATCTTGAATTCAAGGGATTAAATGGCTAAATGCACTCACTGGTCTTTGTGGGTTTGATAATACTCAATGTCCCGGTTGCCCAACAGTTTCCTCTTGATGAAAACACACAGTGCACTCCAGCTTAAAATAATGATGGCTAGCTCCAAAAGATTCCACTTGCTCCTGAAGTATTCCCACTTGTGCTGTTTCATAAGCTTGCCCTGTAAAAAAAAATAATAATAAAAAAAAAAGGATATCCTTCTCACTTGTCCACATTATGTTATTCTACAATATATTAAATCAAGCATAATTATTGACAGTTTTCATATGAGAGGACTGACCTGCTGAAACATGTAATAAAGAATGAAGAGGAAATAGATGGCCTCAGAGGCCATCATGAAAATATGAAAACCACCAGTTGACTGATAAAGGCGGACACTTTGTAGATCACTGCGATACTGGAATGCTCCTGTGAAACAAAAATAATTCACGAATCTCCTGGACATGAGCTCCTCTCATACAAACCAAAGAAACCCAGAATGTGCAAGAAATTGAGACTCACCTACTGCTGTGGTCTCAAACATCAGCGTGACAATACAGAAGAGGTTGACATTAGCATTATACACTGTGAACTCCACAAAGATAGCCCGAGTGTATTTGTCCACCCAGATGTTGTCAAAAAGGTACTGAAGCAAACTGTGAAGGGAAACAATGAATAAATTCAGAATAAATCGGCCGTGGTGCAGAAGCTAGTTAGGATGTATTACTGACACTTGAAACTTTCTAAATCTTATACCACAGCGCTGTTGGGTGCTCGATTCTGATTGGTCGGAAGGTGTTGATGAACTACCTGTAACACCATGGCTCAGGCAGTGGGGCTCACTCTAATACATTATCGTTTCTATAGTAACACGTACACAGGGACTTGTATGGCAGATGCTCCACACAACTGGACTATTAATAGGCGAAATTTGTTTATGGTGATGTTTATTTAACATCTTTGGTGTCAGCGCTTTGTTACAGTCAGTTTTCAGACACAGGAAAATCTTCAGGACAGATATCTTTGCAGTTGCTTGGTAACACGACAACAATTTTTTTGTCTTGTTAACCTTAAGAGAGAAAAAAAAGAGGTTGGTGAGGGAACAACAGTTTGTAGCTACTATAACGTAATGATACCAGGAATTAACTTGTTTCGCAGATGTTGCACAACAATAATTATAAATAGATAAAAAGTATGATGTATTGTTCCTTAATTTATTTAAAAAAAAACTGATAAAAATGATGTAATCGTTGGCAAACTGCTGTGGTATAAGAAGAATAAACCACTCTGGGATGTACTGTTATTGGAAAACTGGCATCATGCCACCCCATCGCTGATTTTCTTATAAAAGTATGCCCTCTGGTGTTTTATTCTTTATGTATACAACTAATTACTGGATTATAGAATTAACTAATTACAGGAAGCTGCATATGATTTGCACATTGAAAATGGAAGTGTTCCCTCTGAATGTGAAGAATAGTTGTAAAAATATATATATTTTTTATTTTAGAAAAGCGCTATCTACCATCTTCTGCATATATGAGCTCGAAGATGCCCACGACAGGCTAGTGTTGTAGCTGTAAAAACAATTCAGTTGATATCCCAGTGTGTCTCTAGTACAAGCTTCTCCTCAATTCTGCTCCTGCACATTAGTATGATATATCATACCTGGTTGCATTTTGTTTGTTAGGCCCCAGGTCCACAACAAATCCCCCACCTCTGTAGAAAGCCACCCCACCCCAGATAGGGTGCGCTCTGAGTCTGGATTGGGTTTGGTACCGCCATGGCATGCGGAAACTCTTAGACAAATTTACATCCATTGATCGGTTCCAGCCTGGACCATAGGAGCCCATGTCCTCCACCTCCCAAGAGTATGGAGCATGGCAGTCGTGAATGGAGCGGCTCATGAAGCTGGAGGTCCTGCAGGAGTCCTTGTGCACTCGAACCTGCCGGAGTCGAGCATTGCCTACGAGCTTCGAGTTTCCATCTGTGATAAAGCCTAACATAATGACCAAAGTATAGCAGACATTATGAATACGTTTGGTCAAAGTGGACATACACTTTATATGCAAGTTAAAATATGTACCTGGTTGTCGTCCAAAAATGCTATTTAATAGGGTGGTGTTTGCCCAGGTAAACACATCTTTGTAGTTCATACTGTCAGCGATGCCGTTCCTGAAGCTCTGTTCAATGTGTTGAGTGAGGTAGTAAGCATTTGGATCTCGCTGACCGTAAGCCACCAGGAGTAGCATCCAGAGAAACCCCACGTAAACTGTAAAGGAAACAGTTGTCTTACACTAAGCTGTTGCTGTTTCACAGTTAACCATTACATTACAAATAGGCATGTCTTACTGAGAATCTCCCTGATGAGTGCAAAGACTTTCTGTTCTTTGATCATGTTGTTCCTCATCTTCTCAATATCGCTGGGAGGAGGAGGCTGATAGAAACTGCACGTGCTGTCCCTCCTGGCAATGCGTATGCCATCAGGATCATCTGTGGAGCATAAATTTGGTGAATGTTTGCAAAATACTAAACATGATGAAAAAATTATTGGGAACGTTCTTTCATTCCTCTTTAGTAATCGCTTTATTCTGGTCAGCATTATGGTAGATCCGAGCCTATCCTGAGAACACTGGGTGTGAGGTTGAAATACACCCCGGATGGGACTCCACCCCATCGCAGGGCACCATGCATACACACTTTCACACACTCATTCACACTTAGGGGCAATTTAGCGTAGTCAATACACCTACAGGACTGGTTCTGAGACGTGGAAAGAAACCAGAGAACCTGGAGGAAACCCACATGGACATGGGGAAAAAATGCACAGAGAGTAACTCGAGCATAGGAGTGAACCAGAGCTAGAGCTGTGAGGAGGCAACACTACCCACTACACCAATGTGCCGACACATCTTGGAAACTTTTTTTTGCAAATCTTCTTTAAAGGTTACCTGTACTTGATAGACCACCCTCAAGTGGAACATCTCCATATTCCTCTTGATCAACGGTCTTCAGAACCAGAGCAAAGAAGACAGCAAATCCAAGCACCTGAACAGAGACAGCAACAGTTTAAATTTGATTCACTGTTTAGACTCTGCTTAATACAAAAAAAAGCCAAATTAATCAGGACATGTTACCTTCATAGGCTGGGTAATGAAGAGGCTTTCGAAAAAAGACACAACCATAGAAATGAGCCAGCTAACAGAGCGATCCATTCCATAAGTCAGCCCATACATCATGGTGAAATATGCTGACACTCCACTAGTGGCTGCAACAAGAATCCAGCCGACAAACACAAACCACCAGGGCAAGCCTTTCTGACAGCACTTCTTATCACCTCCATGGTCCTCCCCGAGACTGGAGCTGCAGGAAACCTGGTCCCTGCTGGAGCTGGAGGAGAGATATGGCTCTAACAATTGTTTCATGCCCTGAACCTGCAGCACTGCCTGAACGTAGCTCTCTGGTTTAGAGAACCGGGTAGGACCCAGCAGCTTCAGCTCTTTCTCCACATTCTGGAGTTGTTTATAGAGATACTGCCTGTAGATACTGTGTTTCTCTTTTGGCATCTGTTCAGGACTCCTCTCTGGTAATGTAGCAAAAAGAACAAAATGATACTAAAGCATGCTTTACAAAAATGTAAGAGATCTTAGAAACTGGTTCTGCGTATGTTTATATTTTTTCAGTCCATACCATGAAGATTTACAGCCCCCAGAGAGATGGCAAGCTCCTTTTTGGAGGCATCAGAGTAAAACTTGCCTCCTGCACTGTTCTGCTGACAAATAATATCTTCGACTAGTGACAGGAGAGCATTGATATCCATTTTCTCAGGGTCTATCCTTGGCATGGGGCTCCTCAGAGCCTTGGAGAGTGATTGGGCTATCCTTTTGATGTCCTAAAATATTACAAATTCAAAAATTAAAAATATTCCAGAAAATGGGAATCTTCTTTTTTTAATGGTCAGTGTACTCTTGTGTACCTTGACTACAACATCTGGTGTGATCTCCCTATGGTCACTCTGTGGAGAAGGAGGTTGGGTTGGCGACACCCGTCCTGTTTTTCCTTGCTTAACAGAATCAGTCTTAGACTGTTTAGGAATTTGATCTGTTCTTCGTTCCCTTGGTCGGACGTTTCTGAAGATGCTCACAATAAGAAGGTTGATGGGGAACATAATAATGGAGCTCTGGATTCCAATCATCACTTGCTGCCAGGTAAACTCGATCTTACCTTTAGACAGAAGTTGATAGAGCATTATTCTTGATTAAAGCGCTTCAAACTGTCATGACAAAGTTAGTGGTGAAATAAATGGATATAGTTGTGCATTACCCAGATCCATGGTCTGCTCAGAGGGGTCAGTGGGAATCCCCCAGTACATGATGCTGGTCAGCATGGTGCAGAGCAACAGAGAGAAACAGCATGAAACACGCTGCACTCGAGTGAAGTTACTACTGGGTGGCCGATTGATCACCGAAAACCAAATGTGACCATCTTGGAAATCCTTTGTGGTTTTCATAAAGAACAGATTACTGTTGAAACAGAAACGTGAACCTATAACACTTATATCCGTATAAAAATAATTTCTGTAGTTATCATAACTTCTGATAGTATAAATTAAATCAGCTAGGTTATATGATGTACGCTATATGCCCAAAAGTATGTGGACACCTGACCCTTACGGCCATGTGTGGGTCTTCCCCAAACTGTCGCAAATTTGGAAGCACACAATTGTCTAGAATGTCTTTGTATGCCGTAGCATTAAGATTTCGTTTCACTGGAACTAAGGTGAAATCTGTGAAGACATGGTTTGCCAAGGCTGGTGTGGAAGAACTTGAGTGGCCTGCACAGAACCCTGACCTCAACCCCATTGAATACTTCTGAGATGAATTGGAAAGAGGGCTGCACACCAGGCCTCCTCGCCCGACATCAGTGCCCAACCTCTTGCGCTCCTGAATGGGCACAAATCCCCACAGCCACATTCCAAAATCTAGTGGAAAGCCATCCCAGAAGAGTGGAGGTTGTTATAACAGCAAAGGAGGCACAGCTCAATATTAAATGTCCGTGTCCACACACTTTTGGCCATATAGTGCATCTTCAGGAGGATATTGTTCATTTAAATAGCCAAAGTTACCCACCTAAACCTTTTTAAGTCCATCTCTGTTGCTGCAGGGAACACTTTGTCCAGGATACACTCTCCTACATCAATGGCCAGCCATGAACTACATAAGAAATGCCACTTTTGCCCTGTCTCCAGGTCTTGGACCATCACCTTATTAACATACCTGGATAGTAGATATTCAAGGTAATCACACAGCTCCAATACGAACGGCAGTTTAGACATGGATATGACAGCATGCTGTTATAGGAAAATAATCAACAGCAGAGTAGTGTGATGTGGCCTGACATACATAAGTAGATGTTTTTTTCTCTGACTGTCACAAAGTGCTGATACTGGAGGCTTCTTCCAAAAATGTTAATTAAACATCTACATCTTTTACACTTTCAACGATTAAGGTTTTTTTTTTAATTAGGTTTTTTTTAATTAGACAAAGATTAGGTAGAGCATCTGCCACACAAGTTCCTGTAAATTAGTTGTTATTATAGAAAGATATATAAGAATGAGCTCATTTTTTACCAAGCAGGATGTTTCCCAGAATTATCATGCCATAATCTGATGCTCTGCAGCTCTCCAAGCGAGAAAGGCGTGGTGAGGAGGAACATGTCAATTCCTCCCCTCTCAAATACCGGCTTGTCTGGGTCAGTTAGATGATGGGGCTCGCTCTCTCCCTCAGAGCCCTGTAGAGTCGCTGTAACCTGTGGTAGAAGTGGTAATTATGTAATAACACTTAGACATTATTCCTGATTGAACATTCAGGCTGAGGAAGACATGCTGACCTGAGAGGATGTAGAAGCTCCCCGGCGATGCCCAGTGCTGATGGTCAGTAAGTAGCGATATTCAGCCAAGGGATCATTGTCCTCTAGCACTGTGACTTTCACCTTTAAGATCACGTTACACCATGCATAAAAATCATGCATCAAGATCATCAAAGGTAGAACAAAAGGTATGAAGGCAATTCCATGGTTAGGTTGTCATCCCTTTAAACAGTTCTTTTTTTTTTTATTTCCTAAAAATAATCATTAAAAAAATAAATGCTAACCCATCTCAGACAGCAATCACTTGTTTTTTGTTTTTTTTTAAATAAGGTTTCTGCATTGGTTACATTTTGCTGCTACTGTGACAGGTTGACTAACAGGTTTTGAAGTAACAGGGTTGTGTTTTAGCATAGAATTAGCAGATACATATAATGTGTCTGACTACGCCAATGGCATAAGAATATTAGCGGCATTCTAATGATTTACATAATTTTTTTTTTTCCCTAAATGAATAACTGACTTTCAATCTATAATTTGTATAACAAAATTGTACTTTCAAATGAGCTCATTAATATCATTAAATAAATAGAAAAAAGAATGAGAGAACTTCATTTTCTTCTTCCTATGATCTTCAGAAAAACGGGATAATGCAACTTCCTGTTGAACCTGTGATTTGTGGAATATTCCAAATATTTTATAGTATTGTATTGAAGTAAGAGGGTTGAGTGAATGAACTAAAATGTACATAACCTATAATGGATGACTCGTGGGAAAGGATGTTTCAAGCATGATATGTTAAATAGATTTACACATCAATGCAAAAATAAGACTTGATGTATTTTAATGATTATATTTCAAGGTAATGTGGGGAAAATGTTGTTTTCTAAGTTCTGTAGATGGATTTTATTAACGTTTGTTATTTATCTGAAAATGCACAAAGGTTGTTGTGAATGTCACTTTGCATATGTTTAAAATATGTTTTAAATCTTTTACCTTTACATATTTATGTGTAAATGTAACATGAGTGGGACACAAATCACACCCCAATCATGGAATCACTCATAAAATAGTATGTACACGTTATTTTTATATTTAATGCATGCTTAGAACCAGAACATAACAAGACAAATTTTTCCAATTTGATAAAAAAAATAAAAAAAAAGGACTCAGGAATAATGACTGCAATAAAGAAGACCTTTGCTGTGTCTTGGATGTCCTTTCTTCGTGCCCAAACCACAACTATGAGGTAGACGAGGAAAATAGCTCCCACGAAACACACCACCAGAGGGTTATTGACAAACGTGGCAAAAAGTTCAGCAGTACGGGATACGTCAACCAGGTTGGGCATGACAAAGAAAGAACTGCCAAAAAATGTCAAATGGTTACACAGGCACTGAGTAAGCAGTGGTGCGGTACGAGGTCCAACCTGAGGAGACAGATAAGTGAACAAGTGAATGGCTCTAAAATAGATATTCTCTTCTCTTATAGTCTGCCTTTGAGAAAATCTGCTAGTTAAACTTACCCTGCAGCCGTAGTCACTCCAGTTGGTTTCAGTCTCATCCCAGTACTTACACTGAGCAGCTACTGACGTGATGAACACTGAGACGTTCGAGGAGTTTACACCTGCTTGGACAATAGGCCTCACCAGAAGATAGTAAACCCCTACGTCTAGTGCTACATCCCTGGCGTCAAGCACCCATGCATACCTCTCTTCTATATCACACAAACACAATCACAATCATCATACATTTACACTAATATGTTAATTTTAAAGTGTTTATAGGAAAACTCCACTACATTACATTAAAAACACATTAAATATGTCTATACTGAAAGATTTGTGATGTGTTTAGCGATTCTCTCGCTAATTTATTGCTTGGCATTTGTATTTCCGTTATTCCCATGAGAAGTTAGAGCTTGTCTGCTGCTCTGATGTCACATGAGGACATGATGTTCTATATCATATTTAAGAGAACATAGAATAGTGAAGACGGCAGACGCTGGACTCAAAGACACAGGTGTGTTGAGTCACAGAAGAGAATCTACAAGATGTGAGGAGGTGAGAGAGCTGGACATAACGAAGGACTAAAGCACTGCTGCATCTACTCTTTAGGTAGAGGTAAAGCCAGTGCTAAATCCCACTGGCACCGCTATCAGTGGGTCGAATGGCATTGTGGGTAATGTAGGAAACTGTTAACCAAAGTGAAAATATGCCAATGAAAGAAGTTTAAACTAAAATAAGTCACCTCGAATTTCATTCCAAAATCAATCTTGTATGGCACTGGAGAGCACATAAAGATTAATAAAAGATTAAGTCATTTGGGGCGGATTTTCCTTTAAGGTCTGTCTAAATATCAGTTAGTGAATAACCTGTTGAATTTCCTGGTTGAGGGAGCTGAACTGTGGTCTTGTAGTGAGTGTTGTTTGGGTAGTGTTCAAAACCCAGGAGTAATTGTAAAGGTATCTCTTCTGAGGGGTCCAATTTCAAAACCAGAGATATGTTTGGTGTGGTCACGTTAATGACTAAGGTACTGTAGTTCCCCAGGTCCAGAAATGTACTGTTAACTTCAGCCTCTGGTCTTGGTAAGATAATCTGGAAAACAAAGCAACACAAACAGAACATACGTACTATACAGTAGCTATACACGATCCTAGATGCTACTACTTTAATGAATATGTGCATCAGTAAGTTTAAAAAGGTTTTTAATACCAAAAACATCGTACCTCAATCTCCTCACTGAGGTTTGATACAGGGATAACAGATCCATTTTCTCGGGTGATGGACAGAGATGCCACCGCTCCATTTATGGGCTCGCCTTCCCTCCAGGGGAAAGGGTTTATCGCAAAACTCAGCATCTGTGACCAGACAAGAACACAGTCAATGAACAATAATATACATTTAATATACAATTAACAGAACAATATGCTAATATACGCAAGCGCTTTCATGGGACAGAGAGACAATCGCAAACTAGTAACTTGAAATACGCACCCGCACATCCACTGGCTCTTCTAAAGGCAGCACATTAGGACCCAAAGACGGGAGCACAAAGCTGGCTGAGCTGTTGTACTCAATACTGAAGGACCGTTTCTGAAGTACCACTGGTGACAGTCTAATGAAATTAAAAAAAAGGTTTTTGTAAAAGACTACACAAATCACACAAAAACAGAACCTCTCTGTTGATCAAGTGAAATTTTGCAAGTGAAGACCATGTCCTCAGCTAAAGGTCATGAAGCGTGATTGTGAAACTGTAAACATGGGGAGATCTCTCCTCATATTTAGAATTAGTAGAACAACTGATAACTAGTAAAGAAAGGCAGAGATGGGAATTTATAGAAAGCTGAGCAGGAAGCAGGTGTAGCTTCAGGCATGGGCTTTCTCTCAAATTTTCATTATAATATTCAAATTCCATATAAGTATTTTTAGGCATCTTTGAGTATTAAGACTGATTATACATCAGCCACCATCATGATGTCATTATTTTAATTCTGCCTCTTCACTCGGTCTGTTTGGTCAACGCTCAGCTGGAAAGCTGACTGATGATTGTGGATAGAAAGCCTGATAATATATTGAGCCATGTTTTCACCCATACTGGTCTCTGTAGCTTACCTGTTTACATACACGCTGATCTCGGAGGTGCTAACCATGATGGGTTCTTGGTCTATGCTTGCACCAGCCAGCAGCGCACTTTGTACATTGTCCGCTGCATTTAGCAAGTTTTCTGAGATGATTTCCTATAGCAAAGGAAAAGTCAAAATCAAAGGAGAGATACGACAACTTATACCACAGTGATGCTGAATTCTTGAATCCAGGGGTTTGATTTTCTATAATAGATTAATTTCCTATAAGAGCAGCTTTGAAAGCAGTTCCATCTGTAATTAAAAATCACAGGTTTATATTATTGAACTCATTTTAATACTCTTCATTACTATTCAATTCTGTTCAATTCTACTGTGCACTGAAAAATTAAATTTTATATGTATAGCGCTTTTAACAACAGACATTGTCACAAAGCAGCGTTACAGAAATAAACACATTCGGGATATACATTTTAAGTGTATGAATTTATCCCTAATAAGCAAGCCAGAGGTGATGGTGGCAAGGAAAAACTCCTTGAGACGATATGAGGAAGAACCGAACCTGACTCAAAAGGGACTACATTATGGCATGGTCTTTAATGAATAAAAAAAGTGTAATTGTCAGCAAATTGCTGTGGTTTATATAAAATAATAGGAAAATAACCATCAGCAAGGACGTAACAGTAACTCCACTTCACACTGGACCACATCACACAACCTCATCGTTGATTATTTTCCTGCAACAGCATGCCCCAAGGCTTTTATTCCTTAAATATGTAGTTACAGATGAGATTCTACCAAAGTTCAGCTGGAGTATGATACCTGCTGGTCTGTGCTGGCAGAAACTTTGAGGATGTTGCTGGCGGCCTGAATGATGGGTGTGACCGCCTGCCTCGTTACTTCTTTGTCATCCCCCTCGGGGAATGTGAGAGAGACCAGGGACATACTGAGGTTTGACAAAAGTGAGCTGGCCTCTAGCTGCAAACAGGAAAGAAACATTTGAGTGAAAAATATTTGACAGAACTGCACATTATCCAGAATAGTCTACTGCTGGAACAGGAGTACTACCCGAGCTGTAGATGTCAGCTCTTCACTCTGTGTAGTGAGGTCCACTACAGCGTCAGCTGTCTTTTGCACTTCTGAAGGGTTCCTGAGGGGGGCAGCGTTCACGGCTGTGCCCAGGTCTAACAGCATCTGCTCTCGTAGCTTCAGTCAGGACAAGCATATTTATTACTTAGTGTGCGGAGACGTGAAATGATCAACGATCTATAAATCTACTATATTTGCACCTTCATCTTTGCATCTTGTTCTTGGCCCTCAGCTGTGTCCCCATTCAGCCTGTTAGACACAGACTGGAACATCTGGGCTAGTGTTGCTCCTGTCAGCTTCCCAAGCTGCAACAGCTGATCCACCTGCTTGGACACAAAGCTCTGCAGATCCTCCACTGTGGGCCCAATGTTAACATCATTTACCTGAGATCATAAAAAAACAGGAACAAGAAGTGAATTAAGAAAATTAAGAAAATAACAAGTTAGCTAATCAGACCAGAGAGCGTAAATGTAATTTAAAAACTATGAAAGTTCTGATGTAATGTCTTTAGCCATGTACCTGGGTCTGATGAGCTATCTTCAGCTAAATAAGCTACATAAATGCATGCGATTGAATAAACCACAACAGAGGAGCATTTATTGTCTCTGCTACAGTATTTTTAAAACCCTCTAGTTGGTCCTCTGAAATACTTTGCTGTGGCTGCATCTGGACCATGATCCACCAGCTGACAAAGCATTAGGGTGATAAAGTTAACCATTTTTTCTAGGATTGGAAAAAAATCCTAAAATTCAGTAACTACACATTAGTCAAAATTGATTTACCACGGTTTGCCTTTGTAGGGCAATATAGCTACAGGTTGTGGTGTAGTTGTGTGCAAACCTGGACAGATAAGGTTGTGTTAATCTTCTGTCCTTCCACATTCTCAACAGTGATTGCCACAACCAGGCTGTAGTTAGTAGCATCGCTCCCCGCAGGGAGAAAGAGTGGCTCCACCGTCTGGTCATGGCCACAGTATAAGTATTCACCTATAACAGAGATCGAACAAAGGGCAGTAAAGTATCTTTTGTTTGGATGAATGATGAGAACATCATGAAAATTTGGTAAAGATTTTCTCACCAGTGGATGTTCTGAAGCAGTACGTGCAGGGTCCAGCTTTGCAGAACAAAGGAGCCACGGTGCATGTGATGTTGAAGGGAGAGAGAATGTCTCCAACAGTGGGGTTAATGTTACAGGACGGCGGAGGGGAAACTTCTCGCAGGGTATTAGTAGTAGTGTTGGGAGAACTAAAGGGAACATCGGAGGTGGTTATTATAGACTCTGTGGATGAAGCCTGGGTTTGGGGTTGGGATGCAGGCTGCCCATTTGTGGTTTGACTATCAGGTAGTAATGTTGGGAACAAAGTAGACAAGGCAACAAATATTGGGATGGCGAATTCAGTCGATCCAGATAAACCATCTCTTACACCTAGGATACAGAAATTCATGCAAGCCTCATTACCAAGTGTGGTCTTTTCATTTGTAAATCCTTGAAAAACTCCAAATAAAAATAAAATCATGTGATACCCACCATAAGCAACAACATTTATATTCTGCTGTGCATTGACTAGAGTTGCACTCTCGATTATGAAAGAGCTGACACCTTCCTTCTGTTTTATCAGTGCCTTCTGTCCTTTTTCAGAATAGCAGGAACTCAAATCATCCTAAAAGCAATGAAGCAAAGAAACAATAAATTATTATTAGATGAAATATTATATAAATGTGGAGTTATTGCAGAATGCATGAATGCACTTACAGGTACAGGGTTTGTGTCCTCAAAGTACCAAACAATTTGCTGACAGCCTTCACACTGCAACTGCAACGTAACATTTGCACTGACATTCATTGGGTTGCAGTTGGAACATCTGAAGAGAAAATAGCGAAAATATCAAGAAAGTGAGGCAGAATATAATGATAAGCTGAGCAGTAAAAGAGACTAAAAACATTTTTTTCATAGTAGAAGCAGAAAGCAGGCCAAGGTACATGATAACATGGTGAGAGAACTTCTTGCAGTGAAAATATTATTCCTCTCCTTATCTATTTTTTTCTCCTTTTTTTCTACTACTTTCTATTATTATTGTTATTATTATTATTATTATTATTATTATGATTATTAAATAGTAGAAAAGAATAGCAAGAATAAATGTGCAAGTGTGTCAAAATAACATGTTTGTGTAACTTAAATTTGCTCAAGTATGTAATTAGTAGTTAATAATTAATATTAGGGTGGTCATTCTGTCTGAAATTTGCAAAAACAAACACTGCACACTTTGCACAAGGAAATAAATAAAACATTCTCTTACGTAATGACTGGATTTAAATCATTCCCTGGAGACACAGAGATGCATTTGCTTGCTGTCTGCTCCTCTGGCTGCCCTGTTGTCTTTGTGACAGTCACAGAGTAGACTGAAAAACTGTAGGGTGGAGGGAGACAGGCAGCATGTATCTCATGGCTTTTAGTCTGAGTACTGACATTACAGGGACAAGTTCCACCTGAAAGAAAAAGAAATGGCAGTGGATGACAATTCCATTATACTTTATTGTACGGTCACTGTATGTGGAAATCTCTTTATTTTCTAATAAATGACAACTTACTGCAGTTCCAGGCAAATGTGTAAAGTTTAGCATTTCTATTTAGACCATTAACGCCCAACATTATGCTACCCGTGCCTATGAGTGGGCTCTCTGGGTTTGCAGTGATCATCAGGTTATTGCCAGTTAGATCTCCCATATGATCTTCTGTCTAATAAGATGAGAATTATTAATAGGATTGATATGAGGCATTTGCTATTTTGATAACATGAAGGAATCAGCTTGTTTTACATACTGAGTTGTCCACCTGGCAATGCAATAGTGTGTCTCCGGCATCCGCTTCCACTGATGAAAACAAGTTCCATGCCTTCACCTTTACCCTCATTGGACCTATACCAGAAAATTCATTTGGTTACTTTAAAAACAACTAGGAAGAAAGAATAGCTTTCCCAGTGAAATAATAATAATAAAAAAAACATTACAGCAATATGAACAGCACCTTCTACTTTGCTGGAGATCCTGAACATCTGTAAACTCCCATTTAGCATCTGATGGGTCTCAGAGAAGCTGTCGTTATCCCCAGACACCAGAAAGAGCACCTCCACTGGAGCACCGTGGTCCAGAGAGACATTAACATATAGAGCTGAGTCTGAGCACAGGTCCTGTTCTGGTGCCACAGAGGCTTGAAGACCGTCCACTGGCTCCACCAAGCAAAGTTCCAGAGTAGCAGACACTTCTGGAGCTGTCACTCCATTGGAGGCCAGGAGAGTAAGTTGATGGCATCCCAAGCCCAAAAGCTGTAAAGCTTCTCGAGGGATTGTGATGTTGTGAGGAATGATCCCTCTGACTTCAGAAGAGCGGACAAGCTCAGTGATTCCATGCAGGATTTTGTACGTGACGTTAGTACCTGATGGAATAAAGTGGTTATTTTAAAGTGGGTCCATATTGCTGTTGAGGTTTTCATTAGTGAAGACGAGGATGAGAGTGTTATATTTTACCGGCATTGAGCTGCACTTGGATTCTCAGTGCATGGTGTTGAAGACCTTTGCAGTTTTCACTGTCCATTGTCTGGTTTGAGCTGTGGCACACAATTTTGCTAAATTCCCCAACAGGTTCTTGGATGGTGATGGTTTTCTGCGCTGTCACGTGCCACTCGCTGGTGCTACACTCCACTGTAACAGTGTAGACTCCAGCGTGTTGGTACCTGTGCACTATATTACTCTGTAACCTAAAAAGAAGAGACTTATTTTTGCGTCGATGAATTTTGATGAATTCTAAAAGAATTTTAGAAATGAGTTGTAATTTACTCTTCAGGCATGTAGGGGTCGATGGTGTGTCCATCACCAGCATTCAAAGTGCATGTGAGATTTCCTTGGAAAGGGTGGAGCAACCACTTCATGGTCAAGGTTACATTATCAAAGACAGCAGCTTGCTTGTTAATCAGCAGGTGAAGACCTGTTAAGCAATATAGCAGTGTTATTATATTATTAAAACATAAAAACTCACATTGGACCTGAATTTAATTTTCTGTTCAAGCCAACTAGAATACAACATGTATTATCCAGTAGATTTTGCAACAATGTTGAAACCAGGTAATATGGCACAATCATAGACAGTATCATAGATATATCTGGAATGATTAACGGTTATATCTCATTTACTGCTTGAGCTGCAACACGATTAGGACTGCTCTTGTAATCTTGACTCATATCTGCTATCAAAACAATTTTAATTATCTAATTATATTTACAGGGACTTAATTTTTATTGCCGCATTTTAACAGAGTGATAAAGACTGAGAAAGGTCTCTGACCCTCTTTGCAGTGATAATCCACTGATAAATAACTTCCTAGTCCTGGGCAAGGTTCTCCAAAGGATGCTACCTCTGCTACAGCTTGGCATACCTGCAGCCCATGGCAGTGCCCTAGAGTGAGGAAAGTAACAGTAAGTATATACAAATATACACTCACAGACCACTTTGTTCACCTGCTCATTCATGTGATTATCCAATCAGCCAATCATGTAGCCAAACTCATGCAGTTACAAGTCAAGAGATTCAGTTAATGTTCACTTCAAACATCAGAATGGGGAGAAATGTGATCTTTGACCGTAAAATTGCTGCTGGTGCCTGATGGGCTGGTCTGAGTATTTCAGAAACTGCTTGCTGATCCCCATGGGATTTTCATGCACAACAGTCTCTAGAGTTCACACAGAATGCCTTGTTGATGAGAGAGGTCAGAGGAGAATAGCCAGACTGGTTTGAACTATGGTAACTCAAATAACCACTCTTTACAACAGTGGTGTTCAGAAAAGCATCTCAGAACACAGAACATGTTGAATATTGAAGCAGATGGGATACAACAGCAAGAGACTACATTACATGCCACTCCTGTCAGCTGAAACTGGACAGGAAAAAGTTGCCTGGTCATTATTGATTCTTCAACTGATTGGCTGATTCGATAATTGCACGAATGAGCAGGTTTACAGGTGTTCCCCATAGAGTATATTTTTAAAATATTTCTACCACTGTTCCATTCATACCTGACACTATATCCACCACATCGACCCAACTGCACTCCTCCTGTAAGGACGTGTGAGGCAGAGAACGTTCGGCCCTGCAGTAGTGCAGCGTCTTCCTGCCATAGAAGCTGTCATCGATCTCTATAACCTGACCAGAGCCACACTGTAGCGTGGCGTTGTGTTCCAAACAGGCTAGAGCATGTCCTGACTCTAAAACAAATGAGACTAATATGAATTCTTGTTACAGGAATGGGACTCAGAGACTTGCCTGTGTGTACAAAGAAGACTAACCAAACTCGCAGATAAAGTGGAGCTCTTGGCTACAGTTTTTGGTTGATGCCCACTGAAATCCAGATTTCTTCAAGATGTAACCACAAGCTTCTCCAAACTCAGGTTCACGGAGCCAGTTAGAGTAACTCACGTCAGATCCATCCAGCCAGGACAAGGAACCTATAGATGCAAGAAGCAAAGAGGAAGTTTGCTGGTCATAGGCATGACTAATGATACATACGGTAGTTTGTTAATGAATTAATCGGAAGTAAAATATCATGTAAATAACCAATATTTAGCTAGAATTAGCTAGAATTTGACTTGCTGCCTAGCCAATTACTACAGGAATCGATGCTAATCTAACCTAGCATTAGCAAAGAAAACAGGCTAACTAGCCAGTTAATGTTACCAAATTAGCAAAACTTAACATGCTTTTTGAAATTAGACTGAAGTTCTAATTAGGGAAGCAAAGAAGATGCCTCATTTTCTCGAGTCTTTGCTTACTCCAGCATATTGAAACATTTTACTGAGGTAGGACATTACAGTATGGTGACTTATCCATATTTAATTGCTATATATTGTGTAACGTGAGGTTACAGCCTATGAAAAATTGATATTTTATATATATATAATTGTATATAAAATGCACAGGAGCCCATATATAAAATGCACAATGTATAGTGTACAGTCATTGGCTAGATGAGAGATAAGGAGACCTTTGAGATTCGTAACAAATACGTTGAAGGTCTAAATAAAAATTTAAATGTTTTTTAAGTATAAATCCCCAAAATAATACTAAAATATAGTAGCAAAGTACAATTACTCAGGTATTTCCCACCCTTGGCGTTTATTACCAACATTTTTATCACCCAGTGCTAAAATTGAAGTAAAAAAAAAAAAAAGACCTCAAAACAAAAGCTGACTGTTTTGTTGCTTTCATCTCCAACGATGAGGAAGTAAAGAATGGAAAACAACAGCATTTGAAAATACGCAACACAAAAGGAGCTGTGCCAGTGTCTGAACGATAAAGTCAGCTTCTTTGTACGTGGCAACAAAAGGCTCTCCAGCAAATCAAAGAGACTGACACTTTTAGGGCCGCAGTGAATGAAGCAAGCAAGCCATCAAAAGGGTGCTGGCTATTCGAGATATCTAATGAAAGAAATATACGCTAGGTAGATTGTCAGTTATCAGTGGAAAGCATGATAGTGTGTGATTGCAAACTGTGATTTGTGCCTGTTAAACCTGCACACACATTACTGATAACAGTAACAAAGGTGCAGCTTGTAAGATAGCGTTTATACACTATTGCTGTGTAAAGGCATAAAATACTTTGGGATGTGCTGTTATAGGAAAATAAACAACAATTGGGTGACGTGATGTGGTCCAATGTTGATTACTTTTCCATTACAGCATGTTCTAAAGTGTCAGAAAATTTATTGACTGTCACAAAACACTGACACTGGAGACTCCTTCCATAAATGTTAAATAACCGTCTTCTTACAGAAGACTTACCAGAGCAATGATTAGATGTTATATGTTACATAACACGGTTTTACAATCTGTTTATTGTAAGGCTTACATTATGCATAGTGTCAGGCATACAAGGTCCTGTAAATTAGCTGTTACTATAGAAATGATAACATACAGTATTAGAAGGAATGCATTAATATAAACCTGTCATTTGGATTACGGCGGCTATAGTGTCAGAGCTGCTGTTATAGAAAATTAATCAATCTTACGACCAGTCAGATTGGTTAATTTAAAATGAACACTTAATTACCATATACTGTAAAGAATATATTGCATCAGTTTAATTTCCAAGTTAAAAAGATACTGAAACTTGTGGTCTAATCTTTAACATATTTCACTTTTTGTCTATACAGAACCTTATGGGAAGCAACTTAGATGAGCGTCAAACTGCCTTTAAGATTATAACCCATGACCAGTTGCCCCGACTAGCTACTCTTTGCCAATTCAACAACTTAAATGACTAAAAACCTTAACACACACCTCAAAATATGGCACGTATGAAAGTAAATATGTAGCATTACTTAAGACAAAACCACTTGCCCTCTGTGGCAGCGGAGCCCATGCTTAGGTTCAACGAGGCAGGTGCCAGTCCTAGCCACCAGTCCTGCTCCGATTGCAAATGTCTCTGGAGAAACTGCTGAATCTCATCATTCTGGATGAAGGCCAAGTGTCCACCGCCACGTTCACACCAACTTTGAGCGTCCAGGAAGCTACGCTGCAGGGTCACAAACTCATAGCAGGAGCCTTCAAAAGCTTTTTGGTGCTCAAGACAGAACAGGGCCTCTGTGTCTTCTTCACTATAAACTGCATTGACACTGAGAATGACCAAAAGAAGGAGAGTGGAGAGAAGATGTGGATCCATCTTCCCTTCTTCTCCTGCATACTTTTACAAGCAGTCATGCGTGCATCTATATTTAAAGGGGATTGACGTCAGTGTCCGCCAAACGACGGTGTAATTATACTAGTGGCTCTGGCTGGCTGGGCTTTGTACTTTTTCAGTAGACTAATTAGAAGAATTGTCCCTAAACAGTGCAATAATGGCTCGTGTGTAAATAAGAGCATTCTTTCTGCTGGTAAAGGCAGCCCTTAACATCTCAAAACACAGCCTGCATGGGCAGAGATAAGAGCAGGGACTGATCATGAATGAGGGTCCTGTGATTTCCAAGCAGTTCTGGCTGTAATTCAAATCACAGGGTCATATTAATGCCCTTGTTCTAATACATTATCATTTCTATAGTAACAGCTCATACACAGGGACTTGTATAGTGGATGCGCTACATAACCTAAGGCTAATAAACGAATAAATGTAACCTAATAAATAAATTAAATAATTGTTATTTAAAACAAAAACATATTCTTAATTAGGAACGTACAATCATATGGTGAGGCTTTCTGTAAGAAGATGTTTCTTTAGTTATATAGATCAGAATATTTTTTTAAAAATTTGGAGTGCCTGCGATGGAAAGATGAGACCAGGATTAAAATAAGTACAAAATAATATCTATTAGCACCAAGTCTAATGAAAATTGTGGAAGGAGTCTTCAATGTCAGTATGTTTTCCACCATGGAAAAGTCTTCAGGACAGAGGACAACATAGCAAGCTGTGTTATTTTGTCATATTAACTTTAAAAAATAGAGTAAAAATAACGGCTGGTGTTTAATGCAAGTGATAACAGGAACTAACTGGATGTTCCACAACATTAAGTATAACTATAAATAGTTAAAAAACATAACATGTCATTCATTAATGAATTTAAAAAACTGTAGTTATTAGTAAATGCTGTGTTATAAGAGGAATAAAACACTCCAGGACATGCTGTTATAGGAAAATAATCAACTTTGAGGTGGGTACAGTAACCCTGCTTGGCGTCCAACTGCATTACACCACCTTTCATTGATTATTTTTCCTACCACAGCAGTTAGGAAGTGTTTTTTCTTATATAATAAATAAGGAGGCAAGTTCCCTACCTTAAAAAAAAAAGCAAAAGCGTTATTACTAAATACTGTAATTAAGAGTGTGACTTAAAATGTGATAAAGAAATAATGACCTATATGTTTAATGTCCAAAAACTGAGGCATATAAAAGAACTCAGCAGTAATTTCACATAAGTGAAACTTGGTATTAGTATTGATTGGTGTAAGACAAAATTTATGGCACACAGATAATGTACACTTTCCAAGGTCAAAAGTAAGCAGAATTGCGTGACTCAGCGCCGTCACACACAGTCAGTTTGTGCTAGAAGTTGCGAAGGTCATGAGGTTAGTGATCAGTGTAAATGACTGGATAGATAGTCAATGAATGTGTCATGAGTTGGGATATTTTGTTTTTATTAATGCCAAGAAAGCTTAGGGAAGGTGGACATTCAAAAATATATCTGAATTCACCCTATTTCTTAAAGGTGCGTTAGCTAAGATTAGACTTTTTTTTTTTTCAATAGTCATTCTCTAAAAATTAGGTGGATTCAACAGTTGAATGATTCCCATCCACGTTCATGAAGCTCCTCCATCCTCAGGATCTTAGATGGCCCATATAGTGTCTATAAAATGATTGACAGGAGGCGTGTCCTAACACAAACATTCTGGACTGGGTTTTTCTCAGTAGATTAATAACCTTTTGCTAAGGACACTGATTAATCCATTGTTTTGTGGTTAATAATGTTCTGTATATCTTGCAGGTTATTTGAGCAAGTAACTGAACAAATATTGACTATTGTACCTTTAATTTCATACAAAACTAAGTTTTGTTTCTATGTGACCCTTTTGGCTTTCCATAAACACAGCTCTGCCTCACGCGCACTTCAGCGTCTTATGATGGCTAGAGGAAGAGAAGTTTGGAGCGTCTGATACATTGAAAAAGTGTAGCTGTGTAGCGTTGTTTGTCGCTTACTTTGTAAGTAAGTAAAGTAAAGTAGGTAGTTACAAGAAAAGCTAAATTTTTTTTTTTAAATGTGTTCAGTTACTGACATATTACCAAAAATCTAGTCAAGTTAGTAGCGTCGCTGTTTGTCGCTCATGCTGCCTTCACGTGTTATCAAAATTACCGTAAATACGGGTTTCCCACTAGGAAGATGCACATGAACAACAACTAGGAAACTCGAAGATCATTTTGACACCCGACTTTCTGAGATGGGAGAAATCCTAAACTTTCAACATGGCGGAAGAGAGGACAGTATCTGTACTGAATGACAGGTTTTGTTCATGTTTCTAAATGCAGCTAACCAGACTGTGCATGCTATACATTTTTACACCGTGAAAATAACTTGTATTTGACCAGAATTCCGTTATCTCCAATAGCTAGCTAGCTGAGTAATGAGTGTCAAAATAAAAGTAAAGGAAAAAAGAAATATGGATGAATGAACCTGGCGTCGTTTCATGTTCTTTCCGACAACTAAGCAAGTGAATACGACATACTAGTAAATTACCCCATCAGAAGTGGGAAGTAGGAAAATTCCCATAGCACGTGATCAATTCCCATAGCACGGGGCTGATGCTGGGGCTGGGGCTGATGCTGGGGCTGG
>CM040985.1:3667979-3785783 GCA_022985145.1 Pangasius djambal | reverse complement strand
TCTGTTGAGTCTGGTTCCTCTCAAGGTTTCTTCCTATCTCCATCTCAGGGAGTTTTTCCTTGCCACCGTCGCCTCGGCTTGCTCTTCAGACACACTCTCACACTTCATCTTACTTTTTTGTTTGTGTAAAGCTGCTTTGAGACAATGACATTGTAAAAAGCGCTATACAAATAAACTGAATTGAATTGAATTGAATATACATCACCTATACTAAAATCAGCATGGCCTCTGTGAAAGGTAGGTCATAGTCCATCTATATTCAGATTTATATAACCAAGGGTAGGAAAGTTATATGATTGTTGGGAGGCGTTGAGAAGCTGCTGGAGGTTTGTGGGTGGTGATTTCAGTAGAAACCTATGTAACATTGATGTAATAGGCTTCTTAATCAGTTCTGAGCTTAACTGTCAATGTGAAAAAGGTGAAGCTACTCTAACCACCATATCCTTTCGTCTGTTTAGATTTGATCATAATGATCAATTCATGATGTTATAATTCTATAGGAACATTTCTGGTTTGTACAAATCAAAATCTGACTATCAGAAGTGTCTCATATATATATTTCTATTTACATCACCCGCAATATGCATAAATTTATAGAGATACCTGCATCTCTCCGTACAGTTGCACTGGCTTTGAAGCGAACCTGGCCCTTTCCAATATGGCGGACGTATCTACTTGCCTCTAACATGACCAAAGCAACAGGCTTACGTCATATTCGTGCGACAACAACAGACGTCCGGGCATGACTTTTCCCGTCGAGATATTAGGCACGCTGTGAAGAATTTTGTTTTGTATTGTTTTGTTTTTTTTATTGATATCAGTCGGTGTAGTGGTCAGGTCCGGGATGTCTCTTCACAGACTACTAAGATGCAAAGTAAATATTTGCAATTATATTCAATTATCACTGTTTGCTAGTTAGCTAGCTAGGAAGCTACAAGCGTTTATATGGAAGATTACAGTTAAATGGTTGCGCGTGCTTATCTACATTTGTGCATAAAAGTCTTTTCATGTCTTCTTGCACAAATTAAATCATGCATAAAAATCGTAATGTTGTGTTTGTTTTTGTAAGAATATACCTTCAAAATCTACCACTATAAGGACGCACTTGTCTCTCTCTCTCTCTCTCTCTCTCTCTCTCTCATATATATATATATATATATATATATATATATACATACATACATACATACATACATACACACACACACACACACACACACACACACACACACACACTAATCTTACTTCATACTGTAAAGTAGCTTGGTGTTTTGTTTTTTTCAGTAGCTACTTAGCTAGCAAAGAATGGACTCAACAGTAAACCTGCTGTAAATGTAAATTAATATTGCTGTGTTTGTGATCAGTACAGTTTAATCCTTGTCATTGGCTCATGTAGACTCTTCATGCAGTATCGTGGAGACAGACACAGAGGTCTTTTTCAACCAGCACTGAAGGAGAGATCCACATTACCAAAGTACTGAAGGAGAAGTTTCCCCTAGCCTCATCTCTCAAAGTTGTGGATATATCCGGTAAGCATTTGCATTATTACCATATATAATCTGTATATAATCTATGTTATTATAATTTCTCTGCTTGTGCTGAGGTTTTTTGGTTTATTTCAGGCGGCTGCGGAGCGATGTATGAAATCCACATCGAGTCCGATGAATTCCGAGGGAAAAGAATAGTGCAGCAGCACCAGTTAGTGAATCAGGTATGTCCCAAATCCAGATCTGAAATAGGTTTAAAATCAGGGGCACAGAATGTGTGTATGCATGTCACACTGCTGTCTAGAGCTGCAAAACTCTCAATGTTGCCAAGTCTTTTCAGGTGAAAGCAGCTAATGCATGCTCCAGAAAAATCACGAGAAGTCATCAGATGATGTCACAAATTTGCATATTACTTGGAACCTCATTATTATTTGCATATCAGACGTGTTGCATGACGAAAGAACATTTTTGAAGACACTTTTTTTTTTTTTTTGGAAGACACTAATTTTATTAGCATAGCATAGTATAGTTTTATTAGAATACAAAAACAAAACAGAATGGAATAGAGCTTTACTGGAAAAGAATTGAGTTTTATTCGAATATAAGTTTGGTCAAAATAGAATAGTGTTATCAGAATAGAATAGAGTATTATTAAAATACTTTTTTTTTATTAAAAGACTTTTTCATAATTTTTTTTCATCAGATTTTTTATCATAATAGAATATAGTTCGAATAGAAAAGAACAGAATAGAGCTTGTCATGTTACAGAAAAACTGGAGAGCACAAAGTCCTCTGTCCTGAGCACAGTCCTGGAATCAGAAAACCAGCTGACTGTGACACGGCACTTACACTGGAGACTCCTTCCATACATGCTAAATAAACGTCTCCTCACAGAAAACATCACCATATCAATGATTACACATTTTTCTTTGTTTAATAACAACACTTAAATCTCTGTTTATTATTATTATTAGCCACTTTTTACATACATCGACCATCCAAGTCCCTGTGAATTAGCCGTTACTATAGAAATGATAATGCATTAGAACGAGCACATTAATATAAACCTTTGATTTGAATTACAGCCCAAACTGTAAGCGCTATAAATTGTTATAAAAAAGAATCCTGACCGATCAGAATTGAGAATTCAACACTGCTGTGGTGTAATTCATAGTAATTATTGTATGATATGCTTTAAGATAAGTAACTGAATAATACCCTGGGACTTTAGATTATAAAGCATAAGGCAAAGTCCTTAAGTAAGCAATGCAATCACAATGTTGATTTGTCCATGCTATGCAACTCTGCTACTCAGTGTATATGTTTAGATGGTTCTTGATAAACAATCTCCATATTCCATACAATGTCGGTTGGCAGTAAACAGTCCTATGAAGTCAGATAAAGATTTTATTACTGTTTATATGACCTTCATTACATTTCTTGCACATCATTACCAATATAATAGTGGGCAGTTGTGCTGTTGTTTTGCACTGAGCTGATAATGTCATATAAGGTTGTTAAAGTCACTCACTGTTGTAAAAATGTATTTTTTAACAGGCACTCAAAGAAGAGATTAAAGGAATGCACGGACTGCGGATCTTCACAGATGTCCCGAAAAAGTAGAATCTGCACTAGAGTTCTTCACGTCACCAAGCTCAGATTTATGCTGGAAACTGGTGCCATTTGTTAAACCTGATTATCACATATGAAGATATATCTTAAGTATTTCAGATAAAACTATTACACGATATTTAAAGAAGCTGGAAACATCTAGGAAACCTTTTAAGGAAAAGGGTTAATGGGCCTCATTTATCAATCATTTAATACAGTTGTGCGTAAATTTTTGTAGGCCAGACCAAACTACATGCGTATGTCGATAATGCCAATCAGTCGTAAATTACCCAAGTGTGCTCACGACAAAGCTGATTTACATTTAGTTTTGCCCACAAAAAGCTCACAGAGCTAAAAATGACCAAAAATGGTGACTAAATGGTGAAAGAGTGCCTCCCAAGTGTGGTGAGCACTAAATCTTCCAGTATTTCAGCTTTGCCACTGCAGCGCATCAGACACTATACACACAATAACGTTTCCCCTTTTTATAGGGTGTCATTACTTTTGTCCTAATTGAATGGCTAGTCTTATTCATCTTATTTATGGATATTGTGGACTGTTTTCTTTACGTCGTTAATCTGAAATGACTGAATTTCACATTTAAGTAAATGATTTAAACTTTACAACGTAATCCATATCGATAGAACTGCAGTATTGCCGATTGGATGATTTGAAGCCCGTCAGTCGAGGTTAGCGAGTCTCTTTATACATTTACACAAACTCCTAGGATATGAAAGTTTTTTCAAACTAAGTGGATTTTCATGAATTTTCAACCACATTTCTTGTGTAAATGCTCCGCTGAAAGATTTACGAATAAATTCTTTGTATCCAACTTGATAAATGAGGCCCATTTGTACGCACAAAATGTGACTTGAATGCTGCAATGCGCACAAAAATGACACAATGTCACAAAGCCACTGCTGTAGCCTGAGAAAACGACCTGGAAAGCAACTAAGAATAGCTGTTAGCGTTATTCACTGATACACCAATGATACTTGACTAAACATAAATAATTGCTTTCAAACACTATTGCTTTTGTTATTATTTATGACAGTTCTGTGTTTTTCTCTGTGCTTTGATTACAATGATTAGGAACTGAAAGCCATTAAATCCAACTCCTTTTCAGTTGTCATTTCTTCGTGATTGTCTTCATTCTTATATATGATCAAATAGTATGGATCCTGGAAAAAGATAATATGTGTGCACTGATAAAGCAGATTATGTAATCATGAACAAACATCATCTTTATTGCATTTAGCATGAAGTTCCTTTAAAATGATGCAAGTGACATATTTATCCACTAGATGTCAGGTTTTCCTTAAACATGCACTGAACTTATTTTTCATAAGAATGAAATGTTACAGAATAAAATTTTTTTTTTTGGTAAAACAAGTGTACTTTTGTTTCTTTTCTTTTCAGTAGTAAAACAGATAACTGGCATTATTGTACAACGTAGCTGTTTGGACAGCACCAGTGACCCCAAGCACATGTTCAAATGATGTGGGAGAGAAAATACGTTTTTTTTTCCAACAACCATCTCAGTCTCTGGATTTGAACCCTGTAAACTGAAAAGAGTGTGTACATGCCCAAAGCTGAGGAGGAGTTTGTAATTTTGTACATGGAGGAGAGGTTCAAGATTCTCTTCAAGTGTCTACATTCTCATTAACTAAGCCATTAACAGAAAATGACTTGGTACTGTAATGCTTTCCAGAGGAGGCATCACCATTACTATTAATTATGGGGTACCAATAATTTTGAAATTATTTATTTTAAAAAAGTAAGCCATTTTTGTTCAGTTACATAAGGGTGCCAATAATTTTGAAGTTGACTATCAGAACTAGATAATAGGATTGTTTTTCCTACAACTGATGCTGATTCTTAAATACTAAACACTCTATTTATCCAAATACTACAGCTGATGATAATGACATACACAGAATATTGAGTCTTTCAAATTGCATTGGGAAAAAAAATGCTCATTACCATCGCTGCACTACACTGAGTTTCTTGAGTCAATGCGTAGACCTGCAGGGGCTCATATGCCTCCCATTTCAACATGCAAAGTCATAGCAGCATGGACTAAACCTGAGAGGAAATCATCTAAAGAGCTTTCATTAGGTAGAATTACAGCACATCATCCCTTAAAAGTGCACAGAGTAGAACTTCAACTCTAAAGCACGCTGCCACCAGGCTTTGGTACAGTAACATTAGGATGATTTGTTTATTCATTGATCCCACCCACCTCCCATTCATGTTCATGTACACAAAGCCCCACCTCCTAGACATGCTCATGTACACAAAGCCCCACCTCCTAGACATGCTCATGTACACAAAGCCCCACCTCCTGGACATGCTCATGTACACAAAGCCCCAACTCCTGGACATGCTCATGTACACAAAGCCCCAACTCCTGGACATGCTCATGTACACAAAGCCCCACCTCCTAGACATGCTCATGTACACAAAGCCCCACCTCCTAGACATGCTCATGTACACAAAGTCCCACCTCCTAGACATGCTCATGTACACAAAGCCCCACCTCCTAGAGTGTATGACAACCAGCAGAGTTTGTCTTCATTTGTCATGTTGCTAGCTAACTGTTAAACTGCAGGTGAACTAGACTATAATCATGAACTCCTGCTGTCATCCACACAACCACATTTTGTAAAATGTACAGAACATTTAAGGGCTAAACACTAAGAGACACAATGTAACTATGAAATGCAAAGTATAACAATATCCCAGTGAGTTTTATAAGTTTTATATAAGACTTGATGACAGCTCACGATAACAGCTCTGACTTCAGTTCAGTTGAGTGACTATCAAAGCCTTTGTGAGTTAGCTAACCTAGTTAGCTTACAAGCATTGTCCCACACTGAGTGCTCAATTCTGATCGGTCAGAAGGTGTTGATTAATTTTCTTTAAAATTAATCTGTCCTGACAAGTTATGTCAGCAAGGTTTATATTAATGCACTTGTTTTAACTGACTGACTGTTATAGTTTTTATAGTAAAAAAACGTCACCGTGGTATACAGAAACTTGTATGGCGGACGAGCCACATAAACAGCTTAAAAACGTGCGTAATGGCTGATATGGTGAAGTTTTCTCTGGGGAGACGTTTTCGTATTTCGTATTTCGGATGGAGCACTGAGACAGGAAAGAGGACTTTGTGCTTTCCAGTTACTTGGTACGAAGACAAGCTGCATTTTTGTCGTATTCACTATAAGAGAGAGAAATAGAGAGGCTATTGAGGGAAGGACTGTTTATAGCTGCTATAATGTAAGTGATAATAGGAACGAACCTGTTGTGCAGATGTTCCACAACATTAAATATAACTTGAAACAGACAAAACGCATGATGCAATTGTTTAATTAATACAAAATAGTTAGTGTTGGCAAATTGCTGTGGTGTAAGGGGAATAAAACATTTTTACAATATGCTTTTATTGGAAACAAATAAAATTTGGGGTGGTAACAGTCACTCCGCATTACATTGAAACAGCTCCCATGCCATGTTTTATTCCTTACTTATTACAACCTAAAAGATTGTTTATCCAAAATTATTGATTTCCCTCGCTAGCTGAGTAAATTAGGAATTAGGAAGTAGTGTCAATAGGTTTTTGTCACGGTGGCGTAGTGGTTGGCACGTGTGCCTCGCACCTCCAGGGTTGGGGTTTGATTCCTGCCTCCGCCCTCTTTGCGTGTTCTCCCTGTGCTTGGGGGATTTCCTCCCAAATATGTGCATTGTAGGCTGATTGGCATCCCCAGGGCTGGGGTTTGATTCCCGCTTCCACCCTGTGTGCGTGGTGTTTGCGTGTTCTCCCTCTGCTTCGGGGGTTTCCTCCGGGTACTCCAGTTTCCTCCCAGAGACATGCATTGTAGGCTGACTGGCACCTCTAAATTGGGGTAGTGTGAATGGGTGTGTGATTGTGCCCTGGGATGGGTTGGCACCCCGTCCAGCCTTCGTGGGACCTTGTGTAGGATAAGCGGTACAGAAAATTGATGGATGGAGTTAGAAGCAGCCATTAATCCAAACACTACTGAACTTAATAGAGATAAATTAGGTACCAACTCAACAGGTTTTTCTTTCCTTTCCTTTCTTCACATTTATTATGCTTTTTGTTTTTTTTTTTTTTGGAGAAAAGTATATTTTTTGCTGACAGTCCACACAAATAAGTTGTCTATATATACTAAAAGTAGTGAGAAACCTTGATGGAGTCTGTGAGGAACTCAAGACTTCAGGTTTTTCTTCAGGCGAAGACTATTATACACCTGCTTCAGTGATTATTTTACATTGTGTTAACGTACAAAATATAAAAAAATGGCTTCTTGCGTCTTAATGAGCTGTATTTTTACACTTTTAAATGAGATGGATAGGTTAGCAAAACAATGTTTTTACTGAGGTGCTACAGGCTACAGTGGGATGCTTGTGAGGAAGCTAACAGTTCAGCACTTTTCACAAGGTTAGCCTAGCTAAACTCCAATAACAGGTTATGAATAGATTAGTTATAACTTTTAATTGTAATTTTTTTTTTTTTTTTGGTTTAAAGACACTTCAAATAGACTTCGAGAAAGGGGAATAAGTTTGGAGGGGGGAGGAATTCAGCACAGCGAGTCTGTATTCGCGTTCTGTACCATTTTTACGGTATCTTCTGAGTCAGTCTACCGTAAATCTGGTAATAGGTGGACCGACTTGGACCGCTCCTCTCCGGGCAGAGCTGAAGTCGCGCCAGATCTGCTGGAGGAGCATCGTGAGGACCGTTAGACCCGCAGAGATGGCGAAGGAGGGAACGGAGACGGCGGAGGAAACCGAGCAGATGATCGAGAAGAACGGAGCTAAAGAGCCCGAGAGCGCCGTTAATTCGCCGGATTCCAAGGAAATGCGCGCGGTGCTGCTCTCAGGCTTTGGGGGTCTAAACAAACTCAAAGTGACCAAGAAATCCATGCCTGAGCCCCAAGAAGGAGAAGTCAAAATTCGCGTTAAAGCATGGTACAGCATGTTTAATTATCCTTTTCTTCTTCCTTTCTTTAAAATATTGTTTAGGATTTTTTATTATTTTTTTTAAATATGTTTGGAGATGTGAAATGACTGTGCAGCAACATGTTGCAGGAAATCTGCCATAATGAACAGGTGCTTAAGGATGAATGAGATGAGAAGCAATTGCACTGAATTTCTGAACATTTTTTATACAAGTTACAAGTGCAGAAGTATTGGAACATGCTGATTCATATGAGCCATTTCAGTCTTACTAGGCTGTACTGGTACCTTTGTACAAGTAGCATTGGATAAAATGGGCCACAGATATAAATGAGTAGATGGAGAGAGGAGAATTGTGTGTGAGGGATTTCAGGTTAAAGTTATTGCACTGTGGTTGTTAAAAAAAAAAAAATGAATCACTTCATCAGCATCAGCACCATTTTGTACACCCAGCTTGAAAAAAACAAGACTCTCTGTGTAATCTCTGTGTAATTATAAAATTATGATCCTAATATATGATTTTTACAGCGGCTTGAATTTCCTTGATCTCATGGTACGTCAAGGAAATATTGATAATCCTCCAAAAACCCCTTTAGTTCCTGGATTTGAATGTTCTGGAATAGTGGAAGCTGTGGGAGAAAATACTAAAGGCTTCGAGGTACGTGACATTATCGTAGACTTTCATATACACTCATATGTGTCTAACTATAAACTTATATAGCTAAGTATACCTAATGATATAGAGATTTATTTATAGAAAATGAGAAAATTGATGTTTAGGACAAAAGTCATTGCTGAAAATGAGAGGATGTGACATATATATGGTTAAATCTGCAACCCTTAAGAGTTCTTTGGCTTGTCCGTCTACCAGAACCATTTTAACACTCACGACAGTGTTTCCCTATCAGAGACAGTATCTTATGAGAGGGTTCTCTACAAAGGATTTCAAGTAGAACCCCTTTAGAAAGCTTTAGGATCTCTTAATTATCCAAAGAATCCTCGAAGAACTGTGTGTGTGTTGTAAATATTAATACAACTTGCCACTTTACATTAGTTCCATTAAACGATCAGTCAGTCGCCATGATCGTTCACTATCTGTGTTCCTTCCTTGTAACATCAGTAGCTTATAATGACCAAATATCTGCACACTGTTAAATATTATCGTTCTATCAGTTCTCTTAGTTGTCCATGATGGACATGTGCGTAAACTATGATGCATGATCAGTGTGAATTAGGGAAACCATGATCTGCCCTGTCTGATTTGTTTCAATTGAAACCATCTAAAAAAAAAAACAGCATTTCTAATAATGAGTACACTCCCTTAAGGGTGCTTTGGTTTGTCCCTCTTTGAGAACCCTTCAACGTTTTATGTAGAGAACCCTACATCAGAAAGGGTTCAATGTAGAACCTTTTTTTAGGGAATGGAAGCAAAGAATTTATCCACTGAACCTGTGAGGAACCCCTTTCATAATTGATTAGATTTTAGACAGTTATGCAAATGAGAATTCACGAACTCACTTCCCCCAATTTTTAATCTGAATTTCTTCTACGTTATTGGATAAGTGTACATATTTTATGATGTGCTTTCAGATCGGGGACCGGGTAATGGCCTTTACAAACTACAACGCTTGGGCCGAGGTGGTGTGCACGCTGCAGGATTGGGTTTATAAGATACCTGATGAGATGACTTTCCCTGAGGCTGCTGCTTTCGCTATGAACTTTGTGGCTGCGTACATGATGCTGTTTGAAGTGGCCAATCTCCGGGAGGGGATGTCTGTTTTAGTTCACTCAGCAGGGGGAGGAGTGGTAAGCCTCTCAGCCTGGGCTTATGGTTATGAGGACATAGAAACAGCACCAGAGAAATAATAATAATAAAAAAAAAAAAACGACGGCAAAAAAAACCCGCTTTAATACTCAGATCTTATTATTTTAATATTTTAGGCTTATGACAATTCTTGTGGTGGTTTGGGAACATGCTGTAGCACATACAAGAAAAACGTACATTACAAGAAATAAGAATGTCATTATTGCAGTCTTTTGTAGTTATTATGTAAGCAGTAAAGCATGCCCTGAAGTGTTTTATTCCTATTATAACACAGCAATTTGGCAACAATTTCAATTTTCTGTGTTTCAGAGAATGACATAATACTTTTTAAATAATTAAAAATACTTCAAACTTATAGTTACATTTAAGGATGTAGAGCAACCACGAAACAAGTAAGTTCCTATTATCATTATAGCTGTTCCTTCATATTCTCTTAATATGTTTTTAAAAAATTCGCCATGTTACAGAGAAAGTCATTGGTGGAAAGCCTGTAGCTACAGCTTTGCCTATGATTGTTGCAAAGTGCTGACATTAGAGACTCCTGCCAAAGATGTTGAATAAAAATCCCCTCACGGAAAACTTCACCAAATCGACGACTGTATCTTCTTCAGTGTTAAATAATAACATTTGATCTGTTTATTCTTAATTTTAAATTTCTATCCGGTCAGAATCGAGAAATCAGCAGCGCTGTTGTAAAAAAGCTACATTTATGCAAATATCAATAAAAGATTTTTGTCAGAAAAGACACTGGGTGTATGTTGACAGAACTGATGTTTGGTGACAGTTTGCTGTGTTATTCCGAATGCTCCCAATATATAATTCAATATTGCTGTGCAGTTCACTTGTCAAGGATGTGCTGTATTAGTGGTAGAAATGTATGAACGTTTAATTAAATCATACCAGCGTTGTCATTTTCTCACATTGTATTATATCCAATTTACCTGAGTGACAGTTTTAATGCTGAAGCCCTCTCCTGTTTATTTATGTATGCTTTGTTTTCAGGGTCAAGCTGTTGCTCAGCTGTGCGCCACCGTCCCCAACGTCACAGTGTTCGGCACAGCCTCTCCCTTCAAACACGAAGCCATTCGGCACTCCGTCACACACCTGTTCGACAGAAACCTCGACTATGTAGCAGAAGTTCGAAAGTAAGCAGACCGACGTCTATGTGTGTATGCTGCGTGCACCGTTTTTAATCCAACGAATATTTGTGGCCCATTTTAAGTGATTTTTTCCCGATCGCTTGTTACCTAAAAGATGTGATGTGAGCCAAAAGATGGTGAGCTTAGAAAGGAACAGAGTGTGTGAATGATCAGGATATGATAATGTGAGTCACGCTCGGAGGACAGCGCTGGTCTGAGGAGGCAGACGTTTACCTTCTCTGGATCTGTGTGGCTGCAGTCCCCATGGCAACACTCCGCTCGGCTGTAGTGCTTTAATGGAAGGAGGGGCACCAGAATACTCTTTCAAACACACACACACACACACACACACACACACACACACACACAGACACACACAGGCCTTGAGCTCTTGCCCCACAGTGGACTTTCCCTAGACATTACTTAATGTGATTTCAGATTGGAGAAGAATAACGTCATGTTGGCCAGATTTCCTTCTGAATCATCTTACTTTGCATATTGGCAGTGATGACAAAACTGTTGCATTCAGGATTCATCAAGTAGTTTCTGATCTGCCGGACACACTGCAAGCGTGGAGTGATGCAATCTTAGTGTAACATTAGCGCTCCATCTGATCAATACAAACACCCTGAGATATACGCTTAGCCTTACGTGCTGATTGATATAGCTCGAATAAAGTCCTTGTGCACATTCGAGTGCTAATAAATAGAAGTAAAATGAGTAGGAGAGGGGAGATTAATACTCCTTTCATCCTTCCATAGCCCCACATTCCTCTCAGGATCAGGAGAAAAGCAAAATTAAATTGCTCTTTCAAGTTGGTCCTCACAATAGGTGAGACTCTGGGTATCACAAGGCCACAATGCAGGCGGTCCGAACAGCCGAACAGAAAAGAAAAGGCCCTGGGACCACTCCATCTTAATGACATGGTTCTCATGCCTTTCAGCTTGTCTTGTTTGTGGGACTCACCACTGAAAACTGTTCAGTCTTAATCATGTACAATTTCTGGCTCTTGTTTTACCAGAACATTCATTAGTTTTCCATGGGAGAGGCAGACTGTTGCACAATGAACCCCAAACTAGGAATATAATTAAGAGAAGACCAGCATAATTTAGGATAAAATTAGGGAAGCACTGACACTATTATTTTCAGATTTTTTTTCATTTATATTTATACTGACACAGAAATGAGTAACTTACTTAGTATTAATCACAGAGCGTTTTATTTCGCTCTGTTAATGTTGGTGGCTGCTGTATGCTGCTGGCAATGAACTCCTTGTGCTGAGTTTTATGGTATGACATTTAGACAGTATCTTCAAATAGAGAGAGGACGCAGAGCAGTATCAGGGAGTGCGGTCATTAAAACTGAGCACAATGTGTCATGAATTGCACCTTTAACTCGCAAAGTGTAGACTCTGGCGAGCGAGGGCATGTGTCTCAGTGCTCAGTGCTCGCTGACCTGAAGTGCTCTCTATCGTGTGCGACAGTTTCTCCGGACACTCGCTTCACTTCTCCGGCTCGCGAATACTTTTGTGCGCGCACGATTCACGGTACTTTGTGCTTATTTTAGATGACAATGCTCACTGATATTGCTGTAGTTCCTCCTCTGGATATTTGTGTTGTTTGTTCACTAGCATAACAAAGTATTCTAGCTTTACATTACATAGTACTGTGTGGTATTGAATGTTGGTCTTGCAACATTGGGTCTTTCAACATTTATGAGCTCAGTATGGGGCTCAGTATGGGACCTAATATCAATATCGATCTGGATGCATCCCTTGTTAAAATGATTGACTAGACAGTAACGATAATCTCTTTTCTCTCTTAGGATCTCTCCTGAAGGAGTGGACATTGTTCTCGATTGTCTGTGTGGTGAGAACACGGGGAAAGGCTTGAGTCTCCTGAAGCCCCTCGGCACATACATCCTTTACGGTTAGTATTTTTGGTAAATCATCGATGCATTTGAGTGCAAAAGTTTGCACTCTCTATGGTTTTTCAGTGGAATAAAGGAACAAATAGGGAGAAAAAAGTGATAAATGAAACGTGTATGTATCCTGCAAAAAGACAGCAATCCAAAAAGTAAAGCAAATTCGCCGTAACCATAGTTTGAAAAGATCCAAAAGCAAAAAAGTTAGTTTTGCTGGAAGCTTCTGGCTCACTGGAACTGATCTGAAGGCAGAGTTATAACAGATATGCCAGCAGGAGTGGCCAAATTTTTGCCGAGGATTGGCTGAGGATCCAAAATCTGCTCTGTTGTTATGAAAGAGGTTGAAGAAAATTATTGGAGAATATGTATTTCATGTTCAGAATGGGAATTGCACATTTTTGGATCTATATAATTTGTTTTTTTCTTTAACATCTTAATATACACCATTGGACAATTTTTGTTACTTGTAATAGTGAAACCTAAACCAAGGTCTTGCTGCTAGAAATAATATTTCTTCTTTTTTAAAGGGTGTGAAAACTTTTGCACAACAATGCATCATTTATAGCTTGGAAAAGGAAACAGTTAAAAATTAATATGAACTGCCATTGGATAAAGAAAGATCCTTTTAAAAAGGCAGTGCTAATAATTTTACAAATACAATGAATATTCTCCATTAGCTCTAATTATTCTCTATTATGGACTTTGATATTTTACTTCTGAGCATATTGAAGCATCCATTATCCATGTGTGGTCCAGTAATGATGATTATAATGGAAATACAGTGTCAGAGTTCATGCCTAAAAAAATGTAATTAAGACCCCCTGCTGAATCAGAGGTCTGAATTTCTAACCCTTTGGATCTCATTTGAAATGAGCTACATGCAGCATATAAGGACAAAATTATAGTTAATTCACATAATGTTAGTGATTAATAATTAATAACCCCTGAATTTTATGTTGTAGCATGAAGCATTTTTAATTGCCGAGGAAGCTGTCAGGGCTGGCAAACTCATATTGCTGCATTACAGACGAATTGTGACAGCTGAGACAATTCCATTAGTGCAAAACAGTATGAAATCACATGTACTGTTATTTCTTCAAAGCAGGAGTTCTATTAAAAGCTATAATGTTATGATTGACTCTTATGCTTGTAGGTTCTTCAAACATGGTAACAGGCGAGACGAAAAGTTTCTTCACCTTCGCCAAGTCTGTAAGTTCTACATGGATTGTCATTTATTCCTCATTCGGTTGATTTAAATACCGGCCCCCTTTTTTTTTTTTTTTTTTTAAATTGAGGCCCTTTGACTTCTTGTAAAATGCCAATTTGCCTCTTCATCTCCAGTGGTGGCAGGTGGAGAAGGTTAACCCCATCAAACTGTACGAAGAAAACAAAGTCATGGCTGGATTTTCGCTGCTCAGCCTCCTGTTTAAGCAGGGCGGCTGCAGCCGAGTGAAGGCCGCTGTCAACAAACTGCTTTCGCTCTACAGTGAGAAGAAGATCAAACCTTTAGTGGATTCTCTCTGGGCTCTTGAGGAGGTGAGCAGATGAATGGAAAGATGTTAATGTGGTAGGAAATCATCAAGGTCATTTTCAGTGCCGCATAGTAGAGGCTACTCAAGATAACTGACTCTTTGGTCTAAATCTGCAGCATGTAAATACGTGTGTGACTATGGAAAGCCATTCAAGGCCAGTAATAAATACATAAACATGACACTACATCTCAAGGACTGATTGTAAAGTGAGCTGTAAGTGTAGCAGATGAGTGCTCTATCAGCTTATCCTTTAAACTGTCAGGGCATTTTCTATACAGAAGCACATATTGAATTAAAAAAAGCATTCACATTGTTTTATTAATTTGACAACTTAAAATAGGGAATTCAACGCTCAACGCGTGATATGTATATGATTATATATTGTAGGTTACATCCCATGCACATCGCAATTTCCTGACCTTGAATATACAGTAAAAAAAAAAAATTAAATGCAAAATTATAGCATGTGCTGGATCAAGTGCTATTCTATAAGCTGCCAGTGAAGGAGAGTGGAAGCCATATCATTAAATTAAACCAAATACTGGCAATATACTAAACCTGTTAGATGTTCATTTCAGTGCTTGCGGTGGAATCTTCTCATTTACATATCAACATATTAGTCTTTTTATTTTTCATTTTTAAACTGTCTCTTGCTTTTATGTTATATTGTAATACATTTGCTAGCAAAAAAAAAAGCCATTTCCTTCTTCAATCCAGTTTTCTAACCCTGATTTTTTGGGGTTGAAGGCAAGTACTTGTGTATGAAAGCGGTGATATAGATGCTATTGAAAAACTCTACTTTGGACGTTGCAACTTTGGAGGCGTGAACTACACACAGGTAATTTGCAAAATCTGCATGGAGAGCTCAGGACTTCGACTTAAGCAGCTGTGTAACCGTGTAACTGTGTAAGTCTGAATATGCAGAACTTTCCACACATAAATATTGACTGAACTTTTGGACTTAAGTCAGAAACTTAAATCAGCAGCTCTAAATATAGCTCTACATAGGTAACTCCTACATAACTTCTGAATAGCGCAGAAGTCTGTAGGTACATTTGAGGTCTGTGTATATCGATGTGTACAATTTCAGTATTAAATCTGTTTTTTAATTTATCGCTCTCTCCAGTTCCTACGCCCGTAGTAATATTTATGCATAATATATTTCATTTGCAGAATTGTTTTCTAATGGATTTTGTTGGTTCTCTTTCCCAAAATATGAACCAATTAGTAATTTAAACTAAAGCAGCCCTGATCAGGATGACTTTGAGGGCCTTTCAGTATTCCGCTAGACCAGATGTATTCAACTAAAATTTGTAGTTCTAAACGTCATAAAACTTTGTGCTAGCAAAGGTCCGGGTATAAAATTAACATAAGAGAGTGGTGACAACAGTTACCTTTTAATGCTTAACCATTAAGGATTAGTTTATGGCTATAAAAATGACAATTAGAAGTAGTTATATTTTGTTTCTCACTGGCACTTCATGTTACCTTTTTTGACTAGCGCCAGGGACTCCGAACAGATGAGACATATTTGTTTTGAATTTGATGTGAGGACACTGAACACATCCTTCTCTGTCCATTCACAGTTAGAAAGAAAAAATACCGTTTTAGTCATCCACTTTTATTTTCCACATTTTCTTCCTAATTTTCTCTTGACCAGTTCCCATCAGTTCCCATGTTTTCAATGTGGCCTTTCTTTGTCCTGCCAGCTTCACGTCTGAAAGCCCATTCCTGCACCTTTTTTGGATCGCAGTCTCGATGCACACCTCTACATCCAGCAGCCTTAATCTACTCTAAAATTCCCCACACACACAAAAAAAAAGAGGAGTAGAAAACGAACACAAGTCCGTTCGCTTTGTTTCATTACCACTAGTCCGAGATGCACTGCATTATCATGGTCGACGATTCTCTATTCTTCTGTCTTCTTCCAGCTGTCAGTCAGAATACTGCTTCCAAACCTTCTGTCAGTCAAAGTTTCCCCGAAGCCCAAAGGTAGTCAGGTGAAATGTGGCCAGCGGCGGTATTTTAACAGGAAGTGGCATGCCAAGCTTCATCTGTTCCGCAGTGCAATCAGGAGCTGTCAGTAAGAGCTCGGGATCGAATGACAGGTGTACTTTCCAGACCATTTTTTTTGATAGATCCGGTTGTGTTTTTTTTCCCCCTGCCTACGCAGCCAGCCGGTCCTCCATCAATTTTGATTAAGATTAACAGACCTGCACATGTTGTGGAACCAGCGATGATTTAAAGAACTGGCTGTCATTTACAGTTTCTTCCATTCTGCGATTTATCTTTTATGTTGGTAAGAAATATCCTTATGTCATCATCCCCAGCCCTTTTTTTTTTACTGTTGTGGTGTTATGTGTGTTTTCTGTGGAGTTGCATTAGGTATCTTTACTTCGTTCTCACACACACACACACACACACACGTCCTTATGCTCCTCACTGTTCCCCACATCCAGCTGGATGCAACGTTGATATCTCAGGGCTTTATTGCATCAACTGTGAATGTCTGTGAGAGTGTGGAGGATGTGTGTGCTGGAAAAACAAACATGCATTAGGATTCTTTGTTTTTGTGCCATTTTACACCCAGTTCCTGCCAACACAGGCTTCAGATTGTCATTTCTTTTATACGTGTGTTTGTGTTACAGAAGAGCCTCTTACAGCTGCTGGGTGAGCAGTAACAGTAGTACAGGTTGTGTTTGAAAGTCGTTTTAGTGAGCAAATATAAGGATTAGCTAAATTGATAATATTTCACTGCCAATATTGCACGCAACTAAAAGCTTTGCTATTTATGGGGTGCTCATCGCTACTCGATGTGACATCCCATTTTACCTGGAGCTGCATCCAGTCAAGTCGCACAAGCAGCCCAAATACTTGATTTTCTGCCTCCAAAGCCAGAGCGAAGGATGGATTTTTAGATTCTACTTTTCAAGTCTTCAAGTAGATTAGGAAAAAAGCCTCTTCTGATATCTTCTGAAATTTAGTAACAGTAATCCAGTGTGATTTGCTTTCACAGCTGAGAAAAACTGTGAGCGATTGGCACTATTTGCTCTTCTTCAGAGCCATTACGTCAATTAAAAAATACTCAAAATATTTGAAGTTTTTAATGATTTTACCATTATAGAGGGAGAGAGACACAGTGTTTATCCTCTGATTCAGCTACTAGATGAATTATTAGTATACACCGATCAGTCATAAATTTAAAAACAGCTGCCTAATATTGTGTAGGTCTCCCTTTTGCCACCAAAACAGCTGTGACCCGTCGAGACATGGACTCCACAAGACCTCTGAAGGTGTGCTGTGGCGTCTGGCACCAAGACGTTAACAGCAGCTCCTTTAAGTCCTGTAAGTTGCGAGGTGGGGCCTCCATGGATCGGACTTGTTTGTCCAGCACATCCCACAGATGTTTGATCAGATTGAGATTTGGGCAATTCGGAGGCCAAGTCAACACCTTGAACACTTTGTCAGGTTCCTCAAACCATTCCTGAACAATTTTTGCAGTGTGGCAAGGTGCATTATCCTGCTCAAAAAGGCCACTGCCATTAGGGAATACCACTGCCATGAAGGGGTGTACTTGGTCTGCAGCAATGTTTAGGTAGGTGGTACGTGTCAAAGTAACGTCCACATGAATGCCAGGACCCAAGGTTTTCCAGGAGAACATTGCCCCGAGCATCACACTGCCTCCACCCGGCTTGCCTTCTTCCCACAGTGCATCCTGGAGCCATCTCTTCCCCAGGCACCCAGCCGTTTACAAGATTAAAAGAAAACGTGATTCATCAGACCAGGCCACCTTCCTTCATTGCTCCATGGTGCAGGTCTGATGCTCACGTGCCCATTGTAGGCGCTTTCGGCGGTGGACAGGGGTCAGCATGGGCACTCTGACCAGTCTGCGAGTTTGTGGCTCTGACCCAGTCGTCTAGCCATCACAATTTGGCCCTTGTTAAAGTCGCTCAGATCCTTACGCTTGACCATTTTTCCTGCTTCTAACACATCGACTTGAAGAACTGACCGTTCACTTGCTGCCTAATATATCCCACCTCTTGCCAGATGCTACTGTAATGAGATAATCAATGTTGTTCACTTCACCTGTCAGTGGTTTTAATGTTATGGCTGATCGGTGTATACTATAACCATACTTTGGCAGATGATTCCTGCCAAATTGGACCCAATGGCTCTTACTGTTAATTATTAAATTAAATTAAATTACTTAATTATTAAATGTTAATTACATTTAAAATCCCCCCTGCAGCTCAGCTCGGCTCATTAGCTAGCTCCGCTGAAGTTTACCTAATCTGGATTTTACAGTTTATTCGCACTTATAGTTTACAAAAAAATGTCTTTATCAAAAGTTTGAGAATTTTTGCTTTAGGCTGCTGGAATTAACTTTTTTTTTTTTTCTTTCTAGGAATTTAATAATGAATAATGACTTCTATTGAGTTATCTTTTGTTCCAACTGTTGGAGCTTCATGACTTGACCTTTTCTTTAGGCTCAGACAGTCCAGAAAGTTCCTTCTCTTGAATTGGTACCACAAGAGTTCATTGGGTAGATATCAGTTCTAGGTTCTGCTAAGTTCTGCTCTCTTTTCCAAGTGTGTAGACAACTGCTTTCACAAGTAAAGCAAATAACTTTCTTATTGTAGGCATGCCTATTCCCTAATCCCTATTGTAGGCATGGAGACTCTTTGAAACCAGGGTTCCTCAAGGGTTCTTTTGAAGGTTAATGGTTCTAAAGAAGTTCTACTTGCAAGCTTTTCTGAAAGGGAAACCCTAAATGGTAGACAATATAAAATTCTTTAAGGGTTCCCCAGAAAGAGCCAACTTTCAACTGCACCATAGAGTGTGGCTAATAATGATCACAATAACAACTTTGGAGTACATCATGCATTTTCTTATGGGATGAGATTAGAGTAATGTGTGCCTAGTGTGATTAGAAATATCTCCTTGTTACGCAGAACAGACACGACATGTATGGGCCTAATCACCTGACTGTGATGACGCCTTCCCCAGAGAGTGAGATCTAACTGCTTTTCCTATTAGCAGAAAGTGAGAGAGGAAGAGAGAAGGAAAGGCATTTTTTTTTTTGAGAGAACCAGAGAGAAAAAAGGAGAAGAGAAAGGGGAAATAAGAATGTGGCCTAAGGTAGCAGTCCATGTGGAGACAGTAATGTGCTCAGCAGGAGATCCTAGGATCTCATTACCTTTGTGCCGTCCAGATGCTGTCGCTCTCTTTTTCCCTCCCTGTGGGGTGAAGGAAGATGTCTCTCTGGATGCTAAATGGAACATTAGGATCGCCGTGAACCTTTTTCTAAGCTGTGGTGCAATATCTCTGCAACAGTGATGAACATGTCGGCTTCTCATATGCCTCTTTAGAGGTCTTTAAAAGGGATTAAGTTGTCGTGCTTACACATTTGCAATAAGTTCCGTGCCTTAATTGCATATGCAAGAACACACATGCATCATGTGTTTGCATGAAATTTAATTTTGCACTGATTCTTTTTGCTCAGGGTCCCATTTCTCAAGCTTGTGATTCAGCTTGTCACGATCCTGCTGTGAAGCTCCACGTCAGCGACAGCTACGTGGCCGTGCTTTTAGCAACCACATCAGTTGCCATGCTAACCTGGGAGCTGCTCTGATGGCTGAGTCTGGTGACCCGGTATAATGAGCACTGCGCAGTCAGTATTTGTCAGACAGCCAGAGGTTTCGATGAGCCCTGAGGTATTGCGATCTGCAAACGTGTCTAAAATCTTAACACAAGTGATATCTTAGTTCATTAGTTAATTGATCTGCACTAGCTTAGCATTAATGATTTGCATGAGGCACAGTGTAATTTAATTCTTACTCGCGTTCTTAGGAAACTCTCAAAACTATCGTCAATAATATTGATGTGATTATTGATGCGAAATCGCACCATATCGTGGTGAATTCAGTGATTTTTCTAAGAAATTCTAATAACGTTTGTACACATTCCTATGAAATTTTCAGGAGTATTGTTGATACAATGTGATATCCACTCACCAGCCATGTTATCACCCCTGCACATTCATGCAGTTATCCAATCAGCCAATCACGTGGCAGCAGTGCAATCCATAAAGTCATGCAAATACAGGTCAAGACCTTCAGTTAATGTTCATATCAGATCTCAGAAAGAGAAATAGTGTGATCTCAGTGACTTGGACCATAGTGTCTAGAGTTTGCAGAGAATGTGAAACTCAAAATAATCACTCTTTACAGCTGTGGTAGCAGAAAAGCATCTCAGAACGCACAACACTTCAAATTTCGAGGCAGCACTCAAGTGTTTCATTCCACTTATACCACAGCAACGTGCCAACATTTACACTTTGTATTTATTAAAGAATGACCCGTCATACTTTTTAACCGTTTACAGTTACATATAATGCGGTAATAATGTGGTACATCCTTGAGACAAGTTACTTCCTGCTATCACTTATGTTACGGCAGCTCTAAACAGTTGTTCTGTCACCAACCTCTCTTTCTTTTCCATCTGTTTCTTTAATAAGCTTTAATAAGACAAAAAACACAAAGGGCACAATCCCCTGTCCTGAAGACTCCTGTGTCTGAAGGCTTAACGTTACAGCTTCTGACTGTTACCAAGCACTGACACTGGAGACTCCTTCCAAAATGCTAAATAAACATCTCCTCACAAAAAAAAAATCACCATATCAATAAGAAACATTATGTGGAGTGTCTACCATACAAATCCCTGTGAATGTGCCGTTACTATAGAAACGCTAATGTATTCAAATGAGGTCATTAAGATAAACCCGATATTCCTTGAAGCTGGAAGTATTGTCAGAGCTGCTGTTATGGAAAATTAATCAACACTTCCTGACCAATCAGAAGCGAGCAATAAACAGTGTGTTTTACAAGATATGGTACATGTGGTGAATTGAAACACTTCCTTTACTGACAAATTAGTAGTTTCTTCAGGTAGTACGGTAAATTATAATGCAGGTGCTTTTTTGTTTTAGCTATAATTATACCCTGATCCAACTTCCTGCATATTATTTGTTCAGATGCTTCCCCAGTCTCATCACACTTGTAATTAACATCAGGTTCTGTGTGACCGCTGACCAACATTTGTATGTCCGTGTAATTGCCACCGTCGTCAACACAACCCCATGCCACGACGCATTAACCAGCGGTATATGGCTTGTATAGCTTGCTCTGTTATTAGAGTGGAAAATGCGTTCGTGACATGTCCACTAAATTGTTGCTTACACCATTCATTCAGTCGATGCGTTCATTTTCGATTTTCCCTTACTGACATTTTCTCACTCTGCCGCTTATTACGTGTAACAAAATCAGTCCCATCTATGATCCATAAAATTCAATTAGGTCTCTATTGCTTTTCCTTCTAATTGAATTACTCAGTCCCTCATACGTTATTCGCCATGGAACAAAACCTGTCAAGGGTGAAATGACTAGTGAGATTTCGAATAGTGTGTAACTATGGTGAGGTTGGAGAGCCATTTTTCACTGATTATAAAATGGTAGGTTGTTTGTGAAAGGAGCACACGGTGAAACTGAACAAGAGGAACCCGACCTTATGTACTGCTGCAGAGATTTTATTATCTGTGGAAGCTGATTTCCTGAACCTGTGTAGGCTGTATCTTAAATAAAGGATGCTTTTTTGAGTTATTTAGTCACGTGGCACGACCAGACCAGTGACCTCAATTCAGTTTGATTTAACAGTAGAAATTGTCACAAAGCTGCTTTACAGAAATCCAGATGTAGCTTTAGATTTCCAGTGAACAAGCCAGAGGTGCAAGAAACGACATGAGGAAGAAACCTTGAGAGGAACCACACTCAAATGGACTCATAAGAGTCTTGGGATGAGCACAGGACAGTCTTTATGATTACAGCAGCAGCTCATAGGAACAAATCTGCAGTATCCAGGTGAAATTATGAGACATGGGTGAGACATTATCCAGAGTGAGACATGGGTGTAAAATGTTCTTCATCCTCAGGTTCTCTTCTGATTAATTGGCTTGTGAGTGATGCAATCAGAAAAAAAAAAAAAGATGACAGAGATGGACAGGGCTTGAATCCCAGAAAGGTCATGTTCTGGTCACGGTGCGGGCTCTCAAGTAGCTTTTATTGGCAGAGATGAAGGACTTTCAGAATTCTTTCTAAAACATTTTATTAATAATTTGAATGCACTATCTGAGAGGACATAGTACCAATAAACTCTCCATTATTGGAGGATATACTGTCAAAACCCAATATCAGTTTTCTGTCAATGTTAAGCCATTTACTGTTTTAAGTCGGTGTTGTATTTTAAACGTGGAGAAGGTGGGGGTTGTATTTTGGGAGCAGTGTTGCAAACTCTTCAGGAGAAAGTAGATAAAGCATGCTCAGAAAGTTGCAAGAAGTGATGAAGAAATAATGCCATACGAAGAAGGATTTCTGAATATAAAGAGTTATTTTATCAGGATAGAAACAATAGTTTAGAACTTATTTCTCATAGAAAGGAGTAGTCTTTGGTCATGGCACTGCAAACTAAATATCTGCGTATTTAAAAAACACTAACAGTCAAGAAATCCCGCAACAAAGGTGCCGAAGTGGTAACACTGGAATAACGCAAGTCATTGCGCCTCATTGTAGCTTTTACAATAAATATTAATTATAAGGCTATTTTTGATAACCTTAACCCGAGCCTAGAAAGACATGGAAGAAAAATCGACCAGCTCTTTACCGGATTCTGGGGAGTTTTTTTTTTTAGTCTTTCATCCATCAAATGTTTGATTTATGAATATTTAATATTAACAAAACAGTAATTTTGCTCAGGATCTATTATACTAAGAATGTGCTGGTTTAATTTAAAATGCAGATGAGGGCAATCCATCATGAACATGCAGTAAGGTTAGGTGAAAAAGTTGCCCATTTGTGAGAATGAAAGGACGTGACGCAAACTGAAGTCGGTTATGAAGTTGACCTGTATGAACTGTTGAAAAATTTAACAACCGAAAGCAATCAAAAGAGAAGCTCTAATCGAAATTGGCCTCCTTGTACATGGATAGCTCACGGCCTTTCTTTAGATTGTATGTGACGGTCTTTGGTTTTTGACTACGTCACTGTGAGAGTTGCGACTGGGAAAAAAACAACCAGATGCTTGCGGGAGAAACTTTTGACCTCAGAATCTGAGTCATCACCACCTCCGTTCCCAGCAGCATGAACAGGCTCGAATAAATATGGCTTCAGTCCTGGGGCAAAACTTTTATGCACCAGAATGAATTCTAGCCCCTGTATTTCTCTGGAACACCCAGGTTTCATAAGCCAAGCAAAGTCTAAAGGATAAAACCAAAGTTGCACATGCCCAAATAGTGAGTGAATCAGATCATTTGGTTCAGCTCACGCATAAGAATCGACTCCCAAATGGCTCATTGCATTTTTTTTTTCAACAACCGGACAAAGTTTACGATATTTACGATAGCAGTGGTTGTTCTTCTTTGCTTGAACTATGGCTGAAATTGTTTCATGAAGTCTTACTCTACATTCAGATTAACAAAATAACATGCAACAAATATTTATATATAAATAATATAAATATATATATAAATAATTGCAAAATCAGCGAGGCTCTATAAATTCCGTTAATCCCGATAAGACTAGGCAAGCCTAGTTTTGCCTGACTGCCATCGGCTGCATAGCATTTGTCAAACAAGTGATAGCTAGCTAGAAGCGCAGAACACATACTCATTCAATAAACCACCTACAGGCCAAGATAACTATGGTGAGCATGTAGCTACAATCACATTCATACCATCCTCGCACCCCTTCATCTAACATAAGTTATTAGCTTTGATAATATTTGAAGCTAGTTTGCGAACAAACGCAGCAGACGCATGTACTGTATAATCACAGAATGTCCTTGCTAAGGGTAGCTAGATTTAAAATTCGGCCAGCTAGACTCTTTGCGCATGCACGTTTCAACCATGGGGGTCAGTCAGTCGGTCAGTGAGCGAAAATGCCTCCTCTCAAAACACATCTGAAGTATGGGAGTCGCCTGTCACCTACAGGTTTACACTGTCTTTAAAAAAAGGGGGAAATATCCAAGAATATCTGACTGTAATTTAATAAAAGAGTTCCATGTGATTTCATTCTCTCTTTTTTTTAAAAAATCTATTATCGTCGTGTCTTTAATGAGAAAGGGTCTGAATGTAAATTTGTGTTCTCCATTCAGTGAGAATGTCGCCACTGGTTCTGTAAGGTTATCCCAGTGAGCGTGCTGCTCGATGAAAATCAGCCAAGAAGAGTCGGAAGATGGTTCATGATGATCCGTCTTGCAAAAAGTTAACGATCCTGCAAGCTGTTGGAAAGCCTGCTACAGGCTGGTACCTCTCAGCAGGATGCATGTTCATGCACAGTTCCTCAGGTTTGAAAATAGATTTGCTGGAAGCAGTTTCTCGGTTACCGAATGGGCTGAGTTGAATCCAAAGGTCGACCATTTAAATGTAATGATCTTGCTCATTTTTATTAATGTACCTTTGGATAAAATCCTGATTTTTAAGCAAATATATTTAATGTATCCTTGAGTTGAAAATGTAAATGCCGAAGACTTTTATTACAGTCACTGCAATGGAGCCAAGGTTTCTGCTGGCTTGGGTGTGTAGGGGGGCAGATTAGAGAAGGATGAAATAACACTGACTCTTCACTAAACCATGCTGAGCTTCTTTGCTACAAGCTGCCAATTTATACTGAGATAAAAATTTCCTGAGTGGCGCAATGGAAGAGAGTCCGGAAAACACCAGGAGCTGGTTTCATAAGGAATTAGATTTCTAATTTAATTGCTATTCGGACTGTAACAGCCATTTTGTTTGGTGGAAGTAATAGTGATTGAGTAAGGAATAACACATGACTGTTACAAAGTGCTGACACTGGAGACTCCTTCCATAATAAATAACTCCTAATAGAAAGCTTCACCATATCAAAGATTGTAGTGTTTCTTTGTTAAATAACAACAGGTTTTATTAAACCTTAGATTATATCATAGGAAAATAAGCCACATCTGGGTGGTGTACTTCCTATTATACCATAGCCATTGATTACAATTTTTAATTTATTAAACAACAGCACATCATGCTTTTTAGTTATATTTAATATTATAGAAGACACGTATCCCCTCTAGTCTTAGCAGCTAACAGAGGAAATTTTTTTAAAAATAATAACGGCCTGTTTCACAATGTTCTTATAATGTTTGGTGCATTCAAAAGACACAATCTGCTCACTGATTAAGTAGAGAGAAAACTGTTACTAGGCAACTGGGAAATACGGACACCAAGAATAATCTGGCTAATGATTGAGGAGCTAGCTAGCAAGTGCACAGCTTGTGACAACGAGTGAAGTAAACACAAGACAAAACTGTTGGGAATATCAACATTTTCCTCAAATGTGAAGTCATATTACCAACAAAAGACCTTTTCGTTTGTTTACCTGATCTGTGTTATCTGTGTATTTTATCTAATCTGTGTATTTTTTTTGTCCTTGTGTTAGCATGCTAGCTCAGAAATACTTAGAAACTCACCAACTCCTGCTGTTAGTCACTATCAAGCTATCAGCACCTCTCTGAAATAGAGAATAAATAAACGTGTTCAGCAGCAACAACAACAAGATAAACATCCGTCAGGAGCCATCATGGATAGTTCACTCTTTTCTGGTTGTTTATACTCTCACTCTCTCTCTCTCTCTCTCTCTCTCTCTCTCTCTCTCTCTCTCTCTCTCTCTCCTGCCTGTCTGTCACCATGAAGTGAGACTTATTTCGTGCCTAAAGTTGATGACATTTCATGGATCTAAGATAGCATATGATATATATATACAAAATCTCTGCCAGATTATGTTACAGGATTGTGAGGGTGGCTCATAGCAGCACATGAACTTCATATTATAAAATAATTTTTTTTTCACATCACCATAATCACATGTGTTTTTTCATTTTTCATTTAAAAATGTCACAATATCATTTAAGCTGAAAAAGGATTTTTGATCATGTTTTAGGTTTATGTTTGAGCCATCATGGATAGTTTTTCTCTTTCACTCATTTCTGGTTGTTAATACTCTCACTCTCTCTCTCCTGTCTGTCTGGCACCATGAAGTCAGACTTATTTCATGCCTAAAGTTAATGACGTTTGGTTTATGTTCCAGGACTGTGAGGGCGACTCATAGCAGCGCATGAAGCCTTTTTTTTTTTTAAACATTTAGGCTTCATCATATTTCATCATAATGCTTTATATACTCTTATACCACAGCACTGCTGAATGCCTGATTCTGATTGGTTAGAAGGTGTTGATTAATTTTCTATAACATCAGCTCTGATAGTAGTGCCGTCTAATTCAGATCATATGTTTATATTCATGGGCTCGTTCTAATACGTTATCGTTTCTGGTAACAATTGACACAGAGTATGGTGGACGCTCCCCCTAAACGGATTTTAAAAAAGGTGTGTATTTGTTGAAGTGGTGAAGTTTTCTGTAAGGAGATGTTTATTTCACATTTATGGAAGGAGCCTCTAGTGTCAAAGCTTTGTAACAGCGGTAAAGCTGTAGCTTAAAGTACGTTTTTCACCATGGGTTTCACCATTTGTGCTTTCTGGTTTCTCAGTAACATGACAAGTATAAACTACAAGATAGAGAAAAAAGAGAGAGATTATAGCTGCTATAATGTAAGTGAAACAGGAACTAGATTGTCTTGTGGATGTCCTTCATCATAAACCTTAAACTGTAAAAAAAAAAAGGTTATTTGTTGGCAAATTGCTGTGGTTTAGGAGGAATAAAACACTGGTGGATGTGCACTTATAGGAAATGAATCAACTCCAGGGCTGTAACAGTACCTCTGCATTGCGTCAGGGATCACACCACCCAATCACTGATTAATTTCGTTTTTTTAAGCCTTTTATTCCTTACTTAAAACTGAGGTAACCAGATAAGCCTGCTGGCAAAAGAATTCCACCAAAGAAGGCTGAATTATTAATGCTGTCCTGCAAACTAAATGCACTAAATCATCTGCTCGCTCGCCAGAAACTAAGCTGAGCTACCGCTGAGGTCACGTAAGAGCGAGGAAGCTTTTAGAACCGAACCTGGCACAGAACACTAAATGTATTCCCGGGCGACGCTGAGTCAAACGTGCACTTTAACAGCGATACAGCTGGGGAGCAAGACCTAGCTGGCAATGGTAAGAAGTAAGTTTTGCACTGCAAATTACCTCCCTGAATTCAGGTTATCACTGTAAATCAGGCACATTATCATGCAGTGTGGGTGCAGCTCACAAAATATGCTTTGTGTCCATGAAACACTGGAGAGACTCATCAGAGTGATTCAGCAGCCAATAATGAGTCATGATTTTACCAGAACAACAAGCCAGCTCCTCTTCTGTCAAAAACAGATATGACTCACAGATTTATTCTAAAATCAATATGCTTGGTTTTTATGCACTTAGACAATTAATGTTATTTTATGTTAGATATTAATATTAATATATATTAATATAGATACTGTAGATACATATTGTATCTACACACACACACACACACACACACACATATATATATATATATATATATATATATAAACCATATGACTGATATATATATATATATATATATATATATATATATATATATATATATATATATATATATATGATAAAATTATGAACCATATTTTATCTTGTTTGTGTGACTTATTAGCCTGAAGAGCTGGGGGCTAGATGCATTTTATCCTTCTTATCCTTCTTGCAGTGGCTTCATTCCGCAGCAATCGAACCTTTCTTGCAATGCCACTGAGATGAAACTGGATTTGAGTCGGGGGAGCTGGAGACATTGCGGTTCATGGTTTATGGGGCGAATGAAACTCCGTGGAGGATGAGTGGAGGTGAAAAACCGAGCATGGTTCGGCAGCAGCAGAGCTGCTGTTAGAGCTGAAACACACTGTGTTTCCTGTTTACAGGCTGCATCTGCTGCAGGAAACACAGAACAAGGATTATGAGGACAGTCCTGATTATAGCCTGTGCACAACACAAATGGATGGCAAACAAAAGAAGAAAATAGCACACATTATAATGCATTATTTGCAGTGCTGACACAAAGGCTGAGGCTAAAACGAAAACTCTACCCTGAAACATATTAAATATGTTTATATTGAAATATTTGTGATGTGCTTAGCGATCCTGGTGCTAACATGTTCTGTATTTTTTGTTGTAAAGTTGTAAAGTTTGTTATAAGTTGTAAAGTTTAGCTCCTAAAAACAAAAGAGCAAGAGCTTCATTTCTGACTCACCATTTCCCAGAAAAATCAGACAAGGAAGAAGTAGAGACAGCAAATTTTGACAGGGGTGTCAATAATTTTGCCACACTTGTTTTTTGCGAGAGAATTTTATTAGTGAGACGGTAAGTAGCTTCTCTAGTTGTTTCAGTGAAAATTGATTTTATCTAAGCTAATAATAATATATTTGTCCAATGCTGACATTTGTGGTAGTGGCGTAAGACATTACAATTTTTTCCGCATTTTCTCCCCAATTTGATCACCAGCTCTTCAAATCACATGACAGCTCTCAGCCAGGGAGGGTGAAGGCAAACTGTGCTTTCTCCAAGACACATGAGGCCAGCCAACTGCATCTTTGCAGAATGCAGTGTAACACACTTGCAGGAAAGCGCTATCAGCCCTCTTCTGCATACGTGAGGACATAGATGCACATGATTGGCTAGTGTCACTGTGATTGACAGGGCAGAGAGACTATGCCATCCCTCTCACCCAGAGACCAATTTTCTGTTGCACTAGACATTAAATATATATATGTAACAGCACCACGTCGGGTTGTGCCTTCGTCAGAGGATGTTCATGGACATCCACTTCTCGGCTGGGCCGCAACACTTCCAGTCCTTTTGTTAATAAGTTTAGCAACAGTTTTGTGTGTGATGTGCTTGCCATGGTTCCTGTTGAAGTCCATCTCCAAAACGGCAGGTCTTGTGGGCTGTTCCCAGTACGCAGTGGTTAGTACCTACCAAAAGTGGTCCAAGGAAGGACAACCGGTGACAGGGTCATGGGCAATGGGGAGTGAAGGCTAGCCCGTCTGGTCTGATTCCACAGAAGACCTACTGTAGCACAAATTGCTGAAAAAGTGCATCACAGCTTGCTGCGTATGAGGCTGCATAGCTGCAGACCAGTCAGAGTGCCCATGCTGACCCCCGTCCACCACCGAGAGTGCCTACAATGGGCACATGAGCATCAGAACTGGACCATGGAGCAATGGAAGAAGGTGTCCTGGTCTGATGAATCACGTTTTCTTTTACATGTGGACAGGCAGACGCGTGAGCGTTGCTTACCTGGGGAAGAGATGGCACCAGAATGCACTATGAGAAGAAGGCAAGCCGGGCGGAGGCAGTGTGATGCTCGGGGCAATGTTCTGCTGGGAAATCTTGGGTCCTGGTATTCATGTGGACGTTACTTTGACACATACCACCTACCTAAACATTGTTGCAGACCAAGTACACCCCTTCATGGCAGCGGTGTTCCCTAATGGCAGTGGCCTCTTTCAGCAGGATAATGCTCCCTGCCACACTGCAAAAATTGTTCAGGAATGGTTTGAGGAACATGACAATGAGTTGAAGATGTTGACTTGGCCTCCGAATTCCCCAGATCTCAATCCAATCGAGCATCTGTGGGATGTGCTGGACAAACAAGTCCAATCCATGGAGGCCCCACCTCGCAACTTACAGGACTTAAAGGATCTGCTGCTACCGTCTTGGTGCCAGACGCCACAGCACACCTTCAGAGATCTTGTGATGTCTCGACGGGTCACAGCTGTTTATAAATATAAGTAATTTAAAAAAAAAAAAGAATCTGGATATGTTTTTAAATCATTTACACATGAAGGGGTTAAGGTCAGAGCTGTTTTTTAGGTACAGGAATGAATTTGTAAAATGTGTGTATCTTGTTTTTACTCCAGGTGAAGGAGGCCATGCAGAGAATCCACGACAGAGGAAACATCGGAAAGCTGATTCTGGATGTGGAAAAGTCTCCCACTCCTTTAGTGAGTAACACAAAAAAGCGTATTGTGTGTCTGTATTTGGGTTTGTGTAAGCGTACGTGTGAAATGTCAGTGATTTGTAAACTATGATCCATTCTGGTAGGTTTCTTCCAAGCAGTGAGTGAGAACAAGAAATGAAGAACAGCTGCTGAAATCAGAGCACAAGGGAGCATTTAGCGCACCTGTGCCTTGCTGACAAGGAAAGCTAGAAACATGAAAAACAACCTGATGACAGTGATTGAGAAATTCTAGGCCTTAGTTTCCATGGAGATCTGTCAGTACGATGCTGAGGGAGTTGGTGCTAATAATGGCTTATGAAAGCACAACAAGAACATTTTACCTCTTGCTCGAACTACGGTTTCTGTCACAATTTCATCTGATGCTCCTGTGAATTTTCCTGAGATCAGGTTATTAGGTGTCCACCTATGCCTCGTAACAGAGGTACTGCCTTTTACTCCCAAGTTTGAATACACATCTGCTCTTGCTGATGGAGATCCTTGTGCAAGGAGATGACAGTAATTAGTTAATGAAAGAAAAAAATCGGAAAAAAAAGAAAGGCTCTTGAAAGCTTGTAATAACCTTTCCTGTTATTCCTGAATCCTTACAGCTGATTTTTAAGGCTTAGAAAAAGCCAACTTTAAAAGTGTAAATGGTTATTATTGAAAATATCAAAAGAAAGAAAGAAAAGATTGAGGAAAAAATGTAAAACTATTTTTAAGGCTTTCTGAAGCTGAATGTAAAACTAAATGTTTATAACTGATAGATAGATAGATAGATAGATAGATAGATAGATTAAGCTTAAACATTCACAAGTATAAATGTTTATAATTTGAGTTATAGATAGAAAGAAAGGAGAGAAAGAATGAATTAAATTAAATGAACAAAGAATCGTTTCTAAAACTCTAAGAACTGTAAAATGTAAATGTTTATAAGTGATCATATTGGAGGAAAGAAAGAAAGAAAGAACACTAAAGGTTGAAAATAAAATGAAATGTTTTAAAAGCTTACTATTTTACGAGAAAGTGTTTCTGATTAAAGAGAAGAGAATGTAATCAAAAGAACGAAAGAAAGAAAGAAGGTAGAAAAAAGAAAGAAAGATTAAGGGGAAAAGGCTTTCAAAAACGTATGTAAAGCTGTACATGTTTGTAACTGATATAGAAAGGAAGAATGTTAGTTTAAGAAGAATAAGACTTATTTTAATTTAAGAAGATTGAGGGAAACTGTTGAATAAATTGTTTTGAAGGCTCGCAAAAGCTTTTTTCAAGTGTGACTGTTTATAATTGAAATTATAGACAGAAAGGAAGAATGGTGGAGGTACTTTGTCGAGTGGCGGTTTGTGCTAAAGGGCATGCGCTGCTCCTGCAGATGGCGAGCGACAGCACCGAGACGAGCGAGGCAGGTGAGGAAGAGGAGGAGCATGAAGGAGACAGTGATAATAAAGAGCGAATGCCCTTCATCCAGTAGACCCCGGTGATGACCCCCAGTGGAAGGAGAGACTGTGACGCGATGAGTCTCCTGTGTTCCCCCACGCTCTAGTGAAGTGTACGAGTGTGTGATTGTAGTGCGTCTGAAAATATCCTTCATGCCAGCTGTGCAACTCAAGTGCCATTCCCAGCACAGTGCTGAATTGTTCCAGTGTTTCCTGACCATGTGTGCTCTTCTTCTTTACAGGTCTGTGGATGTTCGAACGTGTGTAGTTCTGTTGTATTAGTGACTGAGGAAAGCAAGGCTCAGTGTCCGCTGTGTCCATTCAGGTTTCCCACAGCCTGTAGGGCACCGTGCTGGTCATAAGGCAAGAGCAAGGAAAAAATTCTTTACTTGAGATTTTCAGCAAACCAAAACCTGAAAGAAAGACAGAAAGAAAGAAAGAAGGAAAGAAAGAAAGAAAGAAAGAGTGAGAAAAAAGTTAACATTTTTTTAAGGCTTTCAAAGAATTAACTATTTACATTCATAAATGTTTCTAACTGAAATTATAGGAAGAAAGAAAGAAAGAAAGAAAGAAAGAAAGACGAGTGAGAAAAATGTTTAATTATTTGTAAGGCTTTCGAAGGATTAACTATTTACATTTATAAATGTTGAAAATTCAATTTACATTTATAAATGTTTCAATAAACTGAAATTCTAGAAAGAAAGAAAGAAAGAAAAACAAAAAAGAAGTAAAGAAAATGTAGAACTATTTTAAGGCTTTCGTAAGCTTAACAATTTAAATGTGTAAATGTTTCTAACTGAAATTATAGTAAGAAAGAAAGAAAAATTAGTGTGAAGAATGTTAAATTATTTTTAAGTCTTTCAGAAGTTTAACAATATAAAAGTGTAAATGTTTCTAACCAAAATTATAGAAAGAAAGAAAGAAAGAAAGAAAGAAACAAACAAACAGAAATCAAGCAGACAATGTAGAGATGTAAGAAAAAAATTAGAGGAAAATGGAAACAGAAGAAAGAAAAAAAAAAAAAAGAAAGAAAGAAAGAAAGAAAGAAAGAAAGAATGTAAAATTATTGTTAATTCTTGCCTCACAGTTTAAAAGTGTAAATGACAGTTGAAATTATGAGAAAGAAAGAAAGAAAGAAAGAAAGAAAGAGATAGAAAGAGAAAGAAGAGATTAACTTTTTAAACGATTGATGGAAGTGTTCATGAATAAAAAGATCCACTTAGTGCTGTGTACAATACATTAATGTTTATCAGTAGGAAATACAACTGATTCCTAGAAAGAAAGAGAAAAGAAAGAAAGAAAAGAAAGACAGACCCAGTGTCCCTTCAAAGACAGATTTCCCAGAGCCTTTGGGGTTCCACGCTGGTCACACGGCAAGAGCGAAGAAAGCAACTCTTTCTTTCTTCGATTCTAATTCGCAAATGACCGATTTGAGATTTTCAGTAAAAGGAAGAGCAGAAGAGCAGCGTGAAGGAAAAGCAGTGGATGCGAGTGGATTTCTGAGTCCTGCTGGCTTTTGTGATTCTGCATGTGTGTGTGATTCTGTGTTGTGTTTACACTCTGGTGCCTGTGCTTAGTTATTGTTTCAAAAAGTATATTTTTGCAAGAGTGTAATGTGTATAGAGAGAACTGTACCTGTACCTGTACCTGTACCTGTACCTCTCCATACCATATAACTGAACCCTGTTCTGTGCCTGTATCACATATACTGTACTCTGAAAGAAGGACATGCGTCATACATACCTAATAATCACACATATCTGATCAGCATAAATATCTGATAATCATATACATATCTAATCTAATAACATGATTTAGAAAAGAGCAGAATTTAAAAGTCAGCCTTTATTAGTTAAGTCTAGATTGAACAGACTAGCTATCTTTTGGGACATTTATCCACAGCAAGTAAAATTAATTATTAGAAACAATGTGGAAAGGAAGGAAGGAAGAAAGAAAGAAAGAGAAAGAAAGAAAGAAGGATGTCTGTACTTTCTTTTGGGCCAGTTTGTGCTAAAGGAAATGTAAAATTATTTTTATACTCTCTAAGCCTTAATGTTTGAAAATGTAAATGGCATTGACTGAAATTATGAGGAGGACAGAAGCGAGAGAAGATAGAAGGGAAAATGTTTCATTATTTCTAAACCTCTCAAAACGAAAGAAGGAAAGAAGAAAGGTTCGAAAGCAGCCAAAGAAATAACTTGAAAAATCGTAAGTGAAAGGAAGAGAGAAAACCAGAAAACACTGGAAAGAGAAAGAAAGAAAGGAAGAAAGAAAGAAAGAAAGAAAGAAAGAAAGAAAGAAGGGAAATGTAAAATTATTTTTATACTCTCTAAGCCTTAACTTTTGAAAGTGTAAATGGTAATGACTGAAATTATGGGGAGGACAGAAGCGAAAGGAGATGGAAGAGAAAGCGCTTAATTATTTCCAAACCTCTCAGAAAAGAAAGAAGGAAAGAAAAAAGATAAGTGAAAAATCACAAGTGAAAGAAAGAAAGAAAGTTTTTAAAAACGGCTTTGAAAACTAAGTGTTAAAGAAAGAAACGAAGGGAAGAAGAAGAGAAAGAACATTCAAAATTGTTTTAATGATTAAAGCTCCCAAACTTTGAGCTCATATAAAAAGCAGCTCATAATCATTCAGCTCTGATAATAAAAGATTAACGGTTAGATGAAGGACAGAAAAAAAAAAAAACTGAACAGTTATTAATAATCTTATTTGACAAGAAACAAGTCTTTAATCTTCACTGCACTTTCATCAACAGCATGATGAGGAATGAGGTCAGTGATACGCTACGCTCAGTATTGCACGCTCCAGTCTTTCCATAACACCAGTATGTTGTGTGAAATCACAAACCCAGGACATAAAATGGCTTTTTCCTGGGGTTTTTTTGTTTGGTTTTGTTTTGTTTTGTGTTTTTTTTGCCTATAGTGTCTCAAATGTGTGAAAGCTCATTGACTTGCCTTAAAAAGTAAAACCCTTCATGCTTGATAATTGTGTCTAGAGTCGTTCCAGGCAGAGAACGGAGTAATGTTTAGATGTAGTGTAGCTGATAGTGCTTTTGCTATGTTGTGCGTAGAAATCCGGAGTTACGGAAATAAAAAGGCCTGCAGAGCATTCGAGCATTCGTGTGCAGTCTTTCTTCTTGGGTTGGATTTACAAAATCCAAAAGACAAATCGTATTGGGCAAATCAGTAGCCCAGAACGAGAAGATTTCGTGCTGTTTCTTTATTCGTAGTTACCGGCAGACGTTTTTACTACTCTTATTCAACAACCAGAGAAACAACACCGTACTACTGACCATCACAGAACAAACGTTTTCATTTTTCTGGTTGTGGGTAGGGAAATCCAAGTTGCAACTTCGCCTGGAACCCAGCATAATTTTCAACCTCTGTGCTACAGAGTGGGAGAAAAAAAACCATAGATGCCTCATGATCATCTGAGTGAACTATATTTGCGTCCAGAAAACAGCAAACTGTATAGTCGATCTTATAGATTTAACAAGCGAATATATATCCTGTATGTGAACTGATCTAAAGCAAGTACTAGTTTATACAATTTAACTTATTTCAAATTTAAAAAAATGTGGTAGTGTTGCTCATGATGCTGTGAGCAGCCATGTTCATTTGCCATCATGGGCTGAACTCAGGGTTGTGGAGATCTTCCTGAGATTCCAAGCAGAGTTGAAGGGACATTTTCAGATTCAGAGGTCAGAAATTCGGAGTTATGAGCTTAAGTCGAATGCAGCATTATTGCATTATGTTAGTTAAGATTTAAGAGCCTTGTCAGTTAGGTTTGCAGCTAACCAACCCATGGGACTGGAAAGCACATTAGCAAGACGCTTGAAAAACAAAACAAAACACTTGAGCAAGAGCTAGCTAATACATTGATCATTTGTCCACCCCTGTGTAAGAAAAAATGATTTCTTCAAACTTAGTAACTCAGTAACTTAGTAGCTTAGTTACTTTGTTCCCGTAAAAGAAGCAAACAAAACGAAAGGTGCCCAAGATTCCCTTGTAGCTACGATGATAAGCTGTGGCACTGTTCTGCTGTTCCGCTTTCCAGATCGAGAGAGAAGAACCCGAGGTGTTCGGATTCAGATCACGTCAAATTAAAACGCACTTCCCTGCAGCCCCTGTCTTTTCTTCCACTATTACCATACACTGTCTGTTCTTTCACAGCACTGCGTGATGGAGGCCATGCGACGTTGTAAAGTCACGACAGAAGCAGCGCAGAAACGCGTGGGAAATGACAATGCCATCCGTGATTAAAAAGAAGCCCTTTCGACCTACAGAAATATCAGTCGCTGACCTTTTCACTAGCTTTTGCTATGAATGTATTAAATATGACTAAGATATAATGCAGACCTTTTCCTCAGAACCGCTCTATGGTTTGAGCATAATGTCCAGCTTTTTTTTTTCACTGTTTGAAGCCTGAGAATTTATTTTGAATATACCCTCACCAGCTACATTATAAGGAACACTTGTGCTTCTGCTCATTCATTCTGCAATTATCCAAACAGCCAGTTGAGTGACAGTGGTACAGTGTATGAATCATGCATGAATCATGCAGATTCAGGTCATGAGCTTCACATCAAACATCAGAATGGTGAAAAAATGTGACTTGACTAAGGTATGGTTGTTGGCGCCAGGTGAGTTGGTCATTTTACACATCCATCCATTCTCTGTACCGCTTATCCTACACAGGGTCGCAGGCAGCCTGGAGCCTATCCCAGGGGACTTGGGGCACCAACCCGTCACAGGGCACAATTGCACACCCACACTCAGACTATGGACAATTTAGAGATGCCAATCAGCCTATAATGCATGACTTTGGACTAGGGGAGGAAACCTGAGTACCCGGAGGAAACCTCCAAAGCACAGAGAGAACGTGCAAACGGCACACACGCACGGCGGAGGTGGGAATCGAACCCCCAGATTCCTGTTCTTGGCTGACAGGAGTGGAACCCGATGTGGACTTCTGTTGTTGTAGCCTATCTGCATCAAGGTTTGATGTGTTGTACATTCTGAGATGCTTTTCTGCTCATCATCGATGTAAAGAGTGGTTATTTGAGGTTCTATAGCCTTCCTGTCAGCCCAAACCAGTCTGGTCATTCTCTTCTGATCTCTCTCATCAATAAGTCGTTTCCACCTGCAGAACAGCCGCTCATTGGATGTTTTTTGGCACCATTTTGCGTAACTCTAGAGATCAACAGTTTCTGAAAAGCTTAAACCAGCCCGTACGGCACCAACAACCATCTCTTGACCTATATTTGCATGATGTTTTTATATTATGTTGCTGGCACACGATTGGCTGGTTGGATAAGTGCATGACTATACAGGTGTAAAGGTTTTCGATTTGACATTAGGTTGATCACACCATCTAAGATGTCTTTTTAAAATGCATGTCTATTTGAGGTCAATGTACTTTATATATTTGATATAATTAATGACATTTTATATAAATAGTCCTATGAGGATTTCAGAGAGATACAGTGTGTGTGTGTCTGTGTGTGTGTGTGAGCGAGAGAGATGGTCCATGGGAACTCAAACATCAGCCTTTTTCTACACTCCTCTTTCCACTCCCTCCATGTGCCTCACAGCATCAAGGGCTAAAAATATTCCTGTTAGAACACACAGCAATAAACTGGACTTCCTCACCAGTCTCTCTGACTGTATAACACAAGCAAATACAAATGCGCACTGTTCATTTCAGACCTGCCTTGGGTTCGGTTGTGAGTTGGCGCATAACAGTGCCTTGCATAAGTATTCACACACACCCCTTTGGCTGCAATTGCAGCCAGTCTTTTGAGAAATGTCTCTATCAGCTTTGCACATCTGGATCCTGATATTCTTCTTGGCAAAATTGCTCAAATGTATTGTCAGATTGGATAGAGACCATTGTTGAGAAGCAGTTTTCAAGTCTTTCCACGGATTCTCAAGCGGATTAAGGTCCGGGATTTGAGTAGGCCACTCTGACACACTCAGGTTCTTGGTTTTTGAACCACTATAGTGTAGCATTGGCAGTATGTTTAGGGTCATTTTCTTGTTGGAAGATTAACCTCTGCTCCATTCTTAATCTCTTGCAGACTGGAACAGATTTACTTGTAGGATTGCCCTATTTGGCTCCATCCATCATGCCCTCAACCCTGACCAGTTTCCCATTCCCTGCTGATGAAACGAATCCCCACGTTGTGTTTCGTGCTGAGGTCAGAAAGTTCAGTTTTGGTCCAATCAGAACACATGTTTGCAGAGTCTCCATGGTGGCTTCTGACAAACTCATATGGCTTTTTCTTCTCTTCTCACCACTCTTGGAGTGTATGAGCTATGGTTGTCCTGTGAAGAACTACTCTTATCTGAAATGTGTCTCTCTCCCACTCCTTCGGAGTTACCCTTGGCCTCATGGTTGCTTATCTGACTAAAGCCCTCCTTACAGGTCACTTTTGCGAGTCGGACAGTGGGCGGCTTTCTGTAGTCATGTTTGTGAAATATATTCTTTCCATTTTTTAAAAGATTTTTGGGATTGGGATTTAACCAAACCAGGAATCTGTCTATCGGTATAACCATTCTTACATGTCAAATTGGGTTAGGGTGTTGCCCTTATTGTAATGTTGCACTTAACATTTCATTTAAACGTGTACTTTTTTTGTTTGCTATGAATCCTTTCATATTTTCCTGAATAAATATAAATGGTATAGATTACGTGGACAAAGTGGGAAAAGAGAGTTAAAAGTTTTAATCTGTACAGAATGTACTGTGACACTGAGGTGGCTTGTTGACTGACGACTGGAGGAAATGAGCTGCATGCTGGCCCAGGTAAATATTTATGAATGGGTGGATACAGTGAACTGGTTGTTTACAGCACCTCTGGTATGCAATGCCCTTGTTTTTGGAGCTCACACTCCAACTCGACATTTTCAGCCAATAAACTGGAAGTCTACATGTCGAGTGCTGGTATGTATTTGGTGAGCTCTCCGCTCTCTCAGGGGCTTCTTGTACTCGTATAAATGTGGCCTCTGTGTGAGCTGACTGCTTTCTCACAGTAGCCATGGCCTTTCCTCACTTGCTTCTTGCCTTCTTGCTGTCTTGCACCCTGCTTCATCATGGATGTGCTCGTCCTTCCCGCTCCAGGAAAGCTGCTGCAGGTCAAGGTAACGTTTTCAGTACAGGGAAAGAAATGAATTACAGAAAATGAATAGAAGAAATAAATGAACAGAAATGCAATTATTTCAAAGAATGGGTGAATGTATACTGTGCGCATAATTTCTTCTGTTGATTATTTCTTTCTGAATGGGACCAAGAAGATGACGATATGAAGGCACAAATTGATAAACTATGGCAGGAGGTGAACTCCTTGAAGGAGATGCAAGCCCTGCAAACAGGTAGACTGGATTTCAGACTGGATTTTCTATCCAAATCTCCTTTACTCACCCTAACACTGCGGCTAATTTTCAGCTTAGATACATTGAGCTTGTTTTTAACAAGGAAAATGCACTACTTGTAATATGTTCCATATAATTACAGGCGTGTAATGAGCATTATGCTAACAATAAGAGTCTTATTGAGAGCACAGTATTAATGGCACACAAGGTTTAGATAGTATGAGGGTGCTTTTCTCAACGTAAGCTATAATTAGATTGTACGTCTTTGTTCCTCAGGAGCCAGGAGTGCACAAAGTGGTAGGCTAATTGTATAAAAATGGCCACATCATGTATTTCTGTATTGGTTTCACAGCTGCTCTGTAGTTCATAATATTCAAGAATTCAAATCAAAACACCTACAACCATACAATGATTATTTAAACTGATACGAGGTAGATGTAATTCATTAAGTCTGCATAAATTGAATGGGAATAATATACCTCAGAAATCACCCTGTCACCTATTACTTTTGCCATATCCCATCCAAACACCCTAACGTTTCCATTACTTTCCATCTCTTGAAACAATTATCTAATCAAAATGCACCATTTGAATCCACTAACAGGGCAAAACAAGTCTGTTTGCAGTGTAACAGCTTGCACAGAGCCCCACTATATGATCCTGTGGTTTCTTGGACTCTAAAGCCCTATTCAGACGGATTACGTTTATATGCGGACCTGGGATAATTCCACTATTTCCAGGTCCTACTCTGAGATCTTATTTCCATCCAGATTAACAATGTCGTTGTTTGTCTAAATTAAATTACCTACTAAATTACCTACTCTATGGTGGTCTGACCATTTTATTCCTGTCACGATCGGCATCTCTGTAATTTTACGGGCTTGCGTTGGGAAATAGTTTTGACCGCTGCTACTTGCCATACTCAGTCGTATAGGTTTGTATCCATATTAAATGCTTCCTAAATGGAGAAATTAGAAGAGCGTGATCCTGCAGGTTGATTTAAGGTACTATTATAAGGACAGCTATAGGTATAAAGCCGCTTATGGTGCAATATCATGTGTTGGGTGACTCAGTGGTTCAGCAAGAAGCATTGCTGCCTCACAGCTCCAGGGTCCCTGGTTCGAACTTGTGCACAGGTTGCTGTCTGTGTGGAATTTTGCATATTCCTCTTGTGCACATACTGTTATGATACTACTCAGGCTACTCAACGTGTGTGATGCTGGGGTCCCATCCAGGGTGTATTCCCACCTCACGCCCAGTGTTCTTAGGATAGGCTCCACATCCACTGCACTGAAGATTAATGAATAAATAAACATCATGTGACTTTTAGTTTTATGGAAAAATGCATGAGCAGTTGTATTGCTGTCAGCACCTTCGCCATCTTACCTTAGGTACCACCAAATAAACATAATCATAAATGAGCCAGTAGTAGTTTTTTTTTATATTAAAACTATGACTACATTTAAAACAATATATAAATGTGTATGATGCAAACATCAGGGTTCGTCAGAAAAACAACCCCATGGAAAGTTATTTGTCTCACATTAATTTAATTACTTTCCAGATGCAGAAGTTATTATTATAAATTTTTTTTTTTGGTGAAAATATTGTTACTGATGTCACCTAGTGGAACTAATCCTGTCCAGATAGGGCTTATGAAACCAACCTGGTTATCCTGGAGATCTTCTCTGTGGAACTGGGAGGTTATGCTGCCCTCTGCTGAAGGATAGAACTATCTGTGCATCATATGATCATAGTAATGAATGATAAATAATACCTATATTCATAGAGGTAATATTGTTTTGTGTATTCTTTGATCAGAAATAGCAGGAAGGTATATGGGAAAGTAAAAACAACAAGCACAATCGTACATACAATCCTACAATCTTACTGTGGAGTAGTCGGGGTGCAACGTTAAAGGCGGTGTGGTGGACGAATTTTGAAAGAATGTTAAAAAATATTTTCAAATAATGTAATCAAATGTAATCAAATCTTTAAATTTGATATCTGAGAAAGCTTCTCTTAGTTTAAGACCACTTTGTGCTCGCAACTATTTTAGTGCTTGGTGGACTATGGAGTTGGTGGACTGTGTTTCCTGTTAGAGTCCTGCATTATGCTAAAATAGTTTGTGAGCACAAAGTGGTCTTAAACTAAGAGAAGCTTTCTCAGATATCAAATTTAAAGATTTGATTACATTTGATTACATTATTTGAAAATATTTTTTAACATTCTTTCAAAATTCGTCCACCACACCGCCTTTAACGTTGCACCCCGACTACTCCACAGTAAGATTGTTTCTCAGCTTTCTCAGATATCAAATTTAAAGAAAATACCAAAGGTGGTTGCAGGAGATAATATGTAACACATTGAAAGAGATACCACCCCAAAGGGGAAGAGAGGTTAGATGATTTCTAGGGCTTGTGCAAATTGGTCCCAAGGAGGCCCTAGAAATTATCCAAGACATGCAGTGCATTAACATTTCGAACAAACCCAAAATTCCTACTGGTACCCTTGAAGCTACACATACTGATATAGCTGCAACATCATCATCATCATCAACATCATCATAGGTTACTAGTTATCCTCCACTGTTCCCCTGAAAAAAAAAAAACAACTCGCCAGAATATTACCACAAGTAGTCCTACTAAAGACATGTCCTTTCATACTAAGTTATTTAAAAAAGCAACCAAAAGGATAGAATGGATTTATTTGTGTGTTTTCAGTTTGTCTTCGTGGCATCAAAGCACACAAGAAGTGTTACCTGGTCGTTGAACAACCCAAGCATTATCATGAGGCCAATGAGGACTGCATTGCTCAGGGTGGAACCTTGGCCACACCCCGAAACCTGAGGGAAAACAACGACCTACGAGACTACGCCAGACTCAGCTCCCCAGGCACCAAAGACTTCTGGATAGGTGTGACCGATATTGTTAAAGAAGGACAGTACGTCGATGTCAACAGCATGCCCGTCACCTACTTCAACTGGGATCGTGCCAAGAAGGAGCCGACAGGAGGAAAACGAGAGAGCTGTGCTGTGCTCTCGCTCTCGGCACAGGGCAAATGGCATGACGAGGTGTGTCGCACTGAGAAGAGATACATATGTGAATATCTCATTCCTTAATATGCATGACGACAGTTTCATCACTGATGCTGTTTAATAATGCTGTCTAAGGATGCAGCGTCATGTTGTTGTAGCATTAAACGTCTGGTCTGAGAGTGACTGCAGTCTGTGCAAAATCACATTTTATTATCTATATTATTGTTTTTCAATAGAGTGACATACACAAGGTTGTAACAGGATTACAGTCTTAACAATACATATCTACTTTGCAAAATGCAACCTTATGATTGGCTGTGTACGTGTTTGTTCATTTTTTCACTTTCTGGTATTTTCTGGGTATGCATATTAGGTCCCCATTAATTACTTTGTCGTTATTTCCCAATCATGTGTTAAACAGACACGGAAATTTACTCATTACTCATCCAGAATTTGAGGTCATGTTTGGGTTCCCAAGCATACTTTTTTTTCCACATCTGGATCACAGGAAAATTGTGTCCTCAGAAAGCATTTCTGGGTCTAGTGTCCCCACAAGTTTATAAGTACAAGCATGTGTGTGTATGTGTATTTTTTTGTTTGTTTGTTTGGTTTTTTAATCTGTCCTCATGCCTACTTTACCTTAATATTTCATATGTATTACTATTATCAGTGATTGATCTACTTAAAAAAACACATTTTTGGTATCATGTCACACTGCAACACAGACCTACATTCCAACGCTTAATTTACCTGAATGGATATAATACAATAAAATATTTAAATATGCAAATATATGTAAAGATGAATTATATATATATAAATAAAAATCAATTGTTATTGGTTGGTTACACGGCAGAAATAGTACAACACAGGCCACAATCTCCACACACGCACATGCATATATATATATATACACACACACACACACCCCTGTTAAAAATGGCAGATTTTTGTGATAAGATAAATCATGTCAGAACTTTTTCCACCCTCAATGTGAAATTACAACGTATCAAAATTAAGCGACAATCAGATACATTTTAAGGAAAAATGGGAAAAATAAAAAACTTACAATAACCTAGTTGCATAAGTGTGCGCACCCCTAACCTAATACACTGCTGAAGCACCTTTTGATTTTATTACACCACTCAGTCTTTTTTGGGTAAGAGTCTATCAGCATGGCACATCTTGACTTGGCAATATTTTCTCACTCTATCTTGCAAAAACATTTTAGATCCATTATACTGTGAGGGCATCTGCTGTGAACAGCTCACTTCAGGTCACCCCACAGATTTTTAGTTGGATTCAGGTCTGGGCTCTGGTTAGGTCATTCAAAAACACTGAGCTTCTTTTGGTTAAGCCATTCCTTTGTTGATTTGGACGTATGCTTTGGGTCATTGTCGTGCTGAAAGGTGAAATTCCTTTTTATCTTCAGCTTAGTAGCAGACACTTGAAGGTTTTGCGCTAAAATTGGCTGGTATTTGTAGCTATTCATGATTCCCTCCATCTTGATAAAAGCCCAAGTTCTGGCTGAAGAAAAGCATCCCTAAAGCATGATGCTGCCACCACCATGCTTCACCATGGGTATGATGTTCTTTTGTAGATGTGCTTTTTTTTTATGCAACAAACCTTTTGGAATTGGTCTCATCAAACTATAACACATTTTGCCACATATTTTGGGGTACTATCCAGCCACCCTACCCCATAGCCCAGACATGTGAAGAATACGAGAGATTGTTTTCACAAATGCGGAGAGTAATCAGTACTTGTCAGATCTTCCTTCCTTTAATGTTGCTGTTGGTCTCTTGGCAGCCTCCCTGTTAAGATTTTGTCTTGTCCTTTTATAAATTTTGGTGGGACGTCCTGTTCTTGGTGATGTCAGTGTGGTGTTCCATTTTCTCCACTTGTTGATGATGGCCTTCACAGTGTTCCATGTACGTCGAATGTTTTGGAAATTTTTTTGTACCTCTCTCCTGATCGATACATTTCGATAGTGGGACCCTGTACAGGCTTTGTAAGCCCTTTGGCTTTAGCCCATGGCTTCAGAAGTCAGATGAAACCAAGAAGATCCTATAGAAACAGCTAATCTTTATTTGGGGTTAATCAGAATAATTTCACTGATGACAGCTGTATGATAATTACTTTTGCACATGAGATTGAATGTGATTCTTTCATAAACAAAATGTACACTATCTATTTATACTTACTATAGAAAATATATACTATATACAGTGCTTGTGTTTTGACCTTGCTTTTGATGCAAAAAGTCTTACAACTGATCATATAATGTGATGAGATTCTGGCCTGAAAAATGGGAATGTAAGGAATAAAACGCTATGTGGCAGGCTGCTATATGATGCAGACTGACATGAAGCGGAGTAACTCTTACCACCCCAAGGTGGATTATTTTCCTATAACAGCACACCTGAAGTGTTTTATTCCTCTTATACCACAGTAATCTGCCCATGCTTACAATTTTGAGATTAGTAATAAATGACACGTCATGCGTTTTAACCGTTTATAGTTACATTTAATGTGACGAGTTACTTCAAGACATCACTTACATTATAGCACCTATAAACAGTTGTTCCTTCACCAGCCTCTTTCTTGTCTGTCTTTTTATATTATTAATAAAACAACAACAACAACAACAACAGCTCAGCTCGTCATGTCACCGAGAAACCAGAAAGCGCAAAGCCCTCTGTCCTGAAGACCTAAACTGAAAACCTACTGACACTGGAGACTCCTTCCATAAATGTAAATAAACGTGTTCTTCCAGAAAATTTCACCATATCACCGATTATACATTTTCATTCATAAAATATCAACTTTTTTTTTTTAGATAATGTGTAGCGCCAGCCATACAAGTCCCTGTGAATTAGTTGTTACTATGGAAACGATAATGTATTAGAAGAGCACATTAATATGAAAACCTGTCCTTTGAATTACTATCAGAGCTGCTGTTATATATATATATATATAAAAAATTAATCAACACCTTCTGACCAATCACAATCCACAATTCCTGAGGTATAAAATAAAAACAAATGACAGTATCAAACTTTTTTCTGTGTATTTTTTTTAATGCCACAAGAACAAGAGGTAATAAACATAGTGACATTATTTACAACATTAATTCTGCCAGACAAAATTTCTTACATAAAATTCAGTCCTTTTAAAAACATTGCATGTTTTCAGTGCTTTGTTTGTTTGTTTGTTTGTTTGTTTGTTCCAGAAGCTTTATGTATAATGCATTTATAAAATGTAGACAATGTGGTTCTACAAAGACCCCATTTCCTCTTGTGGGTCTGTATGGTGATTGAATCCCCCCTCACATCACACCTCATTAAGGTCGTGACGTTGACGACCATCATCGACGTCATCACATCCAAATAGTCGGTGTTTAGGAAATGACGCAGAGATTGAGCCGAAATCTCGCGCACACTGAGACAGAGAGAGAGAGTGAGAGTGAGATAGAGACGGCCATTTTTAGCGCTCATTGATTTGCTGTTTGTGGTTTGCAGTAAAACAGAAAGGAAAAGTGGCCGCGTTTACTTCCATAGGAAGTTTGTAAGGGGACAGTTTGGCGGCTGCATCCGGCTGGATTTGGGCCCCGAGCGCGAAGGATGTTCGTCCAAACGCCTGCACAGAGTCGCTGTTGACATCAGAGCCCCGGGGTTGATGTGCGTTTAACAGTCGCCCGAATGGAAATGGTGCCCAGCGAGGAGAACCAGCTCGTACCCAAAGAGGTGAGAGAAAAGCGGGCAGAGAAAAAGAAGACACGGAGAGAGAGAAAGAGAGAGAGAGCACAGCTTTTTCCACACTGACCTGCCAGGAAATCAGCTTGTTTTTCAGTGACACTGCTGCGGATTTGCTTGCTTGTTAGCAAGAAGAAACACAAGTGACGCGTTGTTACGCATCTGCGCTAGCTCAGCCTCTACGCATCGCTGTTTGTTAGCTTAGCAAGGGTGCATTACCATTAGCAAGCTAGCACTAGCTTCAGCGACGTAGCCTGGTATTAGCAACAAATAATCACTAGCAATGTTTCAGGAACATTTCTAATAACCAATTGGACTTCTCTCTCTCTTTCTCTCTGTGTGTTTGTGTTTGCGTGTGTGTGTATGTTGTTAGCTAGCTTGCTACACTTGGCAAACTAGCTAACAACTGTTTGCCTCCTTGTTTTTTTTTTAGGTTTATAAAATGGACACAGATACAGACCTACATTAACAACATGATGTTTTAAATATTTTACCGCCCCAAGTAGAACTTTAGTTAACTAACGTGTTAAATCACTAGTTTGCGAAATCACTTTGTTTTATGCTACACTGCTAACCAACAAACAAGCAAACAAACAAACATGCTAGCGAGAGAGCTAAGAGGAAACCTAGCTAGGTAGTTCTCTTCTGTTCTTCCATGGACCTGTTTGTCTTTACTAGCAGATAAAAATATCGGCTAAAGTTACCAACAGCTCTTATTTATCCTAATTGTGAGTTGTACAGTAAAAATATAAGGCCAGTTTGTGTGGTTGAACTTGACAGTGATGTTGTTAGCTAAGTCTAGGAAGTTATATACACACACACACACACACACACACACACATACATACATACATACATATATACATATATATGCTAACTAATTGAAAAGTGAGACTTGAGAGAATATAGATTTCTTAAAAGGACTGTCTTGCTGTGGGTTTTATTTCTCTTGGTCCTAATCGGATCACCCTGAAGTAATAATTCGACTTCCTTCCATCGAGATCTCACATTTTATTCATGCGAATGTGTTTACCAAATGTGTTATAGTCAAACTTTCCCATAACGTCTCTCTTGTGAGCTTCCTGCACCAGAGAATGCAGGATGTCCTGACAAGACTTCATAATCTCCTGCTTCTCCTTCATCCAAGCTTCATCTGTCAGGTTTCTGGGAGTCTGTACCCACTGTAGCCTCAGGTTCCTGATCTGACTGGACCCTCATGGAAATCTGCCTCATGGTTCACCATGTTGTACGTTCTGAGATGCTTTTCTGCTCAGCATGGTTGTAAAGAGTGGTTACTTGAGTTACTGAAGACTTTCTGTCAGCTCAAACCAGTCTGGTGATTCTCCTCTGACCGCTCTCATCAGCAAGGTGTTTCTGCAAGCAGACCTACCACTCACTGGATTTTTTTTTTTTTTTGGTGAAAATTCCAGGAGATGAGCATCCAATCCAGCCCATCTGGCACCAGCAGCCATGCCATGGTCGAAGTTACTGAGCTTTGGTTTTGGTGGGAGACGATAGGAAAAATGCACTTCATGGAGTGTCTTGATACTGAATAAAAAGCATGAAACTTCTCTTCCCACGTGATTATAATGAAATCTTTATTAACATATTAATTCGGAAAGGGTGTATATTCCCTGGAGTTGTTTCTTCTGGTTATTATGAAGAAGGTAAAATACAAAGTACTCTTTGATTCAGGCGATACTAAAATCCCAGAGGTTCTCCAGTAATAATTGATACCCCACCCATATATGAGAAACGAATACAATCCAAATCACATTTTCTTATACTCTGAACGAGAGAGCGACTGCTAGCCGCCAAAAATACTGACGGAAATGCTTGACACTGCATCGCCGCTACTTTATATTATATGGTTTTCTGCTGGGTTTTGCTGACGGAGACAAAATCGCACATCGTAAAAAAAAATTCTTTGACCCTGAGTAGAGATTGGTGGTCATAAAACATGAATTGTGACTGTTCCATGTGTTTTGAGATGCTTTTCTGCTCACCGTGGTTGTAAAGAGTGGTTATTTTTTTTAAATTTAAAATCTGAGTATGACTGCTGCTACCTCTCGTCTAAAAGGCACCGGTAGGAGGACAGTATGGGATGAAACTCTCAAGAAAGCTGCAAATACCAGTTGCATATATGAAAAGGGATGCAACACGGAAAGAACTAGTGGTTGAATTACAGCTTCCTGTATGTTTGTTATATAAATCACTCTCATAAAGCCGTGATCAGCTTCAAACTCCTTCCCTTTGCATTTTAAGGCACCACTTTTCTAGGCATACCCTCACTACTGTTGTGCCAAGAGCTTGTTTCTCGCGCTGATTGATGATAGAAGAAAGTATGCAAATTTTATTTTTTTTTTCCCCCTCCCCTTTTTCCCCTCAATCCCAGTTCTGTTGTTAGATTATACGATGAAGATCCTCTGACCTACAGAACACGTTGTCATGCAGCCTTTTATGGATTTCAGCCAGGATTTTTTTCGGGGTCATCTCAAGATGATGTGACAAGCAATAATCTTGTAAGACTGGTGAAATTGCACAGTCTACAACCAGCTTAAGTTAGCATGAACATTTCCTGGAATTGCATGATTTATTTTCTTCCTCATGCATTAGAATAGAGTAAAACCACTCAGCAGCCAGCACCTTAAATCTGCAGGTGTAAAGTTTCCATAAACCGTGTTTGATAATTCACCAGGTTAAATAAGAGAGGCTTTTTTTAGTTTAGTGAGTGTAAGATTTCAGTCGATTTGTCTGTAGCTTTCTGAGTGGCTGCGTCGAAGTCGAGCTATAGTCAAAGGCTGTAGTCAGACAGAGACTTGTATCAAGCGCCAGGGCCGCTGTGTACCCTTCTAAGAGGATAAAATTCGATCTTTTCTCTAGATTATGACCTTGGGCATGTGACTGCGAACAGTTAATTTCTAAACTGCTCTAAAACTTTTTTTTTTTTTTTTTTCTTTCAGATGTCGTGGAGCAGTTTAGAAATTAACTTGCGCTCGGTCCCACAAAAGTCTACAAAAATTAACAACAAATAATCAAATATGGATGACAGAATGAAACCTTATACATCTTTGAAAGCCAAGGGATTTATACCAACCTTCCTGCTCGTAATGACCCTCTTGAACTCACTTTCACCTCACACACGCTGATCTGTCACTTCTCCACTTCTCAATAATGATCTAATTTTACTGCGCCTCACACTTTGCTCCACCCTTCCTCTTTAAGGCGTGCAGAGGAAACCTGGGACCCAAGCCCAGCGTACCTCTCTAAATTCACATTTAGTTATTGAGAGCGACTGAACTAGTGTATACTTTATCATAAACAGGTTAGGAGCAGCCTGTGTACTCATTCTGTGGGCGTCTGAAAAGGCACCAGCAGCAGTTAGCAGCATTGTAGTAGTTTGTTAGTGCTGAGCAGTGAGTCGGCATCGTGGGCGCGAATTATTTTACCGATTACTAAAATCCTCAGCTTTACAGAAAGGTGAATGTGAAGCAGTGATTTGGAGAGGAGCTGTATGCTTTATTATTTCGCATGCATCTTTTGGCAGTGCTCTGAAAATCAATTCGCGAATGGTTTTATTGGGCCTATTTAAAATTGTCTGTAAATGTGTAAGCCAAACCAGACAAAAAAAAAAAAAACTCTGCCAGATTTGCAAGTTTCGGAAATGCTGATTTGCTTTGTATTCGCGTTGCGTATGTTGATGAATGCCACTGATCTGTAAATTGCCATGCACGTACATGGCACAGCCGATTCGCCTATGGTCACGCCCACAAAACTCCATAAAAGGTAAAGCCCACACAACTGAAATGACCAGCGAAAGGTGAAAATAGACTTTCTCAGAGGTAGAAGTGTGAAAGTTCTTTCGACTTGCAGCTATGCCAAGGAAAATATCGTTTAACAGATCCTGAAGAGGCCAAAATCTGGAGACAAATTACGGAAATGAAAATGGTTCGACATGAAATTGGAGAAAAATATTTATCTGCTCGTCCAAGGTGCATGTGGACATCAGGTACATCAGACAGAGAAACTGCTATGTTTGTGAAGTGTCTTTGTGACTCTCGGGCCGAGATCTCGCGCCCTCCCCGATGCCATGTTAGAGAAGCAGAAGGGCATGCGTCTGCAGGAAGCGAATGTTCCGCAGAATGTCCCTCATCTGCGCCTCCAACGACGTGTTGAACAGCATTAATAGAAGACGCTGTGGCAAACGGAACTGACTTGCACACCACCCGAGCACGTCCTCCTTTTTCACAGCAGCATTCTTCAGTCTTCATCTATTTATTTATTTTTTATGTCGATTTAGTCAGTTCCATTGGTATGAAACGACTGGTTTTCACAATATCTAAATCTGGCAGTGTAATCCGTGTGTGTGTGTGTGTGTGTATGTATATATATATATATATCACACACTCACACAAAAAATGTGTAGTAACTCATCGCTACTTATATGATTAGAAGCTGATCACTCGAGGTTTTCTGACGCGTACATTTACACACACTCAGCACGAGTAGGACACGAATGATTTACTTGTGTAAACTCTCCTAGTAGGAGTGTCTCTCCGTGTGTCTCCAGCTCGATAAAAGAGGCCTAGTGCGAGTGTTATCAGTGAAATTCACATGTTGAGGAGTTAAATGGTATTTTGAGTACTTTAGTTGGACGAGTTTGCTAGCTTTTATTCGCTGTTGCTACATGGCAAAGTTGTTGATATGATGCTCACCAATCTGTTTTTATTTAGTTACTTATTTATGTTATACTTATCCAACAACTAGAGGATGAAAAACTCTATTTTTTTTTGACTCTTAGAAAAGAAACTTTTTTTTTTTTTTTTTTTTTTAATTTGATGTTTATTTAAATGCAACAAGCACCAATTGGTTCATATACTTCTCAGTCATGTTGCGTGCACTGCTCTTTTCTGAATCCTGCCCCCTGCTGCGTTACGCACAAGCACCCAAGATGTCTCCCAGTGACCTCAGTGTGGCACACACCCGCTAACTTTTCATGGGATTACCAATAATAGAGCGTCGACTTACAAATCAACACCGGAATCACTAAACACACGTTAATTATTTCAGCTGAAACTCGTGAAATGTTGTTCACGGTGGAATTTTCCTTGAAAGGAAGGAAAGAAGAGTCGGCTAAGTGTAGTAAGGAGTCTTATAGTACAGGTAATGGCTGTAGCGTAGAGCTGGGTGTGGTTCAGCGTGACACCGCATGCTACGCGCACACACCGTTTGTGCTTCAGAGAACCTTTTGATTTTGTTTTTCCGATTATGTTCAAAGGGATTTGGGAAATGCTAACCAGGATCCGAGAGGCCCCATGGCTCTGTCTGTGTGCCTTTGGCTGCATGCCAGCTGGGAATGTTTCTTCAGTGCTGCTTTTGAAGTCCCACCGTTTGTTCAAGCTATGATGACCTACATCTGACCTTATCGATATAGTATCTACACTACATTCTCAATTTTTTTTTTCTTTCCTTGTTGGTTAGAAGGAACAAGCAGGTTGTGTGGACTATGATCCTGTCGTACAGGTCCCAGGGAATGTCCGGTTTGGCAGGTCCTAGGATACGTCATATCACTTCGAGATATCATCTGCGTTTTCAAATACCTCTTAATCTGATAATTATAGTGCTGCATGTGTTGACATCGACGAGGCTTTTAGAGTAGCTTCTAGCATTTTATTTTTTTTCCTTGCATGTGGTTTCCCCATAGCATAAAGAGAGAAGAAAAGCTCTGACTCTAAAGTTCACTGTTTAGGTGACTTTTTATTTATTTTTAAAAAAAAAAAAAAAAATTTTATTTTACACACAGTAGTGTGCTTCTGTCTCCTGTTCCAGATGTGTTTTTCACTTCTTTTTTTTTTTTTTTTCCTGTGCTTTGCTAGCAGGGTATGTTTTGGAGTTGCAGGCAGAGTATTTTGGAGGAGATGAAGAAGAGGTTCTCGCAGGTAGCTCTAGCATGAGCAATTCCGCGTGTCTTAACAAGCATGATGGTTGTGTTATTTATTTAAATTAAGTGAAGATGTGCTAACTGTAAACTAATGAGTGAGAATAAAAGTTAGGATGATGCCTAACCCTATAACTCGCAGTCGTTAAAAATGATTCTATGGCGTATAATTCAGACTGCTATCAGTATTTATAGATATGATTTCCTTGTTATAATTCAGATTTTGAAATCCCCGAGTTTCTTCTAGGGATCGTGCGTCAACCGTCACTCGCTGCCGCATGAGGCTTACTGCAGAGATAAACGAAATAAATTGCCTGGTTTGTTAAAACACTGCCGAGTCAGCGGGAGGTGTAGTGTATCTCGAATGTCACTGGCTGTTGTGGAGATTAGTCAAGCCCTTCAACATGCTCCCTGCCCGACTTCCTGTTTCAAAACACTTCGCCATACGGAATCAAATCACAGCTCTCAAGCCACTTGTTATATATCCTAATATAAATAAGGAATAGAGCCTGACACAAAGTGCAGTTAATCTTACCCCAAAGTTGTTGCTTTTCCTATAACTGCACATCATCATCATCATCATCATTACGGTTTTTTGTAAATGATTACTATTTTTAATTTTAGTGACAGGCATGTCATACTTTTTATCCATTCATAGTCACATTTATCATTCTCACCACTTTTTTTTTTTTTCCCCCTTGAGGTTAAGAAGACCAAAAAACGCAGCCTGTCTTGCTCCGGAAAAAGAGCAAAGCCTTCTGCCACGAAAAACCTTCCCATTACAGAAAATTACTGACCGTTACAAAATACCGACTGTGGAGACTCCTTCCTTAAATGTTAAATAAATTAGATTATGTGAAGCGTCCACCGAACCCCACCAACTTTGTTCCCACCTCCATGTTCTAAAAGAAGCAGAAAACAACTTGAAAGTTATTTCTGGTGCGACATCCCTTCATAATCATTGCCCCCACTCCCTCATCCTCTCTCCCAGACAGCCGGTTTCACGTGCGTCATTCTTGGAAGGCCCGGCACTTCGCTTGTAGTAACATGAGCAAATTGGCAGAGGAGAGCAGTCTGGGGAGGCATTGTGTGAGAAGGAGGCGGCTCCGGCCTTGTAAACAGAGTTTGTGATCTCCACTCGCTCTTAACTGCATGTTCGGCGATCAAAACATGTAGATGTTTAAGCAATATTATTCTTATTTATAGCAGTGGTAGTATGAGGTGGTGGGAGCATGATCAGATTGTGTAGTTTACTGAACGGCACACTCTCCTGTGCATGTTTTTGCTGTGTGGCTGCTATTCTTCTGGTTTTACTAGAAACCTCAGTGTTAAGGGACTGAACTGCTAACCTGCTCCCAGTATGCTGTAAAGCTGTGCCTGCTTGGAGATGAATGTGACCAGGGCTGCTGTAAGTCATATCTCTACTGAGTTGTGTAATCACCGTTGTTCCACTTTCAACTGCATGCCATTGTGCGCTCCTGCTTGACATGTTCTGGCTGAATCCAGGGAAATCGCTCAGTTGCAACTCACCAAAAATGATGCTCATCACCATATTTCACTGCAGCTTGCTCGGTGTGGATAACAGGATAATCCCGTTCAGGATAAACGTGAGGAAAATAACTGGTTAAACTGGATGGGGCTGGAGGCTGATGCAGACTTCAACGTGGGCGAAGGCCACGTTTTGTTTACTTTGCTTTAACTTGCTTTACCTTTCCCTTGTGTTTACGCACATAGCAATAGTAATAGCAACTTGCAAACAAAGATGGTGCATTTTTAAGTTGAGCACAAATTGTCAGAAGACTAATAAAATAAAGATTACAAATAATTTTTCTAATAAGCTCTCTTGCGTTAATTTAACGTCTTCACTTGCGAGTGAGGGAAGTCTAAGTGTTCGTGTCTCAGTGCTCGCCGAACTGAAGTGCTCTCAAATGCAGCAGTTTGCATGCTCACTTCACTGTTCTGTGCTTAAGTGTGTGCACGATTCACGGCATCTTGAGCTCGTTGTTATTGACGACCCTTGCTGATCCTCAGGTCAGCTGCCCTCATGCACTGGCACACAGATACGCCACAGCATGAGCTGTACACTATTGTTGTTTATTTTTTAAATGTGTTGTTTGCTTTAATGTTCATGTAACCTCACCCACTTAAGACCAAAGAATTTATTATTTTTTTTTAAAATTAATTAATACATTTTTTGGATAGGCTTGGAATGATACCTGCTGCACATTCGGGAGCTGTTACTGTGGTAACTCGGTTGACTGTTACCTGGAACAGCTCCACATGGTGGTGTCTTGCTTTGGAGTAGCTATGCCTGATGAGTTGAAGCAAACACGCATTGATGTGTGCTCTGTGTGGTGCAGATAGAGAACGCCGCCGAGGAACCCCGAGTGCTGTGCATTGTCCAGGACACCACCAACGCCAAGACCGTCAACGAGAGACTGACGCTCAACCTCCCAGCTTCCACCACCCTCTCAAAGCTCTACGAAGACGTCGCTCACAAAGCCAGCTACGTGAATGGCACCTTTGAGCTGGCGTGGGCCAACGTGGTGGATTTGGTAAGCATCTTCTCCTCTCTTCTTTCTTTTTCATCTGTAACCTTATATATCTTGCAGCATGAATTAATGATTAGGCATGTGTCGTTAACTGGTTATATAATGTAATATTCAACACAGTGCTACCGTGGACTTTAAAGTCCATTACCTCTGCAGTGTCCCGAGTAGGCAGCGCGTAGCCTTCAAATTCCTTTAGACTGTAGTGATTTTATTTTGTATAATAGTGTTTTGGCCAGTGACGGACAGCCTTAGTATTCTTCAGCGGGGCCGGGATGCTAATCCTGCAGCTGACCCAGAGCACAGGTGCCAGGGTTGGCGTCGGATCTCTGAGTAGGTCACTGGATTAAATCCTATATTTGTGCCAACAGTACCTTTAAATAGCTATGTAATGCAGCATCCAAAGTTTATCCAAACTTGCTCTGTCATGGTATAGCTGTCCTCCATTTGACTATATAAAAAACAGAAAAAAGCATTTCCAGTCACTTTTTTTTTTTCCCCCCTCTAATGCAAAAAGGCTCAGTGCAGGATCTGGCAGAGATGCAGTAAACTAATCCCTACACAAAGAGCTCTGTGAATGCACAGTGGGATATAGGAGCATTGAATATTAAATATTTGCAGGTAAATTAGTCATTAATCTGTTGAAACAGTGAAGCCCAAACATATTAAAAAAAAAAAAGATGCAGAATGACTGGTTATCCAGTCGCATTAAAATCCTTGATGTAGCACCAACCAAGTCGTGGAGCTTCTAGTCTAATACGTAGGGTTTTTTTTTTTTAATGTGTTATGTGCATCAACTCCAGAATTATTAGCACCCTTGAAGAGAGTGGACAAAAATCGTAGGCCTTAAATGGAGTCATAAATATATGCGTTGTTATGAGTCACATTGAGTGCGTTTAATAATTCAGTCATTATCTGATGTCACTTACAGTATTATTCAAGCGGTCATATAAACGGCATACAACGTTAATCTGCTATCTTAAAAAGCTTGCCCCTGTTGTGCTTTCATCCCTCTAGAAAGAAATGTGTAACCTGCTAGATTAAAAGTGCATCTTACGTGTAGCAATATTCAGTCAGTAAAATGGCTTTACTACTTAGTACTGAAGCACCGAAGTGAAATTTCTTGTCCGAAATCAAATTTTACAGTGTTCTTGACTGAAAACCAAAGACTGAATTTATTTAAAAATAAATAAATACATTTGAACTGTTGGGTAAATAGTAATGTAGACAACTGTTATCCATTTGGAAATCATTAATTGATGCATAATTTAAAAAAAAACACATTTTATGTTGCACATGGTGCATAATTCTATAATTATGTTGCACATTGGTGCATAAGAGCATAATTCCCAGAATGCCATGCGTTTATGTGTTGTGTTAAACCTGTAGCGGAAGTCCTTGGGTGAAGCAGGTACCTTCCTCTTGGTACTTCATACATTTTTCCTAAAGCTACATCATCCTTCTTTTCTTCCTCTCTTTTTCTGTCTCTGTCTCCACAGGCTCCTCTGGACCAGGCCAGTGAGGTGTCTCTGGTGGAGTCTGGGTTCGAGCCAGGGAAGAGGAACTTCCTGCAACTCACCGACAAGGACGGCGAGCAGCCTCAGATAGCTTCTGTGAGTGGCCAGCTGGGCAGACAGGCAGAGCTAGAAATTCGCAGTTATCAGTGTGTAATTAGCATGCTTCACTGGTGCCTGGGTCAATAAGTGGGTTATCTCCTCCAACAGCTGTTTCTTAATCGGCAAATGCTAATAGCCGTGCAGCATTTCGTCCCTCTGACTAACAAAGGGTAAAGACAAAGCAGCCATTTCTGTGACCAGCAAGCATCAGGCATGATTTAAAGTTAAATGCAACATGGGAAGTTGCTTATGTCACGGTGTATGTTTTGAGGCCAGACCTTTAGACGTCAAATGTTCAACAGCTGCTGTACAATAGCAGACCCTACATTTTGACCCCAGCTTCATTTACTAGCCCTGTCACAGATAACACATTAACACAGGCATGGACAAATAAAATTCATTAGTTCGCCCACAGAGCAAATGAAAGCTCCAATGTGCGGTTTGGTTGCCGGGAAATCTAATTAAATAGATTTAAAAGAGGTCGCTGACGTAATTTAACCCCAAATTGTGACGTGCCCATTACAAGCTGGACTAACATATTACTGAGGTCTCGAGTTCCCACGGGGAGAAAGATTCTGTGGCGCCGTAGTCCACGTCTTAACTATGTTGACTTCAGCGAGTCTTTGGCTAACATTTTGGCTATGAGCTATGCTGCTTTTGCATCACACATGAAGACACATCGAGGCTTGAATAGCATTTTTTTTCACCAAAGGCCTGTCCTTATTGAACATCAGTGGTGATGTCTTTCTGAATTTACATCCATGTTTTTGGGTTTGCTGTTGTATTTCTAGTTTTGTTAATATTGGTTTGCCACTTACGAGCCATCATGGATTCTTAAGCACGTAGCGCACTAGTAGTACGTCCTGAACCACCTGGAGGGCAAAGTGTTTAAATACAATCGGGGGAAAAAAGAACGTACACCCTCCTTCAATTCTATGTTTTTATTTATCAGGACCTAAAGAGCAATTGGGTGGTCCTCACCGATGTGTATAAACAAACAAATAACCTCAAAAAAAATAAAAAAACCAGCCAAAAACACAGATTTCAATATGTATTAATTTTTTCCAAACATTCAGAAACCAGGTGGGGAAGAAAAATAAGTACACTCTTTTAATTCAGTAACATCTAGTACCACCTTTACAACAATAACGTGAAGTAAATGTATTCTGTAGGAGTTTATCAAAATTCTGTCCCACTCTTCTTTACAACACTGCAATTTTTCACTGCAAACATTTAATGTGCTTACAGAGGCCTGTATGTCACATGATGTAGCTCTTGGGCTTTTCTTTAGATCTCTGAGCATGAAACGGTCAGTCCTTGGACTGAATTTGCTGGGACACCCACTCCTGGGAAGACTGGCAACTGTGTTAAAGAAAGCTTGTTTGGAGATGGCCTTATAACCCTTCCCAGATTGATAAGCAGCAACAGTTGCTTCATTGAGGTCATGGCTGATGTTTCATTTGGCTGGGTGTTTCTTTTTCTCATGACTGTAAGAGTGTAATGCTGTGGCATATCGTATTGTTTTGTTTGATAAAAGGCTCTCGATTTGATGTGTCTGTGTACTGAACAATCGGCTCATAAAACGCTGCTTATGTTACGCAAGCATTTAAGCTTGGTCAAGCCCACACTCCCTCTTATGGAGAGAGAAAAAAAAAAAGCTTCCTCAAATCAGTAGACGATATGGGGGTTTAAAAAAAAAAAAACATGCTTCTCCTGAGCATGCTGTTTTTCACAAGCCAATGGCCTAGCATACTAGCTAGTATTAGCTTAGAATTTGTTTCATTACATGCTGGTAAGAATCCGAATGGCTCATGCAGACATTGTCATTAAGTGATAATACTGAATGTATTAATTAAGTGAAAATGGAAACCTACGTTGTGTATTCATGCAACGCTTATTTTATTTTTTACTATATCGAACGTCTTGTATCAAGACACCACTGTATCAAAGTTGTATCGAATTTTCATTTTGTGCATCATTACACTTCTGGTAATCTGTCTGGTCTTAATGTGTAAGCGTGATTACATCTTTAATGTCAGTAAAGCATTTTCCTCATCATATCTGGTCCCTTGAACATGCTTTTTCTAGACCCGTATTGGAAACAGCAGCAAGGCACTATGCTGAAGTGTGTGTGTGGAGGATGTCCTGGGCAGCATTGTGAAGGAAGTTACAGTTAGCACAGATAGTATGAGGAACATTTAGCTGTGGGACGGACAGCTGCCCTGAAACACCTGCCCCCACACCCTTTCTGCAACTGTCCATCACAGTGTGTTGTTACACTGGCTGAGAGAAATCCTTTTGCTAAATGCTGCACAGCAATTAATTGCAGCAATCCTCCTTTAGCATGAAATGTTAGTAAAAAGACATCCCTCAGACTGTGTGATTTGTGTGTACAGGATGAGTCCGGCACGGCGGACAGCAGTGGGCTGGACGACAGTTCTCAGGACCGCTTCATCGGACCCTTGTCCCGCGATGGTACAGTGGGCTGTAGCAGTGACTACAGCAGCCCCAGCTACTCCTACTCCTCTATACTCAACAAGTCTGAGACAGGTAACCTCTTTTCGATTTTCTTATTTGAGTGTTCAGTTGCAGCAGCTGTGACAGTGGTACTGGGAGAGGAGGTGGTTTACGGGACGGCTGGCACAGTCTCAGTCTAATTTGTCATTTCTGCCTTTTTAAAAAAAAATTTTTTAAATAAATCTTTCCATGTAGGATATGTGGGTTTGGTCAATCAGGCCATGACTTGCTACCTGAACAGCTTACTGCAGACCCTGTTCATGACGCCAGAGTTTAGAAATGCTCTCTACAAGTAAGTGCAAAACATATCCTCATCTCCCACAAGATCATAGAGAGAAAAGCAGCGAGTGGGGATTAAATCAATGTCTTGCTTCCCTTTCAGCTGGGAGTTTGAGGAGTCTGAGGAAGATCCTGTTACTAGTATCCCCTACCAGCTGCAGAGGCTGTTTGTGCTGCTGCAGACCAGCAAGAAACGAGCCATAGAGACCACTGACGTGACGCGCAGCTTCGGCTGGGACAGCAGTGAAGGTGAGCTCGTCTCAGAGCTGCTCTACGCAGCTCACTTTCGCAAAAGGAGCTGTCTTGTATTAATAATAACCTCGTACTCTCTACACTGCCAGGCAAACGTTTTTGAACTCCCTATATTTTAGCATTTTTGTAGAAATTCTCATTTCACGTACACTTTTACATACACTGTATATTTATTTTGCACATTATTATTTTAACAAAATCTTATGCTCCTGTAGATGGTAATTTCAACTTGATCTTTAATATTGCTATATTTGCATTTAGACTAGTATTAGTATGATTTGTATCCCAGCTTAATAATAAATTTGCAGGGCATTGTTTATATAAATATATACCGAAGTCTCTATACAGATTTTATGAGAGGTCCTATATGACAGGATAAGATGAAACCACAGTTATTAGGTAAGTTTTTCTTATTTTGGCACGTCACACAGTAAATGAGAACTAATTGCAGGCAGGAAGTAAAGTTATGAGTGAGGAACTCAAGAAACATTGGGCTCCATGTGCCATACAGTTGGTCTAAGATTTAACTTTCCTAAATTAAATTTCTGGACTGTATAATTATTATTATTATTATTATTTTTTTTTTTTACCATGTCTGTGGAAATAATAGCGATTAAACTGTAATAAAACATTAACTCTGGGATCTTTAACATTTTTGACTGCCATTGTAGCCTATATAGTTAAACCAGGCTACTAGAGTGCTGTGAAAGTATTCTACATTTGTGTGTGTGTGCGTGTGCGCTTTATGTTGTGCAGCCTGGCAACAGCACGACGTCCAGGAACTTTGCCGGGTCATGTTTGACGCTTTGGAGCAGAAGTGGAAACAGACGGAGCAGGTACGTGCTACAGCTCCTGTACCTTTATCTGACATGCCACTAATCTGCTAGGATCTGAACAAAGGACCCTGTGTAACAGAAAAGTCTCAGGGTTAGTACTTTGTGATTTGGAAGTTGTTTGTATAAACCTGGTCTTATGTGATCCATGCAGTGTTTGAAGACATGTCCGATTCAGTCACAGGGCTTTCACTGTTTACTTGTTCACTCATGTGGACAGGAAGTAACATGCTAAATGGAGAGGTGAACGAATGCTCACTGCTCGGGTTTCGGATGCTTTGTTTTAGTTGCACTTACATTTGAGTGAGCATGTTTTTCTTGAAGTAATGTAGCAAAATTGGGGTTATTTTTAGTAGTGATTAGCCAAAGCATTGTATGTAATTTCATGTACTTTTGCTTTTGAAAAATATTGAATTATGTTGAGGATTTTGAGTGTAAAATTGCATGTTTCAGTACTGAATAACTGTAATGACTCCTCAGGCTGACCTTATAAATCAGCTGTACCAGGGCAAACTGAAGGACTATGTGCGCTGTCTGGAGTGTGGCAATGAAAGCTGGAGGATCGACACGTACCTGGACATCCCGCTGGTCATCAGGCCTTTCGGAGCCAGTCAGGCCTTTGGCAGCGTGGTACGTCTCTGTCTTCGTGTTCAACCTGTCAGTTGTCTGGAAGTTTACCATATATGTGTACAGTAAATCTCTCTCTATCTCTTTTTTTTTTTTTTTTTTTTAAACCAGTGTTTCTGATTATTAGATTGCCACTAGGGCTAATCAAATGCAATTACAATTAACCTTAAGTTCATTCATTAAAAAAAAAAAAAAAAATTGTTTACATTTAGTCATCTGCTGTAGGTGTTTCCTAAACATTTTGGCTCAATGACCCTTTTTCAAGTTTTCATACTTTTTGAAAAGAAATTTCCAATTAAATATGAAAAATGAACAATTATGTGTACCAAATTTATAGGCAAGTAGTTACGTTTCCTGCAAGGACATTATGTATTCGATCTTTTGTTTGGCTGAATCACAAGTAGCGTCCTGTTGGATATATAGTGCATTGCATAAGTCCTGCAACTCCATTGTGTCCTACCCTATATAGTGACAGGATTGTGATTTTTATGTGCATCATGGGTAATGTAAAAAAAGAATTGAGCTAATTATCATTGACGATAAAAGGTTACTATAAATAACAATTAATCTGAAGTATTAATGTTTCTGATAAAATGTGATATTTGCCTCCTCGTGACTTGTCACCTTCTGTGAATTGTGTGATACAGAAGATTAGTGCTACTGCTAATGCTTATTTCTGTAGCTAAACTGTATTCAGATGCACTCAGATATTCAATCCTTTAAGTAATTAGACATCCATAAAAAGCTAGCACAATTATTAACTGTAAATTTTCTCCTTGCACTCTGATGCATGTAACAGGAGGAAGCACTGCAGGCCTTCATCCAGCCTGAAACTTTGGATGGGCCCAACCAGTACTTCTGCGAGCGCTGCAAGAAGAAATGCGACGCACGCAAGGTGAGCAGGAGCAGAGCAGATTAGTGCAGACTGTTGTCCTCCTCTCTGTCTCTGTAGTGCATTCTTACCGTACTGCTGCCTCTCTGTCTCTCTCTCTCTCTGTGTCCGATTCTTCAGGGTCTGCGGTTTCTGCACTTTCCCTACCTGCTGACGTTGCAGCTGAAACGTTTTGACTTCGACTACACCACTATGCACCGAATCAAGCTCAACGACCGCATGACTTTCCCCGAGGAGCTTGACATGAGCCCCTTTATTGACCTCGAGGACGAGGTAAAAACCAGCTGTAATTATAGCAGTTTAACGGATCTTTTTAAATTTTACCTTCGATTGATTACTGAATAGTTAGACCTGATTGTGACTGACGACTGTGACTTATCTTGTCTCCTCTTTGATTTTTTCCCCCACACATGCAAATTACAGAAATCCCCTCAGACAGAGAGCTGCACTGACAGTGGGGCGGAGAATGAAGGCAGTTGCCACAGCGACCAGATGAGCAACGACTTCTCCACGGATGATGGTGTGGATGAGGGCATCTGCCTGGACAGTACCAGCACCACTGAGAGGGTACTTAAGCCAAAGGTACCTCCATTCTTAACCCTGACATATCTGCATTATAAATAATGTATAATTATTGCAGTACATGTTACCATGAACATTAAATGTGACGATAAAATGTATGACGTCGTTCATTAATGCACTAAAAAGACTGGCGGTACTTTTAGAATACTTCAGGACCTGCTGTTATAGAAAAATAACTAACGGAGGATGATTTATTTTCCCCCAACATCCTACTTTCTTCCTTTGCAGAGCTCACTGACCTATGAGCTCTTTTCGGTAATGGTGCATTCGGGGAGCGCTGCAGGTGGACACTACTACGCCTGCATCAAGTCCTTCAGCGATGGCCAGTGGTACAGCTTCAACGACCAGCACGTCAGCAAGGTTCTTCAGCGTTCATATTCACACACATTCATGTTTTCCTTGCTTTTTGAGTCAATAATTGATTTTCAGTTTTGTATCTGTAGTTTCAATGCAGTTATATAAAGATGCTTTTTTTGTTTGTTTGTTTGTTTGTTTTTGTTTTGCGATAGATCACACAGGATGACATCAGAAAGACGTATGGTGGTTCCTCAGGGAGCAGAGGCTATTACTCTAGTGCCTTTGCCAGGTAAATAAAACCTCACATCTTTTTGTTTTTTTTCCACACATCTGCCTCTGGCTTCTGTTTTGACGGTGGGGCTTCAAAGGGAAAAGCCCATGCACACACAGTCCTCTCTTAAAACAGATATAATCACCACGAGCCTCAACCATTAAACAACTACATGACGTCTCTCTGAGATGAATACAACAGACTCTTTATGTAAGCATGAACAAAGCCCCATTTACTGCTGCCCCTCTATCATGCACTTGTGGGTTTTAAGATGGCGTAGAGTTGTCTAAGTAACGACATTCTTACATCACTGGTGTTTCTGCCTGGAAATAATCCCCTAATTATGTTTTGTATTCTAACAGCTCCACAAACGCATACATGCTCATTTATAGACTGAAAGATTCCTCAAGGAATGCAAGTGAGTTATGAGAAGTTATGAAGTTGCTCTTGTACTTTTCAAATCCAGTGGTTGTGAACCATTTTCTTTTTGCATTTAAAATTTAAAAAAACATTACAGAATGATTTTGCTGGTTTGTGAATAAAAGGTAAACTCTGTGTGCAGAGTACCTCGACGTGCAAGACTTCCCAGAGCACATAAAGCGTCTCGTTCAGAGAGAGCGAGAGACCGAGGAGCAGGAGAAGAGACAGAGAGAGATCGAACGCAATACCTGCAAGGTACTGCATGTACCTCTTCAACTTTCCTGCATCCTCATGCACGGTTTCTCCATTCGAATGCTCATACCTCCATTTTCCCTAATTTATATAGATCAAGCTGTTCTGCATGCATCCTGTCAAGATGATGATGATGATGGAGAACAAGCTGGAGGTTCACAAGGACAAAACACTCCGAGAGGCCACGGAAATGGCGTACAAGGTAAGTCTTGGCCACACTTATTAGTGACTGCTGTATGTAGACTGTTGTGCATAATGGCTGTTGTACATGTTGTCCCAACTGTAGCATTAACTCTGAGCATTATGCTTGCGCCACCATGATTCACTGTATATATTATTATACACACGCAATCATTTGTGCATGTTTGCTTTGTCCTGCTAGCTGATGGATCTTGAGGGTGTAGTTCCTCTGGACTGCTGTCGCTTGGTGAAGTATGATGAATTTCATGAATATCTGGAGCGCTCATATGAAGGGGAGGAGGACATGCCCATGGGGCTGCTACTTGGCGGGGTCAAATCCTCCTACATGTTCGATTTGCTACTAGAGACCCGCCGACCTGACCAAGTGTTCCAGCCTTATAAACCTGGAGGTACCCATGAATCACTAGCTACTCATTTCTGAATCATTTCTGAATCATTTCTGCCATTTTTTTTATAAATAAAACGTCAATTGAATTATGATTTATATAAAGTGCACATATCAAGATTGTGAATGTGTAAATGTATAATGTGTGTATGTATTTAACTCTTCAGAGGTGATGGTGAAGGTCCATGTGGTGGATCTGAAGAGCGAGACCATCACTGCTCCTGTCAGTGTCAGGGCATACCTGAACCAAACCATTACAGAGTTCAAGCAACTCATTGCACAAGTATGTATTCTCTCTCACTGACTGCGGATGCACGTACCACAAGTACTATGATCTTTTCCTTTGATCATGTTAATGATGCTTGAAATTCAAAACCCGATCCTGGATAATCTTCTAGCAGCCAGTGTTGTTAAAGTTTCACTGTGAATTTTAAAGATTAAAAATCTCACCAAAGAGCCACGTATACCTTTATTCCTGTTTATTCCTTTGTTCAGGCCACCGGGCTGTCTGCAGAAACCATGCGAGTTGTCCTGGAGCGCTGCTATAATGACCTCCGGCTTCTCTATGTGCCCAGCAAGACACTGAAAGCTGAGGGTTTCTTCAGGAGTAACAAGGTTTCACTTTCTAAACACCAAATGGAAAATTGTGAACTATTTATGAGAAGTTCTTTGTCAGTGTTTGGCAACAATTTTCTCTTGAACACTGGCTGTAATCTCTAACAGTTTCCTCTTCCTTTAGGTTTTTGTGGAGAGCTCCGACTCGGAGGACCACCAGGCCACGTTCACTGACTCGCTCCTGTGGAAGCTTCTGGACCGTCACGGCAACACAATCAGACTGTTTGTTTCACTCCCGGAGCAGTCTCCCGGCTCCGTGGCCCACAGAACTAGTTGCCCCAAAGTGAGTGGTGACTCTGAGGACTCGTTTGAGGGGGCTAAAAGCAGCGGCCAATGCGTAGAGGCCATACTGGAGGAGAGCACAGAGAAGTTAAAGAACCTTTCCCTCCAACAGCAGCAGAAGCAGCAGCAGCAGAAGCAATCCTCCAGCACCAGCGAGAGCCAGAAGAGTTCGGACCACAGCGATTTCGAGCACCTCGATTTCCCGCAGCCCGAGAACCAGCTGGCTTCGGAAGAACGCTCTGACTCGGATGCCAACAACGACCGCAGCACCAGCTCCGTGGACTCGGACATCCTGAGCTCGAGCCACAGCAGCGACACGCTGTGCAACGCTGACGGCGCGCCCCTGCCCCTGGCCAACGGCCTCGACTCGCACAGCATCACCAGCAGCCGCCGCTCCAAAGCCCACGAGGGCAAGAAGGAGACATGGGACACAGCCGAGGAGGACTCGGGCACCGACAGCGAATACGACGAGAACGGCAAAAGTAAAACACAGACGCATTACCTGTACTTCAGAGCAGAACCGTACTCTCAGGCGGATGCTGCTGTAGGTGGACAGAAAGGTAAGGAACACTGCTGTGTAGTGGTGTATGGGGAAAGTAGCAGAAAGTCCCCCCCAAAGCCCCCAATCACAATGCATTTTTCTTGGTTCACGCAAAAATGCCACATCAGTTGTACCTGTAAATTTTCCCCGCCTGCCCATTCAAAGTGATGAACTAAAAATTGTTTAAGGGCAGAAACGTCTTTGCATTCGGATGGAAGATTATTTCCAAAAGCAAGGATTTTATCTTGTGGTTGAATGATACTAATGATTTAAGATCAATCATAAATCTTATGGCTAGTTATATGAACTGACAAGGTTTAAAAAAAAAAACAAAAACAAAAAAAAACAGGTTGATCAAAACTAACCTGTGTTAACTTTACAAAAATAAATTAATTAGGTTGTTACCCTAGACGTGCTAAGGTGTTAAATCCTGTCTGTCAAGTCTTGATTAATTTTCTGTAACATTATAATATAATTATTTCCCCTGAATTTCCCTACAGGGATTAATAAAGTTTATCTTATCATATCTTAATGCACTTGTTCTAATGCCTCATCGTTTCTATAGTAACAGCTCATTTACAGGGACTTGCATGGTGGATGTTCAGCACAGACAAATTTTAAAACGTGTATAATACTTGGTATTGTATTTATTTTTTTCCCCCCCTTTTTCTTTTCGTAGACGATTATTTAGGTTTTTTTGTTGGAAGAAATGTCAGTTATGGTTTACACATTTTGACCTTTGTGTAAATAATTTGCAAACCATTCACCATGCAGCCCTGTTGTCTATTTTACGACAAACTAATTTAAACAATTATTGAGTTCACCGTGTGTTTTTGGTGTTTACTCCATGCTTTCAGGTTTACTTGTCCATGTTGATAAAAGGATCACACTGGCAGCGTTCAAGCAGAACCTGGAGCCATTCGTTGGCGTCCCCTCTACCCAGTTTAAGGTCTTCCGGGTCTACGCCAACAACCAGGAGTTTGAGAGCGTACGACTCAACGAGTCCCTTTCTTCTTTCTCGGATGACAATAAGGTTTGCCTTTTTTGACTACTAACACATCATAACAGCGTCTTAATCAGGGCTTGAGTAATTTTTAAGGCTTCTTCCACTTTTTTTTTTTTTTCTTTTTTTTTTTTTTTGTGCTCTGTAGATCACCATTCGGTTAGGACGAGCCCTAAAGAAAGGGGAATACAGGGTAAAGGTGTACCAGCTGTTAGTCAATGAATCGGAGGTAAGCAAATATCAACATCTTCAAACACATCTTAGGGATTCAGGTGCTGAATTTGTTTACGAAATGATGTTGCAAAGCACATCATTGTGCCGATAAGATTGGTGGTAAAATTGCTTCATGGTTGATGTGGATGTGATCTTTCTCCTTAGCCTTGTAGATTCCTGCTGGATACTGTGTTCGCTAAGGGAATGACAGTGAGGCAGTCTAAAGAGGAGTTACTACCCCAGCTCCGAGACCAGTGCAGCCTGGACCTTAGCATAGACAGGTGAGCACCTGAATGTGTCATATTTGGTAGTTCCTAGATGTGGCAGATCTATGGCAGATCCTTTGGCATCATTTATTTGTGTGCTATGAATCGATAGTATCCTCATGAGATTTTAATCACAGGACAAAGTTATTTTATTTTAGCTTTCTACCATTAAATTCAAAGTCCAGACTTTCAGCTTTAATTTGGGCATTTACATCCAAATTGTGAATGGTGTATGAATTACAGAACTTTGTATGTGTGTTTCAAGGTACTAAAAGTAGTTTGACAATTGGTTACTCAGCTGTTCCATAGACAGGTGTGTTATTCCCTCATTATTTCACTTACAAGTGAGCAGAAGGTCTAGAGTTGATTTGAAGTGTGGCATTTGCGTTTGATTACCAATATGAAGCCCAAAGATCTGTCACTGCCAGTGAAACAAGCCATCACTAGGCTGAAAAATCAAAACAAACCCATCAGAGAGGTTGCAAAAACACTGGATATGGCCAAATCAACTATTCTTATAAACAAAGAAAGTACCAGTGAGCTCAGGAACCCCAAAAGGCTTGGGAGACCGCAGAAAACAACTGTGGTGGATGACTGAAGAATTCTTTCCCTGGTGAAGAAAAACCCTTTCACAACAGTTTGCCAGATCAAGAACACCCTTCAGGAGGTAGGTGTATCTGTGTCAAAGTCAACAACCAAGAGAAGACTTCACCAGAGGAAATACAGAAGGGTTACCACGAGATGTAAACCATTGGTAAGCCTCAAAAACAGGAAGACCAGATTCAAGTTTGACAAAAACCATCAAAGATCAACTTTTACCAGAATGATGGGAGGAGAAGAGTATGGAGAAAGGAAGAAACTGTTCATGATCTAAAGCGTACCACCTCATCTGATGGTGTGGGCATATATGGCTGCCAATGGAACTGGTTCCCTTGTACATATTGATGATGTGACTGCTGGCAAAAGCTGCAGGATGAATTCTGAAGTGTATAGGGCTATATTATCTGCTTAGATTCAGCCAAATGCTTCAGTAATCATTGGATGGTGTTACAAGGTGCAGACGGACAATGACCCGAAGCAACCCAAGAGGCAAACATGTGGCATGTCCTGCAAATCCCATCACCTGACCTGAATGTAAATATCCTTAAATTAAGGGAAAAAGTCTGCACTTTGAGCTCAATGTACAGTCTTTCTTTTCAACTCCAGGACACTGTTAGATGGTAGAGAGCTAAAATAACAATAACTTTGTCGATGTTCAAATGTATGGACCTAACGGTATGTTTTTGGGGAGTCGCAGACAGAATTTAATGGAATGTGAACCACTGGAGTGAGGAACTTGGGCTGGGGGGAAAAAAAGGTAGACAGTATTAAACTGAAATGCATTTTAATCAGTCAGCAGTGAGGTAACTCTGAGCATCCACAGTGACACCATAACACCACCAATGGAGTCCTATAATAACTCAGTACAAAAGTGTAGATTATGGTGTGAATATATTTTGGAAAATCTCATTTTCACATAAGAGAATTTGCAATGGACCTCATGTCAAGTGTTAGCAATTCCCATCTCTGTGCCCAATCCTGCACCTCATATCAGCAGCTGGCATTTTCAGCGGCCTGACTCACTGGTATCATGTGGCAAAGGAGCCGAACCCGAACAGAATATAAATTGTCTTGTGTTGGTCCTTGTGTAGGTTTCGACTCAGGAAGAAGACATGGAAAAACCCAGGCACAGTGTTTCTGGAGTATCACGTTTACGAGGAGGACATCAATATCTCTAGTAATTGGGAAGTCTTCCTCGAAGTTCTTGACGGTAAAGATTTTCTCCCTACAAAAAAAAGGACACCAGCGACAGATATAGGACTGAGGGTGGAGCCTGAAATCTTATGTCGTCATCATTATTATTAATCGACACATGGCAAGATACTTACATTATGTAGTTCTAATGGAAATGCTGTTTATAAATAACTAATGAAAGCCTGTTTAGAGTTGCTGAAGACTTTCACAAAATTAAGATTTATTTAACAAACCAGTTACCTACATAGACCAAAGACCTAGATAGTGAACAGTCAGTAGGTGCCACAAATCAGTCTGGTGTCAGTGTAAAAAATAGCTCATGTCCGCAATATACTGTTAAAATGTCACGCCAAATGAATACTTTCCCAGCCAACTTTGTCTTTATTTTGTTTGTTGTGTAGATGAGGCTAACTCAGCTGTCCCCTTTTATTTTATTTTATTTTTTGGTGGTTGAATGAAACCATGTGGCGGTTGAATATGATGCCTTATTTATGCTGGACAGAAATGCATTAACAATAGTTGTTGAAGCTTTGGCGTTAGGCTGCTGCTGGTCACTGAGTCATGCACATAATTACGGTTTGATCACGGGGGACCATGCACTAGTTCATTTGAAGTGTGGTGTAAAAATAGTACAGTGTGAGCTAGCAACCATATTTGAAGCGGTTTCTCAAAACGTTGAAGGCGATTATCAGTTTTGTTTTGGACTATATGCAATGGAGAGCTTTTCACTGTCACTTTGACACTGATAAACTTTCCATTACTTGCTAAACGTTCCCAAATAAAATGTTATGTCTTGACATACAGAGTCTACAGAGTCATTTGACTCGATGCATTTAAACATCTTATTATAGACTGTATAGATGTTTAATTCATTTTTCATCTAAATGCATGATCTTTATGCTGTGGAAGTTGTGTATTTCTCAAACTGTCCCACTTTGTAATTGTGATTGTTGGTGTGTTGCAGAGCCGGAGCGGATGAAGTCCATGTCTCAGTTGGCGGTGCTGACACGGCGCTGGTGTCCAGCTCAGATGAAGCTGGAGCCTTTCCGGGAGGTGGTGCTGGAGAGCAGCAGTGTGGATGAGCTCAAGGAAAAGGTGATATCCAGATGGCCAGTGTTTTTCTTTTTAGTTTGTATAGATCCCAGATTTAAAGTTAATACTGATGCTGATAATCCGGGAAGATATTTCATTCTCATTTTCATTCTGCAGCTCAGTGAAATGAGTGAGATTCCTGTTGAAAACTTGGAGTTCGCCAAGGTATGTCGGCTTGCTTATTTCAGTCAGAGATCTCAAACTCGAGTGTGTGTTAGGCTGTTTAGTGTTTTGCCGTTTAGTCTGAATGCATGAATACATAGCCGTGATGTGCTCATTTGGAGAAGGGCATCATCATTTGCTTTTTCTTTTTCTTTTTTTTTTTTTTTTTTGGAACCAAAGATTGATTTTGCAGTCAAATAAATAAAGAAAAACTTTCAGTTGCGTGTGAAACCACACCAAGATTCGGGGGGAAAAAGAAAAGAAGCAAATTTCACACCTGACTAAATGTACAGACTCTTGGATTAAATTTGGTCACTATGCTTGTTTTTACACAGTATTTACTCTATAATAAAGGTTATTCAATTAAATGTCTCATTTCAGTGATTGTAAAATTCTCGATAAGCAACTTACATGACGAATATTGACAACGGACAACTTTTACTGTTTGAAAATTAGTGATTAGTTTACGGCTGTAAATAAAGGACACCAATTCAAAGTGTGTTTGTTTTGTAGTGGCGCTTCACGCTACCCCTTTTAATTAGTGCCATGAGACATCTGTCTTGAAGTGGAGAATAAACGCACAGATCTCTGTCCAGTCGTCTGTCTTCAGACCAGAGAGGATAACTGAAATAAAACGATACTTATGAAAGTAGACACTTGTTCTAGCCCTATTCAACCTGTGCATCTTTGTAGCGGTCGGTTCACTGTGCATCTCTGTCCTCCACCTACAGGGACGAGGAACATTTCCTTGTGACATATCTGTGTTGGAGATCCATCAGGATTTAGACTGGAATCCGAAGGTTTCCACACTCAACGTCTGGCCCCTCTACATCTGCGACGATGGTGCGGTGGTGTTTTACAGGTAACACTCTGACCACTCAGGACATGATATAAAGACCCAAGTAAAGCCTTTTGGCCCCTTGGAAGGTTTGGAGGACGGTGGGCCATGAACTTTTGAAACATTCTTATTTCTCTGATTGTGCTTTTAACTCGTAAAGGATATTTAATTATAATAATAATAATAATAATAATAATAATAATAATAAAAAGTAAATACACATTTTGTGACCTCATGCTTGGTCAAAAGCAACCACTGAATTTCAGATATTGAGATTTTTTTTTTTAAAAGAAGGGAAAAAAAAAAAGATTTTCATCAAGACAACATTTGGGTTGACAATTTTTTCCCGTATTTTTCGTGATAAAATTTCCTGAAAATGAGAGTTAAAAAAATTTTTTTTTAAAATTATAGGCAAGGTAAATAGTTCAGTTGTTCATAATCGAGTGAAATGTGTATTCATGCAAGTAGTGTAGTAATTTTTATTTATTTATTTAAAAAAAAAAAAAAAGATAGATAGATAGTAGTGTTGTTGCTTTTTGCCTAAATGCTGTGTCTGCCTCCTGCAGGGACAGCACTGAGGAGCTCATGGAGCTCACAGAAGAAGAGCGCAACGAACTGATGAAGAAGGAGAGCAGCCGGCTGCTGAAGACGGGCCACCGGGTCAGTTATTCTCCCCGCAAAGAGAAAGCTCTCAAGATCTACCTAGATGGAGGGCCTTCTAAAGACCCGGGCCAGGACTGAGAGTGGCCCCCTACACCCTGATCACTTTTTTTTTTTTTTAAATAGCTGGCCTGCCCGCTGCAGTGTAGCGCTGCCTCACCAGGGGCCCTTGATGGCGTTGAAGCCCACGTCCAAACCAACGTCACTGGTGCCGTACGGCCGGCGCTGTTTTCTCCGTGCACTGCGGGGGGTCTTGTGTACGAGGCTCAGAACTTCTACTGTGCACTATAGTTTCTCATAAAGTTTAAAGGGAAGTGCAAAGCCTGTTTCAAATGAACGGACATCCAGTATCATTCAGACAAATCAATCTTGACAGAGGTGGATGCACTTGTGGAATAGAGAGGACTATTTGTATCTCTTTCTCTGGCTGTATCAGTTATATCTCTTTTTGTTTTTCTTTTCTTTTTTTGTTTCCCTCAATTACTATTCATTAATCACTCATTCTCTGATTGAGTAGTGTTGTTGTCCAACATGCACATGTCCATGACTCAAGTTTTGCTTGGTTGAGGTACATGACAAACCCCTCATCTCCAGCACGAACATAATCATCCTCTGTGTTTTCAAGGTCCTCGACTAACTTCGGGTGTATTCTAATCCTTCTCAGAATACTGGGTCCTTTGCTCTTGTTTGATTAATGAATTAAATGCTTTTCTCCTGGATGATGAGGCTCCGCCCTGGCCTTTTCCCAAGAGTGCTTCCCTGCACATGTGGGTGTGACGGTGGCTGATGCACTGTGCCACCCAGCCGACTGCTGAAGCTCCACCCATTGCAGAGGGAACCCTGCCTCTTAATCCTCTTGCCTCTTGTACAAGTCCTCCCACTCCTCCCTCTGGGGTACTCACACTGGTACATTTTTAGTCTGCGTTTAAGACTAGGGTAATACAAATCAAGTAGAGCTTTATATTTGCCTATTTACCTTTCCCCACACATCCTCCTTGTAAATTATTTTCACCCCAGACTTGATGATGATGATGATGATGATGATGATGATGATGATTATGATGATGATGCTAGGTCTTGTGAGTAACAGGCACACGTTTTAATTTTTTTGCTTTGTAACCCAATTTTCTTTTTGTCCTGTTTTTAATTCTGCACAACATGAGCGGAGCCTGGGTGTGTTCGAGCCTGGTCTCTGCGTGTGTGTGCGCGCGTGTGCGTGCGTGTGTGTGTGTGTGTGTATGCTCTCTGTGTGATGCTACTTGCTGCTGTTTTTTGCATAGCCAGAGAGCAAAAGCTCTAAAGCAGGGCTGCCGGACGCAACTCGCCAGTTTATTACCAGGTTTAGTAGGTGTGTTAGAACAGGAAAACCACCAGGCTGTGCTGTGGTTAGGCGGAGTTTGTAGACCCTGCTTTAGAGCCACACTGGAGGAGCAGCACTCTGGCTCACAGCATCACTGAACTAAGCTGAACCACCGTGGGTCCCCTGGGCTCCTAACTCTGCCACAAGCTGTTCACTGTAGACTTGCCAATATGGAAATAAAAAAAAAAATCAGTCTCTGTCTGAGCGCATCATTTCAGGAGATCAGTTATCTCGCATGTCCTTGTAGGAGGAAAAAAAGGTTCATCTTTAAAAGCATTTCATACGTGGACTGAAAGTATGTTCCTTCCACACTTTGAAGTTGAAATCTGTAGCCAAACCCAGGATAAGAACTAAAACGTCGTCTTTATTGATGAAAGCTGTGAAAGATTTTTGGTTTTTCACACTGAATCAAGTAACCTGACTACAAAAACCAGACTTTTTGCAAAGCTAGTTTCGGAGTTGTTTAAGTCGTGCAGTCATGAGATACCATAGATCCTTGCAGGTTTTTATGATGATGAAGACCACGAGATGTTTCTAGGCCATTTTATTGGTTTCTAAATGGTTTCTCTAGAATTGAAAAAAATATTACATTCAAAATTACTTTTACTTTTACTTTTAATGGCTTCCAGATTTGTTGAAACTAATAATACAGGAGCCTTGATGCCAGGCAGTTTCATTTATTTTCCCCTAACGGTGGCCTCAACACAAAATCTACCATGCTATAGCTCCTCAAACTGCACTTATGACATTTTATGACTGCTGCATATGACGTTTTTGCCCATGACTGAGAATTTTCCCAATACACTTCTACGGTTTCCTCCCAGAAACATGCTGGTGGATGCTTTGGTGACTCTGATTAAAAATTGACTCTGTGCACATGAATATGAATGAATACGTGGTGCCTTGAGATGGACTGACGTCCCATCCAGCGTGTGTTCCTGCCTCCCGCTGAGTCTTCCCAGGATACGGTAAAGCAGATGCTGAAGATTAGGGGTTGGCGATATGTCAAAAAATATAATATCAGGAAACATATAGGTTTGCTCACAAACTACAGCAATACAGTAGTGTTGCATTTAAACAAACTTAGAAATAATAAATTAGTATATTATTCATAAATTTCTAATGAAACATTTATAGTAAATCATTTTTTTTTATGTTAAAAATAACTAGAAATTAAGTAAACATTTAACACATTTTTCTTTACGATTTTAAGGCCTAAGAACAAAATTAACGTCACATCCGTGGCAATAAAAACATGGAAAAAAGTATTAAAAATAGACATGGTATCTCAGACAAGTGCACTGTGATATAATTTATCAAAATATCAATATTATATTTTTCATATCGCCCAGCCCTACTGAAAGTACAATCTTGAGATTAATAACGCATGAAAATGAGCATTTTTCAGCTGTTTCTTTATTGCAAGTTTACATTTCTGTAGCTTTGAGACAACATGTAAGGTTGCATTTTAATATTTTGATTTAATTCTTAAATCAGGGGTGTTGTACTCAGTCCTGGAGCAGCAATTTATCTTCGTTTTGTCTTACGCGCCAAATTCAGCACATGGAGGACTGATAATGAGTGTGAAATGCTGAACTCTGAAGCACTGCTATACTCCAAGCCTGAAGTCTGCAAACTGGTCTTCAACGATGAGCATCCACAGTACTCACTTTTGCACACCAGAGACCATTCAGTCATATGCGGCTACGTTTACAGCGTATATCTTTAATCTAATACTGTTTCCTGTCCACAGAGCTTTGGGTGGACGTTTACATGGTACACTGCCGGCTAAAAGCTGCTGCTCTTGTAGACAAGCTGAACACTGGCACATGAAGCAGGATAATGGTGACCCGATTGTACATACAGTTATGGTCTTGAGTAATAGTTTTCTACGGCGGACTGCTAAAGGCTTTCAGGCTCGGTGAAGTTTGCAGAGCTCACTATTGTACTAACTTCAAGTCTGAACAGGTTCTGTGCCCAGGTTTAGATGATGTAGTCGATCTCGGAGTATATTGTGTCACTCAGAGTTTCTTCGCTGGTGGTCGGACCTTTCAAGCACACCAATCTGCGTCTAAAGAAGACAGAACAGCGGGGTTACACAGTGTCATCCCCTTCGAATGTCTAATGGTACATAATAAATCTTTTTTTTTTCCAATTTGGAAAATCCTTTGCAGTTAGGAATTACTGCTATTTCATGCTCATGTGCATTATAATTTTTTTTTGCTTAAAATTCTCTAGCGAAAATTCTTCTGCCGTTGAAATCCATTAATACATTATCATATGTAGACATCAAGAAAATCAAGACTTAAAAATCACACTAAGTTCATTTATAATTACAGTAAAATAACAGGTTGAAGAGTTACTGTTTAAACCTCAAAGTTGTTTTTTTCCCCTTATAACAGCATGTGTCAGGGTTTTATTCCTCTTACTCCACAGCAATTTGCCAATTTCCCATTTTTTATTTACTGAAGAATGACAAGGCATACTTTATTGGTTTATAGTTACATTTAATGTTGTTACGTCTGTAACATAAGTTAGTTTCTGTCATCACTTAGCAGCTATAACAGTCGTTCCCTCACCAGCCTCTAGCCCTTTCTCTGTTGAAATTAATAAGACATATTTAAAAAAAAAAAAAAAAATGCTGCTTGCCATGTTACTGAGAAACCAGAAAGCACAAACTTCTCCATCCTGAAGATTTTCCCGTGGTGGAAAGTTTACTGTAACAAAGCGCTGTCACTGGAGACCCCTCCCGTAAATGTTTTAGAAACATTTCATTTCAGTGGTTATTCTTTTTTTGTTAAATAACAGCATGTTTTTAATACATTGATTAGTCCTGGGCAGCATACAAGTCCCTGAGTGAACCGTTACTATAGAAATGATGAAGTCCTCAAACTAGGGCGTCGATGTAATCCTGTGATTTGAATTACAGCCAGCACTTCTATCAGGCCTGCTGTTAGAAAATGATCAACACCTTCAGACTAATCAGATCCGAGAACTGAACAGAGCTGAGTGTGGTTTCACTCTAATGGCAATTTAATAGCACTGTGTGTTGCAGCAGGTGAGGATTTATTAGGGAACCACTAAAGATGTTTCACTGCGGATTTTGTTTCAGTTGTAACTCTGCGTCAGTGTTCGCAAAACGGCGCATAAAACTTCAGCTTGTTTAAAGAAGACCTCCACCGAGCGATCACAGCTGGAAGGCTCTTCCAGATGTTGGTGATGGGTGTTTAATCGAAGTAGAGATGTGATGCCTTTATTTGGTTGCAGCCATTGTTTTGTTTAAATTAATGACATTTTACAGTCACGCAGGGAAACGAATGCAAGCTGAGGTTGTCTTACTTCAGATGTTGGCACTGCAGGTCACTAGCGCAGGGGCAGTGCTTTTTCGGATTCCTGTGTCCTATATCCCATGACAGCAGGTCCATCAGGTGATTGGTGGAGATGTTACAGGGCTCGTGTTCTTTGGGTTTGGGGCTGCATACTGGCAAAAGCAGACCTGAACGGAAAACGTGGATAAATAAGAGAATCGTGCCAAAAATCGTTGTCAGGGACATAAGTAAAATTCACAGAATTTGCTACAGTTAACTTCACATTTTCAAAGATGATGACTACAAATAAAAATATAGCAGTGGACGCATTATATAATATAAAGTAAGAGTAATAATATATTATTGTGCTATATTTGGAAGCTGCAAGAATATTTTACGAATAATTTTCACTTGATTTAAAATGTAAAAAGATTGTTGTCTAAGACGAGTTCACATTTTTGAATTGTTAAATGCATGTAGATTCAACAGTGGAATATATATATATATAATTTATTATTATTTTTTTTTCTTATTAAGTTAGAATGGATAAATGGCAGCCCAATCGGCTGACTCTGATTATATAGATTGGTTTGTGAACATTGGTAGCACAACTCTAAAACCTTTTTTTTCCCCCCAATTAAAAGGAGGCCATCTTAGAAAGTGAGGTGGTACCCAGAAACTTTTACCTAAGAACATGTGTCGAGCTACCCAGATTAGCTGACTTGGTTAATGTAAGTTATGGCTGAAAGGGGTTTGCTTGTTGTGGGATATTTTTTGAACATTTGGCTGTAGTTCAAGACGGCATTAAGAATATGAAATATAGATTCAGATAGTGAAAGGCAATCTAAATTAGAGTATTTTTTTATTAGTACTCTGCTAGCTAACTTTAGCTAATGTTGGTGAGCAAATCGTTTGTTATGGTATATTTTAAATAAATCACTAAAATATGCAAATCTAGAGTCAAATACTGAAGTCATATATTTGCAGTAAGGTCAGTTCTGGCTGCCGTTAGGTGGGTTAGCTACCATAAGTAATGACCAAAGTGTGGTTGTGTATATTCATGTATATGCAGAAACTATGGCTTTAGTACTAAATTGCTAAAACCAGCTACTCTTTATTCATAGTCTGGAAAATCTTAGCATTTTTTCTGAATACGTTCCTTGTTTCTGAATATTTTGCAATGTACGAAACTTGCCTTATTTCTGGTCTGTTTTAGGCTGCTGAGGTCATACTGCTGAGTAAAACTACAGTATTAATAAAAGAAAGCAGTAAAATCATGTCACAACAGAAAGCAGCTGGAGGTCCAACCTCATCTACTTAGGGAAATAGGATTTTGCTCTTTGGAAGTCGGTACCTTCACGGAAGGCACAGCACAGATCGTGGTCACAGTCGCTTTGCTCTTGGCAGATGGTTCCTGCTTCTCCTTTAGTGGAGTTCATACACTGACCCAACACACACAGCTGGCCCCCGCAGCACTCCTCATCTTTCTTGCAGATCTGTGATAGAAATCCACACAATAGCCACGCATAATCTCTCATCTGCTCTCGTCTCTCATATCCTCTTTATGAATAAAAATCAGTGGTGACTGTTAGCCAGCCAGGCACTGAGATATTTTCAGTATGATTAGTACAGAGAAAGATACGGCATGGGGGATATTTATATAACGTCGTAGTACACAGACAACCCAAAAGATGACGAAAAAATGTTTACATAGAGACGTGTACAATTATGATTATTGTAATTACTACTGCTATTGTCACTACTGCTATTACTGTTGCTACTGATGCACTATTACTATCACTGTTAAGCTATTATTGCTATTACTACTAATTCTAGTACTGCTGCTACTACCACGACTACTATTAGTGCAGCTACTAATATTACTGCTGCTACGATTACTGTTGCTCCTGTTATAACTATTACTGCTGCTACTACTACTGCGATTACTATCACTATCACTACTACTGTTACCTCAACTACTATTCCTATTACTGCTACTATTACTCCTATTACTATTGTACGGCTAATTTTACTATTACTACTGCTGCAGCTACTACTAAGACTGCTATTACTACTACTTTACCTATAACTATTACTATTATTACTACTGGTACTGCTTCTATTGCTAATATTACTACTGCTACTACTACTACTACTATTACTGCTTTTTCTATAACTGCTATTACTATTGCTAATACTATAACTATACTATAATACTACTGCTGCTGTTATTACTATGACTATTGCTACGGCTATTATTAATTACTATTACTACTAATTCTATTACTATACCTACTACTATTACTGTTACTCCTATTATTATAGCTACTGCTACTGGTACTACTGCTGCAGCGAGTACTAAGACTGCTCTTTCTACTATTTCTGCTGTAACGATTACTGCTATTATGATTGTTACAGCTTCTGTTACTATTTCTACTATTACTATTCTACTACTACGACTATTATTACTATAGCTACTACTGTCAGTGCTACTACTATTAACAGTCAGTCTACTATTACTATTAATGCTACTTATTCAATAGCTGATAGATAGACGAGAGTTTGCAGCTCTGTTGTAATGTTCTACATATTGCTTTTAAGGATTTTAGCCCTGAAGGCTTGGAGATTTAACCTCTGTTTCTAAAAGTGTAGCTATTTTACAGTGTGTACATAACCACATTATATGTGTCATGGTTGCCTACTGAAGTCGTGATCAAAATCAATGTAAAATCACAGTATTTTATCTGGGAATGCCTCCACTTTAAGACCTCATATAATTGAAAAGATTGCAGCATCGGGTCTCGGGAGCACCCTCAACCCAGCCTGTACAGCTGTATTTCATGGCGGACCAAAACAAGCCTCTAAACCTGGCTGCCAGCAGCACATCAGTATTCTAGTGCTGCCTCTTGTCCATCACTGGCTTCTGCTGTCCTTTCGGTGTCCCAGGTAAAGTCACAGGGACAGAGAAAGCACGTGCATTTAGCAAACGATCCACTTTAATGTGAAACCCAGAGGAAAATAAAACGCCTTCGTATCAAATTCCAAACGCACTCGTGCCTGTGCTGCAATGCAGATACAATGCGGTCTCAGTTACATCATATGGAAAGGCGGAGGCTCTCAAACGTGCAGGTCTTCAGCACTTTCATGACAGATCTGGGTGAGGCCCACTGTGAGCTATTAGATGCAGAATTTTGTACAGGAAGACTGAAGTTCCTACCGCATCTGACTGCTTGCAAGGCGTACACTCGGAGTAGTGTTCATTGTAGAGACAGTATCTACCCTTCTCACAGTCCTCGTCAATAATACACTCCTGAGAGACAAAAAAGGGGAAAGAGGACACATGACAAATCCTTCAACGTGAGAAACATGAGCAGCTCCACTTCATCTGGCTTTTAAGACGAGGCCAGTACGTTTTATCAAAGGAACATATTCTCTAATTTCTTAGCTAAAAAAAGCTTAGCTACCACTACTATTATTATGATTACTACTATTGCTGTTACTAATACTTTAATGATTGCTATTATGATTACTACTAACTACAATTGCGATTACAGTTAATATTATGAATACTATTACAATTATTACTAATATTCCGATTACTACTATGAGTACTACTGCTAGCATTACCATTACTGCTATTACAGTTACTACTATCACAAGTACTGCTTCTATTACTGGTACTATTCTATTATTACAATTTCCCCACTGCGGGACAAATAAAGGAATATCTTACTCTTACTTACTACTATTATTAATACAGTTACTGTTATAATTACTACTACTACTTCACAATTAGTACTATGTATATGAATACTAGTATTATGATTGCTATTATGAATACTTCTGCTACTGTTATGATTACTACTAGAATTATGATTACTACTATTACTATTCTTACGATCACTACTACGACTACTACTACTGTTACGATTACTGTGTACTGCTTCTATTACTATTATGATTGCTACTGTGATTACTAATGTTACGACGATTAATATTATGCATACTACTACTACAGCTATGATTTCTACTACTATTATTACTACTGTTACTATTGCTGCTTCTATTACTTTTACTATTACTGCTATTAGTATTACTACTACTGTTACTTCTATGTATACTACTGCTAGCATAACGATTACTAATATTACTAAGATTACCGCTTCTATTACTATTACTACTATCAGTATTTAGTATTATAATAGAAGTATTAGTTTTACTACTGCTAATATTACGATTATTACTGTTACTACTGTTACTACTTCTGTTTCTATTACTATTTTTATTTGTAGTCTCCTACTACTAATACTGCTACTATTGTCAGTAATGTATGTCAGTAGTGGGTTAGATCAAAACCACATCTTTAGCCACGTTGTAATCAGTTGCGGTTTTGGGTAGAGAAGTTCTGAGAATTTTAAAGGGTTGTGTGTGAGGTTGACACGTGAACTGTCCAATATTTACCTGTACACAAAGTGACCCAGATTTTTTTAGAATTAAGACAAAAAGCTTTTGATTCCATAAAGACTCAAATAAACATAACATTTTTCTGCCGCTGTCTTTTACCACAAAGATATTTCAGGGCAAAAAGGGGGCTTGGTTTTCCCCATCTCCCCCATTGAAAGAAGTGGTTGAAATTTACTTTGAGAACTGAAGAAGAAGAAAAAAACAAGCTAGTATATAAAACTAATTAAAATACATCTTGAAATATGCAAGATGAGTTGGAATTAAAGTTTTTCTGGAATAAAAGTTTCTTTTAATCCTAATGCCAAATGCTGGTAGATGTGTGCTTTTATTTGGAGAATAAATGGTGCCTATTTGTCCATTTATATTTATACACATGTTAATATAGTGCATTATGGACATCCCTAAATAGAAACATAACCATCTATCAGTCAAATATATTGGAGACAAAGACAAAAAAAAAAAAATCTTTTGAAATAGCAATACACCGTACAACATATATACCATATACCACAGATGAAACTGTGTTTATTGTAACTGTTTTGGGTTTATATGTATAGTGATCTTGACCGTAATTCTAAATGATACATTTTCAATTTGCCTTCAATATGCTTTCCTGTAGCACATTTTATTTAAAAACCAAGGACTAAAGATAGAATATCATGTAATATTTTTCAAATATCATTTCATTTCATTTCAAATTTCATGACACAATCAATTTTATATACATGAGGAGTTCCTGTCTAAAATCTCGGAAAATCTGCGTGAGAAATACCACTGAGCCTTGACTAAAAATGGAAATAAATATGCTATGTATGATGTATCGATTACCTTTAAATCATTAAAATGATATAAAATCAGGTATCTTAATTTCATTTAAATGTCAGATGATCAGTGGATTCATACACTCAATGAGGCTCTGAACTGTCTTTCTTTTGCCTTGCTTTGCCAGGCGGATGGAATACACTTTAACACACTTCCTTGATGATCAGAAGGTTATAGGACGTTATCTGGCATTATCCTGCTTTATCAGTCACCTCTCAGATACAGCAGCCTGAAAATCCTGCTCGTGTCTGCCATGGGATTATTGACTGTCTCTGAGTCAGCCAGGAGATACAGTGCTTTTACAAGAGAAGTTTGGTGTGTGAGAGGATCTGTGCATTAGGTAATTGATTTGTGCAAACCGCTCTACGAAGTAGTGGATACAACTTTTGGGACTGAAGCAGATCCAGAGTTTATCACTTAATGATCTTCTGAAGACTAACAGAATCGGATGGAATCTAGTTTGCTTAAAGATGTCCTCAGGATAACCATATACCAAAATATACTAAACTGGTAGTTAAGCTACAAATGCGTGTCCCTTAAGTTTGTAACAGTTCGAGTAAACCATCACTAAACTGCGGAAATTAACCTTAAAGGAAAAAATCCACCGTCAGTGTCCAGGATTCTGAGCTGACTGAGCTGACTGTCTCCCTGCTTACGGGAATAACAAAAATGTAGCACCAACCATTAAATCAGCACCAGAATCCCTAAACTCAGCACAAATATTTCCATATAAATACATTTAATGTGTTTCAGGGTGGAATTTTACTTTAAGGAACACTTTGAAGATATATTGACATATTATACTGTACGTTATGTATGTAAAGACCTAAACAGGCTCATACTTAGTCATGTAATAGAGAAGATTAGAGTTACGCACATGGTCAATGTCATGTCCCTTGCCGCTGTACTGGTTCCCGCTGGTCATGTGGATCTCCTCGGTGGTGTTGCCTGATATCTACAAGCACAAGCACACTGCTCAGAAACACATGAATAGTAGACTTTTAGATATATTTCGTTTGACAAAAATTGTGCAGAATGGGCATTCAGAGACTAATATGTTAACTATATGATAACACTCTATATGTGTTGACATAAAAATATCTAAAATAAAAGTTGGTCCGTTGTCCTGCACTTCAGATCACGTGTATGATGCTGCAGTCTTGTCAAACATCTCAAAATGACCTCCGTGCCAGTCTTACCTCATCGATTCCCTCCGCAGCAGGGACAGATCGATTTCCGCTAACCATCTCCGAGCTGCTTTCGTTGCTGTAATTTGAGGTGATGTTATGGATGGGCTGGATGGATTTCGTGCTCTCGTTGTCCATCTGTAAAACGCTCAAGCCGAGTAACAGTTATCACCCACTGCTTATATATTACAGGAACCAGTAACAGTAACGAGGTCCACATACATGATCTAATGCTAGCAAAGTGAATCAAAAATGCTGAAAAGCATTCTGTGAATGCCACTGTACATGCAAAAGACATGGGCTCTCCATCATATTAGCACCTACAGAGCAACTATGTCAGTAGCCAGTACAGGAATGTCATTATGTGCACATTTTACTTTACACCAAAAGATAATCAGGTGGTGCCACCCTTTAGTGTGCTCTTAATACCCCATGCCTAAAAACCTGCAGGATAAAACTGTATACAATACACATATGAACATGGAGGACGTTTCTGGATCAGTATCAGATCAGATTGAACAGTCTTATAGTAAGTACGTATTAAGTTTTCTGACTGTCATAAAATACGCCGCCATCTTGTCTCATCTTGTTTCGCATAACGTGGCAAAAGAAGCTTGCAGAGAGTTGGCCTGGTTATTAAAATGACATGCAATACTCTACAGAAAAAAGGCTACTAAAACTGTACCTGTCTTATCTTTTCTAACTTTAACATCCACAGGAAAATGTGGATAGCGTTAATCTTAGGTAATTACCTTCTAGAGTACGCTTCATGCACCGTTCAGCGTAAACGATACACAGTAAAGGTACAAAAGCTGTACCCTTGATCCTACCACCTCATCCACAAGGAAAGGTTCACTTTTGTTCTGAGCGTATAAATATTAGATCAGTATACTAAGAGTGATAACAATATAGTGTCAAAATAAATTAAAAAAAAAAAAAAAAAAAAAAAAAAAAAGTGAAAAAAAAAAAAAAAAAAAAAAAAAAAAAAAAAAGACGGATTGGGATAACAATATCCGAAACACTGTCATGATCAATTTTGGAATTTACAGAGGCTGCACTCTCATTTCCTTGTCCCTGGGGTGGAAGGCTTATCCTGGATCCCTTTATTTATGTATCTTTCACCTGGAAATGTGGAGATAGTGTACCTTTAATATGATTTACACAAATGGCCCATAATTAGTTTTTAGAGTAAAGCATTAAAGTAAAAAAAAAAAGTGTACCCTTGAGGGGAGGGCACCACCCCAGCGACAAGGAATGGTACAGATTAATGCCCTTTTTTTTTTTCCTGTGAGTGCATATTCACATATTGCAGCGTATAGATGTTTATATAAATATATATAAAATATAAAGCCAAATAAAATCCTCTCTCTCTCTCTCTCTCTCTCTATATATATATATATATATATATATATATATATATATATATATACATACATATATGATTTGTTGATTTATTTATTTTGCGTCAGAGAGACCAGTCTAAGGCCAACTTGATGCACGACGTGGGCGATACCTGATGCTCAGCGTCCTCCAGTTTGCGCTGCGTGTCCTCCACCAGTTTCTTCGCCTCCCTGAACAGGTCGCTCAGCACAGTCGGTTTTTGTCCTACGTTCGCCTCCGTGGGCGCGTGCGACTGTAAGGCCCCACCGGGAGCCGTCCAAGTTTCAGGAAGGAGTCCATTAACGGCAACCAGGCAGAGACTGAGCGCGAGCAGCAGCATCTTCACCGCTTGCTGGAAGACGGGAGGATGCAGAGCGACGAGGCGCGCGCGCGCGGAGGACAACGCAAGATGCACCGCCCTCGTGCGCGCTGCCAGCGGAGCGCTGAATTGTGGGCGTGAAAGGCAGAAGATGCTGCGCGCGCACGCGCACGCGCAGACGGGTTCGTTCGTCACGTCGTGGTATTTAAAAAAAAAACAAAAAAAGAAAAACAACAACAAGAAGAATTATTACCTGACAAAGCACATACGCTGCCGCGTGCATGTGTAATTTCTCACAGAAAAACTAAGAGCACCTGGTAACTATGGCAACTCTGCAACATCAACAGGAACAGGAAGTAGCTCAATTTGTTTGTTTGTTTGTTTGTTTTTTTGAAACCTTTTATTTATTTTATTTATTTATATAATAGATAATTGAAGAGTTTAAAAAACAAGCACAGAAGGAAGGGACATTGAAAAGAGGATGAGAGGACAGGAAGAACGAAAGGGGAAAAAAGGAAGAAAGAAAATAGAAGTAAATAAAAGAAGGAAGAAGGTGGAACAAAGGGGGAAAAAATGAAAAGACGAGAGAAAATGATTAAAAGAAAGATAAGGGAAAGGAAGTAGCTCAATTCAATTCGAATTTACAGTATTTGTAAACACATTGTTACAAATCAGCTTTACAGAAATCCGGATGTAGATTTAGATCACTGATGAGCAAGTGGCAAGGAAAAACTCCCTGAGAAGACATGAGGAAGAAAGCATGAAAGGAACCAGACCCAAAAAGGAACCCATCCCCTTCTGAGTGACACCAGATAGTACAGTTTACAGCTGTATACTACACAATCAAACAGTGCTAAGAATGTCGAAAGGATGTTCATTATGAGCCTCATAGTCTTTATGATTACAGCAGCAGTTCATAGGTACAAATCTACAGCATCCAGCTGAAATTATCCACTGGAGCAAGAGTGAGACGTGGGTAGAAACTTGGAGAGCGCAAGCTTTAGGGTATACAGGAGTAGTGCAGAATGTCGTTGGACCTTGTGCCATGTCCAAAAATATCAGAGTATCAAGTGTGATATCAAGTGTCATCTCACAATTAACAGCTTAGAGTTCAAACGATGTACCCTAGAGGATAAAGAATAAATAATCCACTTCTCTCTGTGGAAACAGGGGTAGAGGTCAGCATTTTATGCACAGATCTGACTTCTCACAAAAAAAATATTTTATACTGTCTAAATTTCTATAATTCAGCATCATTAAGCTCTACGGTTTTAAAATCTGTTAGCTGTAATGTAAATATGAAGTACATTAAAATGAAAAATGAAAATAATAATCACCACCACCAAGACTACAGAAGAGGTAAAATAATCCTGTAAACTGTTAATTCACTGCTAATCCACAAGAAATCCAAAAAGTTTATCTTTGTAAACAGCTGGGTATGTATTAAGAGTACACTGTTCAAAAAGAAAGAAAGAAAGAAAGAAAGAAAAAACCTGCAAGGGGGTTTCAAATGTTCTCCAGGTGTTCTTGGGTAGTTATGGGTTCTTAACTTCCTATCTTTCTATCCTTTCTGATAAGGAGACCCACAGATCTACCGTACACTATATGGCCAAAGGTTTGTGGACACAAATGTTGCCACAAAGTTTGAAGTACACAGCTGTGTAGAATGTCTTTGCATTCGGTAGCATTAAGGATTCGGCTTCACTTACCTCACAACCTCACTAATGCTCTTCTGGCTGAATGAACAAATCCCTACAGCCACACTCCAAAATCTAGTGGAAAGCCTTCCTAGAAGAATGGAGGTGTAATAACACTTATAACAGCAAAGGGGGATTAAATCTGGAATGGGTGGAATCACTGACAGGTGAAGTGAATAACATTGATTATCTCGTTACAATGGCACCTGTCAAGTGGTGGGATATATTAGGCAGCAAATGAACAGTTAGCTGTCAAAGTTGATAAGTTGGAATCAGGAAAAATGGGATCTGAGCAACTTTGACAAGGGCCAAATTGTGGTGGCTGGATGACTGGGTCATAGCAAATTTATCCGAAACAGCAGCTTTGGTTCCTGAAATGCAGTGGTTAGTACCTACCAAAAGTGGTCCAAGGAAGGACAACTGGTGAACCGGCGACAGGCTCATGGACCCCCAAGGCTCATGTGCGTGTGAAGTGAAGACTAGCCCGCCTGGTCTGATCCCACAGAAGAGCTGCTGTAGCACAAATTGCTGAAAAAGTTAATGGCTATGATAGAAAGGTGTCAGAACACACAGTGCATCACAGCTTGCTGTGTACAGGGCTGCATAGCTGCAGACCGGTCAGAGTGCCCATGCTGACCCCTGTTCACTGACGAAAGGGCCTACAATGGGCATGCAAGCATCAGAACTTGACCATGGAGCAATGGAAGGTGGCCTGGTCTGACATATCATGTTTTCTTTTACATCATGTGGACGGCCGGGTGCGTGTTCATCGCTTACCTGGGGAAGAGAAGGCTCCAGGATGTGCTATGGGAAGAAGAAGGCAAGCCGGCGGAGGCAGCGTGATGCTCTGGGCAGTGATCTGCTGGGAAATCTTGAGTCCTGGCATTCATATGGATGTTACTTTGACACATACCACCTACCTAAACACTGTTGCAGACTAAGTACACTCGTTCATGGCAGCGGTATAATGTCAGTGGCCTCTTTCGGCAGGATAATGCTCCCTGCCACACTGCAAAAATTGTTCAGGAGTGGTTTGAGGAACATGACAAAGGGTTCAAGGTGTTGACTTGGCCTCTGAATTCCCCAGATCTCAATCTGATCAAGCATCTGTGACAACCAAGTCCGATCCATGGAGGCCCCACATCGCAACTTACAGGACATAAAGGATCTGCTGCTAACGTCTTGGTGCCAGACACCACAGCACACCTTCAGAGGTCCAGTGGAGTCCATGCCTCGACGGGTCACAGCTGTTTTGGTGGCACAAGAGAGACCTACACAATATTAGGCAGGTGGTGATTTTAATGTTATGGCTGATTGGTGTACAGTGCGTTCTACAAAACGTTGCTTGCATTACAGGAGCGAACCACTTGGTGGCGCCTTTTGCATATGAAATATGCCTATTATCAGCACTCAGAACTTCCCAAGAGATGACTTAAACTCTGCCGAACTCTATTTTTTTATTTTTTTTCACGAAATACAGAGTGATATGACGTGTTACAACAAGCGTGATTCATTCTGCTGATTTTGGAGCACATGCGCCTGGCACGGGGTGCACGTGCCTAAAATGTGCGTTCAGCGCGCGCGGCGAAGGGCTCATTCTAAACGCGTGTGAAAGCGTCCGTCTAGGTTGGGCTTTTTACAGTGAAGTATGCGCTTTAGCCTCACGAATCAGGCATTTCACGTGCGCATTTTGAACGGTGTGGACTCAGAAGACAGAGCCATGTTAGCTTTTCTTCCCCTGACGCTGCGTTGCTCCTCCTCGGGCGTAATATCCTGTTTTTTTTTAGTTGCCCAGTCACACTAAACTGGTGAATTAACGTTGCGTCGCGCGCTCACGTCTGAGCGTTCAAAAAAAAAAAAAAAAAGACGCTCGGGGCTCAAGGCGGTGACGGGCGCGTGCCTGCAGTTCGGAGCGCACTGGCCGCGCGAGACACACACGGACGGATATTCACGAGGCTGAGATTCTCACGTGAAAGGGAACGATAAAGTAAGCAGTATTTCATTCACGCTTTGAAAGAATTGTCTGTTTTATTCATTTCTTCGCGTCAGATAGCCAGAGTGTTGTGTGAGTCTGTACTCTACCGTACTGAACTGCGGCTAGAAAAAAACACTTTACCTGCTTCTGTGTTCTGCTCCAAAATATCTGACTTATAATAACTAGTCTATAGCAACTCATTTCACGGTGTAATGCTATTTTTAATGTTGAAATACTTTTTCCACTCAGTATTTTGCCTCATACTTAGCTATTAAAACGAAACCTCAAACGATTTCGTTGCAAAATATCATATCGCGATACTTAAAGACATTGTCACAATATGCAGTAGGTGTCGTTTTGAGGTTTTGTTAATACAGTGCCGACAAATCACACCACATTATGGAAAACTGTAATATTTTTAGGTAAAAAAAATTATCAGCTGTTTGGAGAGGAGAGCCCGGTGGCTTAGTGGTCAGCACGCCTGCCTCGCACCTCCAGGGTTGGGGGTCCGATCCCTTGGAGCCTGCATGTTGCCTCCATGCTTCAGGGGCTTCCTCCGGGTACTCCGGTTTCCTCCCCAGTCCAAAGACATGCGTTGTAGGCTGATTGGTATCTCTAAATTGTCTGTGGGCAATTTAGTATCTCTACTGGGCAATTGGTATCTCTAAATTGTCTATGTGTGGCACCCCACCCCATCCAGTTGTCCCCTGCCTTGTTCCCCAAGTCTCCTGGGACAGGCTCCAGGCTCTCTGCAACCCTGTGTAGGATAAGTGGTATGGAAAATGGATGGATGGATAATCAGCTGTTGTTACTATAAGCTTGAAGTGGTACAGATGTTATGGACTGACTGATTTGGGAAAGATTATATATCATAATACTTTAAAGGTGCAGTAGTGGATTTTTTAAATGTTTTTACTTGTACAAATAACCTGCAAAATATGAATAATAATAAAATAATAAAAAAAATATTCATTTAAGCCATGACCTCAGGACAAAAGTATTATGTGGCTGAGAAAAGGCATTCAGAAAACTGACTTCCTGTCCTCAATGCTTGTTTATGTTTGAATGGGCCTCCCATTAGTCATTTTATATACACTCTACTCTACAGCCTCTGTCTGTCTAGGGGGTGGAGCTTTGTGAACATGGGCGGAATTGGGAGTTGGGGGTGGGGTTAAGGAGTTTAAAAAAATCATTCAAATTTAGTCTAATCAGCTAATCTGGAAAAACATGGACGAATCTTACCTAATGCACATTTTCATTCACTGCGGCGTTGCCATGTCGCAGCTCCAGGTTTCCCGGTTCGATCCTGAGCTCGGGTTACTGGGCGTGTCGGGTTTAGCATGTTCTCTGCTTGTCCATGTGGGTTTCCTCTGGGTTCTCTGGTTTCCTCCCAAAAACATGCCAGTAGGATGATCAGTGACACTTGATCCTAGGTGTGAAGGTGTGAATATGTGAAGTGACATGTAGCCAAGTATGGTGACCCCTACTTAGAATTTGTGCTCTGCGTTTAACCCATCCAAGTGCACATGCACACACGCGCGCACACACACGGGAAAGTGAGCAGCCTTTTTTGCTGCGGCGCTCAGGGAGCAGTTGGGGGTTCTGTGCCTTGCTTAAGGGTCTCACCTCAGTCATGGTATTGAGGGTCGAGGAGAGCGCTGGTCATTCACTCCCCCCACCTACAATCCCTGCCAGACCTGAGACTCGAACCCACAACCTTCAGGTTCACCTTCAGGTTACAAGTTCGACTCTCTAACCATTAGGCCACGACTGTCTCCTCGTAGTGCCCTGTGGTCGACTGGGGTCCCACCCAGGGTGTATTCCAGCCTCATGTCCAGTGTTCCTGGGATAGGCATGGTGGCTTAATGGTTCGCACATTTGCCTCCCTACTCCGGGTTTGAGGGTTTGATTCCCTGTGTGCGTAGAGTTGCATGTTCTCCCCGTGCTCCGGGGGTTTCCTCCCCCCAGTCCAAAGACATGTGTTGTTGCTGATTGGCATTTCCAAATTGTCTGTAGTGTGTCCCCTGCCTTGTGCCCCGAGTTACCTGGGATAGGCTCCAGGCTTCCCCGCGACCCTGTGTAGGATAAACAGTATGGAAAATGGAAGGATGAGGAGATGGCTGGCCATGATATTGAATGTGAAGACTAAAAAATTACACTAACTTAATTATCAGTAACTTGACATTACTATTATAAAAACATTATGGTTAAACCTTATAGCACGACGCCTCATCATGGGAATAAAACTATTATGCACACACCGTTTGTGGTTGATATAAGTCAGTCATGTGAATCTACGGCCTGGGCTAGAAAGAAATCAGCCCCAGGCTTTACTTTTGTGAATTCTGTGAATGTTTACTTTGATAGTATTTTACTTCAATAGTTATGCATTTCTTTTTTTTTTTTTTTTGATTTTGGAATTTTGTTGGATCAACCAGGAGTTAAGGATAAAATAGGAAGGCTACTACATTGAAAACATTCATTCATCAATCAGTTCTTCAATAACTGCTTTATCCTGGACTCTGGAGCTGTGAGGCTGGGGAGAAAACAGATCCATAATATTTTGCATGGCCTAATATGTAGTCTGGAATATTTAATGTGTCAGCTATACTATATTATTTTTTATTTGTACTGATACAGTCTATATCGTCTACACAAACAACAAGCAGTCTAAAATGAGAAAAATACTAATTCCTCTTGCGCGAGAAAACCCCAATTGTTACAGTGGAACTACTGGACTTTAACCACAGAGGCGTTTCCTCTTCACTATTATAAATAAGCAACCGAAATGCTTTCAGCATGTCACGCATGGGTCAGGACTTCACCACAGAAGTGCTGTATAATACCGAAGAGAGAATCAAATAAGAATAAGGCTCAGTCTGCACAAGTGGAAAGTTCAACTCCGAGCCAGCGTTGTTTTGTTCAACCATACCTGTAAGCTGCTTTTGGAAAAAAAAAAAAAAAACATGAATAAATTTAAATAAGAGATACTGAAATGCCATCTCAGTTTCAGTCATTTCAGTCATACCAAAGAGAAGCAGGTTTCATGGCGACTGTTCTGGTTTCTCTTGAAAAACTGGGTCATACTGCTACAGATATTATGCAGAAAGTCTCAAAGTCTCGTTTTTACCCTTGTTGTGGAACTTTGTATAAAATTTGCATCAGCCAAAGAGGATGAAAAGCTATGAAGAGTTAAAATAAGGATAAGGAGCCGGTTGCGGTTCCTGTGAATTTTGGGTAGTTTTAGGGCGATGTACTGTATTGAAGTCTTAGGTTCTATTCTTTAGAGATATTAGAAGATCTATTAAATTTGGTAGATATCAGTAGAAGTTCGGTAGCTATTTTAAGGAACGACCTGCAGTTTGGAAAGAACAGAAAATCATGCTGCATGGCATTTCTCTCTCTCTCTCCCACTCTCCCACTCTTTCTTAGATGGTTCAAATCTCATTGCTTTTTTTTTTTTTTTTTTTGCCAAGAGTGGGCTGCAAGCATGTATTAACCAAAGGGCTATAATCAGATCCCTGCTTCAAACACAGTTTACACAGGTCTGCACGCACACTCAAATTCCAGCTCCGTTCTCCAGAAATCACCTACGATCATTTTTTTGTTGGAATGTCTACAGGAATGTTGGGTCTCTGCGCTGCAGATTTGCATCCATCAGAAGACTAGGCACTAATAGGTGTGGTGTGTCGCTTTACAGTCCGCGCTCTTACACCCTGTTTGTTTCCGAGGTTTAAGCCATGTGTTTCTATTGACAGAGGAATTTTTTGTTCAGAAGCGCTGCCATGTTGATACAAGTGCTGTTGTATTATCATTGGGAATGAATTTTTGGCAAGAGATAAAACTCAATCTCAGCAGCGCTTTGTTTTTTTTTTGTGTTTTTTTTCTTTCACAGTCCATTTCAAAGCTGTTACTTGGGAATAATGACTTTTCTGATCTTATTCGGGCTTCCAAAATTCAGCCAATATGCATATTTTTGTGAAGTTGTTTTATATTTATTAGATAAATTGAGAGAAATGCCAACTAGTCCGATGCTGACCTGTGAGCTTGTGCATTTTTCAAATGTATAATTTGAGTCCAATAAGCGTTCATCTTCTCCAGGCATATTTATTACCTTTAGTCATAAATATAGTGGAATTTTTTTGAGGCAACTGTGATAGCATTTTTAGGCTGGATCAACATTTAAGTGAAAAAAAAACCAACAAAAAAAAAACCAGGTACATGTTCCAGCATCCCAGCCTGTAATTAGTGGTTTAACCACACTTTGATTTACACAAATGGCTAGGGGAGAAAACAGAACCATAGTATTCTCCGGAAAGCTTTGTAGAAATGAAGCGGCGAAACACTTTATTACCCAACTGATTTAAAATCATAACACAATTCCGTCCAGAAGTACTCTAATGATGTCTTGAGACTTATGAGCTTTCCTTTTTCTCACCTGGGACATTTCCTGCTGAGACCCGGTCTCTGGAAGTGACTCTGTGTTTCCTGTCTGTCAGCTTGGCAAAAAACATCCGATAGAGGAAGTCTGACGGTCAGGGCTTCTGCATGGCAGAGTGAATCACCTGCTCGGGGAGAAAGGAAAGAGTCAGAGCTTTCCACCAGTACATTACTCTCCATAGATGAACAGTTGAGGTAACTTAAAACATAGCTATGTTTGATGCTAATCCTCCACTCCATATAAAATCCTCATATCTTAAGTATGTTGTTTTTTCCCCTGCTCAATAGGCTCCCGTAATCCAAAGTCACTAGTTTTGTATGAATACACCAGGTCCGTCCCCAGGGCCTAAAATCTGTCATGAGATTTTGGTAGGGAGACTAGTAAAAAAAAAAAAAAAAAAAAAAGTCATGCTCAACTAGAAATATTGAAGTAAAATATCTGATCTGAATAAGTATCTAAGTGAAGCGGATTCTACACTGTCTAACGCACAGCTGCCTTTTAAGATTATTACTTGTCACGCTGTTTGATGTGATGAGAATACAAATCTTGGCTGAACCGTATAACAGAATAACATGGTCTCGATGTGTCAGATAATATTATGAAGATCCTCTGGTGATAGACCAGCGATTAAAGAAAATCACTACGTTCTGCTTACGTGATCAATCAGTACAATGTGGGCTCATGCAGAAAACCAGGAAAATAAACAGAAAGCACTCTTCAGTGTGAGCTCGAGGTAATAAGGATATGTTTCGTTAATGTTTCGCCATTGGCTCGTCCGTATCTGCGGCTGTCTCCTTTTTCACGTCATCCTAGCCGTTCTCTTACTGGCGGCTTTTAGACTTGCGTCATAGCAGCAATAACACGCTAAGATTTTAATGACAATCAATAAAAGTACACTTTTCAGCTGTGTAGCAATGTTAAGCGTAGCATTCTCTGCTCTCTGAGGCGTCATGGCAGTTGCCTAGCTTGCAGGGAGTTTTAGTTAAATTCAGAAATTTTAGCAAAATTTGCATTATGATAACAAAGGACTGTGAAATTCCTTTGAAAGATTAGAAGGCATGTAATATAAATACAGTATGGAGCCTATAAAATAATGTATAGTATCACAGACAGACACAGGAAATATCATAATTTCAGGAGTGGACACATCACTAGCACGTGAGAAATATGTTTTTTTATTTGTCTTAGAGAACAAGTAGGTTTAGTATGATATAGTGGTAACCAGATATTTTTACCTGCTTATTTATTTACCACCAATAATCTGCCAGCACTCAGATTCAGATTCACTACATATGAATGCTCACTGCATAGGGTATAACATTGTGCACTCTATGCTCAGTAGGATGCTACTGGGGATTTGAGCCTGACAATGCCACGGTCACTCATGGTAAGGAGTCATACTGGGTGGGAGGCATGGCATACTCTTTCTCCACTGTCAATCACAGGCCAGTTGTGGACATCTGTGAGCTCATTTATGAAGAAGAGGGCGGATAAAGCTTTTCTCTGAGTGTGTTACGTAGCATGAGCAGCAGTTTGAAAACATGCAGATGGCCGGCTTCACGTGTGGCGGAAACACGTGCCAACACAGCCCAGTTGGTAGCTGTTGTACGATAGGGGCGAGCAGGCTGGTGCGTGGAATCTGGTAGGTGATCAGATTAGAGAGAAAAATGGGGGAAAAGTATGAAGAACATAGATGAATGTACTAAAAAGGAAAGGACTTCTATTTTAAAAGTAAGAAGTACCCCAATTAAATATAATTATACTCAGCTATAATGTTACTGAGGTACAAGAAATGGAGTAAATGCTTCATCTTACTTGAACCCTGTAATAATCTGAGCACTAAGGATATCTTCAAGGTCATGTGTTTTCTCTTCTGGAACATGACACTTGTCTATTCCGAGCATTTCATCTCCTCGGCTTAGTCTTTTGCCCAGCAGCAGTAACACAAGTCATCTATTGACCTCATAGCAGGAGAAGTGCAAATGCAACTGGATTTCATTTCATTCTTTCCCTACATTAACTGATAATTCAGACAAGTTTTTGCACTGTTTGTTTGTATATCTGGGTACGTCAGGAGATTGCTGATGCATTTTACATTTTACGTCACATATTGAGATGTCCACATATGAGATTATAACTTCACTTAAAAATGCACATTCATTTCTGCAAATGACCCGTTTGGACCTCCCCAGAGTGTTTTGTCAAACTCTAACGCACAGGGCAGTCTTTTTCCTTCTGAAGTGTCTCTGTGTAAATCTGTGCTCTTAGAGGAGAGTGTGTGCTCAGGGCTCTGGGAATGTCAGACAGGCTCTCAGACAGCATGCAGCTGCTTGCCGGCCCTTGCTTCTGTGTGGATTAACGATTTTTCTCCTCGCTAGAAGACAGATGATGTTCGCAGGGTCCTGCCAGATAACGCACTGTTTGTTCTCTTGTGTCCAGGTTTCAGATCGTTTATGAGACACTGAGTCTTATTTTTCAGTCATCTAGTGAAGTTGTGTGTGAATGTTTTTGTAAGGCTAAAGCAACCTGCCTGTTTCAGTAACACTGATTTTCTTCGTACTCACGTAGGTTGATGAGTGCCAATCAAGAGCATTCATGGCACAGCTGATTTACATTTAGTGACACCCACAAAACTCAGTAAAAGGCAGAAAGCTCACAAAGAAATAAAAACGAAGGAATGACGGGGCAACTGAAAAGTGTTTGCTCTGTTTTCAGGAGATCGCAAGTTCAAATCCCAGTGATGAAACAGCTATCCATTGCTGGGAGTCAAGAGAGTAAATTTGGCCATGGTGTCAGGGTGGGAGGGATGACTCTTACTCTCGGTACTGTCAATCAGTCGACATTAGCTGATCGTGGGCATCCGTGAGCTCATAAATGCAGCACAGGGCAGACAACGCTTTCTCTGCGCATGTTAAGCTGCCCTGTGACGCAGCACGAGCAGATGCGCAGGTTGGCTTCGCGCGTCTCTGAGGAAGCACATGTTTGCCCCACCTACCGTGGCTGGTAGCTATTGTGCGATAGGAGAGAGTTCGCTAGTTAGCTAGTGGGTGGAAATTGACAAGACCAAATTGGGGAGAAAATGGCAGAGAAGGACAAAATGACATTGTGAAAGGGTACCTCCTAAGTGTGGCGTGTGCTAAATCTTCCAGTAACGCAGCTCAGCCACTGTAGCACATCGGCTACTATAGATCCACACTAACACTTCCTCCTTTTATAGGGTGCCATTTTTTTTGTCCTGACTGAATGGCTAGTTTTACTTTACGGATTTGTTTTGGATTGCTTTCTTTCAAGTCACTAATATGAAATGACACAAAATTTCCCTAAATTTGTGTGTGCGATTGAAATAAATAAATTTTGAAATAAATTTAAACTTGTCAGTGTAATCCATGTATAAAATTTGCAGTAATGTCTCACTAATTTAACATTTTAAAACCGTAACTCGAGGTTCACATTGGTGAGTTCCATTATATGTAAATTTACACAAACCCAGAAGCTATTATAACATTTAAATATTTTTCTGAACTAACTAGATTTTCACAAGTATCATATTTCTTGTGTAAATGCCTCTGCGAAGCTGCAGAGAGAGTTTGCAGGACCAGGCTGAGTCCAGCGAGATGCTGGGAAATAATGTTTTGTTGCTTTGCCGTGCCTTACTGAGGCGTGAACCTGTTTGTTGTAGGAGGAGGTGGGAGACTGAGGGGTTCCTTCCTGGTTTTCTTCCGAGTTCCCAGCAATTAAGGACGTTATGAGTAACTTTCAGCGCCGCATGCACGCTGACATCACTGACCCTTTTGTTTGGGTTGATAGTCGGAAGCTCTGTCCAGCAACACAAGTACAAGTCTGGATTTTCTTCCAGCTATTGGCCTGCTCTTGGCCAGATTTCATGACACAGGACCCTAATGTGCTGTAAAAACATCCCAAAGTTTCCAGAGCTAATACGAGGTCAGACCGAGTGGCCTCATTAATTCCATGACATGATTACTTCATGCTTGCCTGAGTTATGGTGCTGTCTGTTCCAAAAGTGAAAGCTGAGCTAATTGGCTACAGCATTTTACCTCAAAGGCTTATCTCATAATTAATTTTAATGTGTTTTCACTTTCAGAACAGCTTTTGTAGCTGGTATGTTGGCTGTCTTCTCTGTAACGTCATCCATCTCAAAAAGCATACAGAGAATGAGTGTGTCTGCGCATACCTCTTACTTCTGGTGCCTTTTGATGCAGTCTTGACTCGGCTGCTCAAAATGATACATAATTCACATAACTGGAATTCCTGCCCTCAGGAGAAAATGAATATTTTGTGTGCTTCAATAGCTATAACATACTGTGCAGGATAGTGAGAACACAGATGCAAGTGAATATTTGAGGACTTGAGGATTTCATATGCGTGATGGCCCAGTAAAACCCTTCACATGGGGGAAATTTGACATTTTCTACTACACATATACACACACGTATATATATATATATATATATACAAGTTCTGAAAACAACAGGCTTACTTGAACTGAAATGTTTCTCAACCAGAAATAAATTTATAGCATTTTAAAGTCTGGTTACCTCCAAAAGTGAAACAGGAGCGAGTCATATTTGAAGACTCCATTCCAGTTCCACTGAAAGATGCCAACATGCTGATTGTCTAAAACAAAGGTTCTCAAACTGTCTTTGTAGCCTTCTTTTTTTTTTTTTACTTCTTCTTTTTAGAAGTAAAATAAATTTCACAGACCCCATCAGTACAGATTTATTTCATGAACATGATTTAAACGTGTACAATAATATTTTGTCTATTTATTAGAGCCATACAGCTTTTGATTTCTGAACTTTCCACCAAAAGAACACACTGGGTCCAAGTTGGGTCCATAATTTACATCACTTTCATACTTCTGTTTTTTCCGGAGTTGTGGCCATTTGAATCCTGAGTTTGGCACGATTAGAGAATTGTGAATGCTGATTTTGAGCCCAGACAACCGATCCCTGGGCCTGTTGAAAATAGTGTGGATGGCTATTTATAGGCCAACTTGTTTTTGTGTTATAGAGGTTTGGATTAAACCAATTCAACACACGTGACCAGTCAAACAGGCTAATAGCCATAAGAACTCAGTAATAGTTATAAAAAGTTTGTGGACACCTGACCATCACACCCATATGTTGTGTTGCCATGAAGTTGGATGCACACAATTGTATAGAATGTGTTTGTATGCTGTAGCATTTCAATTTCCCTTCACTGGAACTAAGGGGCCCAAGGGGCCCTGTTCCACAAAGCGAGCTCCATGAAGACATGGTGTACGAAGGTTGGAGTGGAAGAACTCGAGTGTCCTGCACAGAGCCCTGACCTCAACCCCACTGAACACCTTTGGGATGAACTGGAACACCGACTGCACCCCAGACCTCCTCACCAACATCAGTGCCTGACCTCACTAATGCTCTTATAGCTGAATGAGCACAAATCCCCACAGACACGCTCCAAAATCTATTAGCAAGCCTTCCCAGAAGAGTGAAGCTTATTATAACAGTAAAGGGGGACTAAATCTGGACTGGGATGTTCAAAAAAATCACATATTGCTGTGATGTTCAGGTGTCCACAAACTTTTGGCTATATAGTGTATGTTAAATGCTTTATCAATGGGTTTACAATGGGAATGGGTGGAATCACTATGATCATCAGCATTATTCACCTCATCACCTGAGGTAAAACTCATTCGCATTTAAAAGTGATCTCTGTTAATGCTAAAATCACCGGGGAAATAATTGTCGATTAACTTTGTGAATTCTATTCTCTTGGCTAAATGTCCCACAATTTTATTGCGGGAAACTATATGATTCAAACAATAAAAACTTTGCCTATTATCTTCTATACAGTGTACATGATCTTCTCTGTTTTGATGATGACGGTATGACAAGTATTGCAATTATTTTGACAGCCAGTCTCTGATTACAAACTGAATTGATTAGGCTTATGGCCGTTTCTCTAGGGCAAGTAATTATCTTGAGCAGTGGTCAGTGATCAGAAGGTCGGGGGTTCAAGCTGCCACTGTTGGGCCCTTGAGCAAGGCCCTTAACCCTATCTGCTCCAGGGGTGCCATATCATGGCTCACCCTGTGCTCTGACCCCAAGCTTCCTAACAAGCTGCGGTATGCGAAAAATGAATTTCACTGCACTGTAATGTATATGTGCCAAATAAAGCCTACTTCTTCTTAATACTCTAACAAAGCTTGACAATCACAAAAGCACACTTAACTAGCAGACTTTTTTTTAACCTAAAGTTTTAGACTTTAGGCAGTTTTTACTACTGCTTTCTTCAAACTGGACCCCTAAGCAAGAATAGAGTTTCTAAGAGTAGAGGTGTCCAAGTATGTTATAGGTAGAATAACCTTATTTGGGTCATTTGTGGCTGTTTGCCAGAATTCAGCTACAGCGACATCTGATGGGTTTTCCCAGGCTGCCACACATGCTGTATCTTTAATAACTAATACATCCTTTGGAAAAAAGTTATCCTATAATCATTCCTAATCTTGATCTGTGACGTTTTGCTCTCAGATCAAAAAGCGCTGCTGATGGGGTAAGCTGATAAAGTTTTTAACGCTACCCCAGCACAATCCCTTCCCTTTATAAATGGAAAGCATTATCAAAGCCATCCTTTACTCTGCAGCCAGCTCTTTCTTTGATCTCCACTACTCTGGGTATGAGTATTTGAGCTTGTGTGTGTGTGTGTGGTGTGTGTATGCGTGCTTTCCCGGTGTCCTGTGGGCTGCTGCTGTCTGCCCGCAATGGCCCTTTCCATTCCGTCAGATGGTGAAATCACGGTATTTGAGCTAACAGAATGCTGCTTCAGCTCAAAGGGCAATCTGTGAGGACAGTGTGTTCTTGCTACCTTTTAATTAACCCATGCGTGCTGCCCCTGCACGTGGATCTAATAGCTATTTTTAACCATCCGTGAAGCCAGGAATGCAGACCCTGTTGTCATCATTATTATTGACACATTTTAATTTTAGGCCTGAAAGCAGAGTGTAGATGAAGTGATGGTGAAAATCCATATATTTTCCATACCGCCTTTCCTATACAGGGACACAGAGGAGCCTGGACCCTATCCCAGGGAACTCAGGGCACAAGGCGGGGGGACACTCCGGATGGGGTGCCAACTCATCGCAGGGCACAATCGCACACACATTCACACACTACGGACAATCTGGAAAAGAGCCTACAAATGAGCAGTGAGCCACGCAGCCTACAGCGCATGTCTTTGGACTGGGGTAGGAAACAGGAGTACCCAGAGGAAACCCCTGAAGCACGGGGAGGACAGGCAAACTCTACGCACACAGGGCAGAGGTGGGATTCGAGGTAAACGTGCTACCCACTAAGCACGTTGAGGAAATACACTAAATGCGGTGTACTGATGAGTGCGATGTGCTCATGCATTTTAGGTGGATGTCAAACAGTAGCAGAAGTGATGATGGCGCGAATTTGGTCAACCAGCCTTGCCATCTTAATAACACTACCTTTAATGTCTTTAAGCAATTCCACTCAAAATGATTTAAATAGGGGAATATATTATGTAATAATAATTATTATATATATTATTTTTTAAATAATAATAATTATTATATATGTGTGTTACGTTAACCACTCCCAAATAAGCATTTGGAACTGTCATGCTATATTTCATGGAGGTTCAATCCTACACCTACAGCTACACCGCTAGTCTGGTGCTTTAAGCAAAAATGTCTGTTCAGTCAAATGCGAATGCTGGATCGAGGGAGACGTTTATAAAATAAGACGCACTGAAGTACACCGAATGAGTTTAGAATCTTTCAAAAGAGTGTAAATATGATCATATTAGTGATTAGTGTGCAAAACTGGCTAATTTAACTGACCGTGACCTTCCTGAGTTATCAGCCGCAGTGCAAACACCACCATGCTGGATCATGACAGGACGCTGCTACAGTGCCCAAGGATGGAATGAGACCCTGACGGGCGGGACCTCGAAAGCACAGCCAATCAGAGCGCGGGCAGGTTGTGTGTCGATGTCAGATGCCTGCGTGCTGGAATGCGGTCTGTAAGAGCTGTAGCTTGCCTGTCGTTACCTCAGGGGAGTTCATTTAACACCCATGCCACACGTGCTGACATGACATGGCATCGGCTGGAAAACAGCACGAGCAGAAACTCAAGTTAGAAAGCCTGAATACTGCTGCAGCCACAAACAGGAAATGACCACCGGGGATATTACACTTCATGTTTACTTTAGAGGTGTTAAGATGTTTACAGGACAGAAGATGAGATATAATGGTGTCAAAATCAAGACAATACACAGGCTCTATAAGCAGGAGTGTATAGTAGTGTGATAGGTAGAGTGAAACTGCACTTCTGAGTAGATAAACAGAGATCAGCCTCATCTGCATCATCTCCAGGATGAAAAATTCGTGGCCGAAACCAAAACGAAAAACCAGAACCGAAGACCAAAAACTGGAATTTAAAATTATTATTAATAATTTTTTTTTTTTGCATTATTTCAAATAGTTTACATTGCTTTTATTAGTTTGTATTATGTTTTTGACAAATTGGAAAGAAAGAAAGATAGAGAAAGGGGGGAAGGGAGGGAAGAAAGAAAGACAGATAAAGAAAGAAAGATGCGAAGAAACTGGAAGAAAATGGAATGAAAAAGTAAAGAGGCAAATGGAAAGAAAGAAAGAAAGAAAGAAAGAAAGAAAGAAAGAAAAATGTGAAGAAATTGGAAGAAAATGGAAGGAAAAAAATAAAGAGGCAAATGGAAAGAAAGAAAGGGAGGGAAGAAGGAAAGACAGAAAAAGAAAGAAAGAAAGAAAGAAAGAAAGAGGTGGAGCCCACCACCTAAAAACTTTCAAGTTTGGAAGTGTTAATTTGAATGTGCGTGTGTGTGTGTGTGTGTGTGTGTGTGTATGTGTGTGTGCGTGTGTGTGCGCGCGTGTGTGTGTGTGCGTATGTGTGTGTGTGTGTGTGTGTGTGTGTGTGTGTGTGTGTGTGCGTGTGTGTGTGTATGTGTGTGTGTGTATGTGAGTGTGTTACAGTGATCTTCAAGCCTATTCTGTCTACACCCAAGCCATTTACACACTATATTTACTGAAACTCACCTCCAAGAGAAACTGTAGAGCACACAGCACATGTTCTCCAGGAATTCTCCAGATCTAATGTAATGTGTGTATATCACATTCTAATTCCCCTTCTGATATTCAGAGTGGGGTTATGTGAGAGTTTTGTGGTTTGTGAGTATCATTTATTCAGAGGTGAATTTCGGTCACGATCCTGAATCACAGTGCTGACGGTGTCCCTCGCTCTCTTATTACTCCCTAACGTCTGCTCAGTTACTCGTGATTAAATCACGTCTCTTCAAACACACCATTTATCAAGCTGCAGTATTTCATACCTTGTCATCTCTCCTTAGTGTGTGTGTGTGTGTGTGTGTGTTATCTTTGGGAAGTGGAGAGGCTTTGAAATCTAAGAAGAGACTGAACTAAAAATACACATTGGAAGGGTGTGTTAGCACAGAACTGAGGTGCCCCTGTGTGTGTAAAAAAAAATGCACCCTGTCCTGTTCTTATACAAACCACAAGACAAACAGTATTTTTCTGCAAAGTCTCTCTCTCTCTCTCTCTCTCTCTCTCTCTGTGTGTGTCATCAGGTGTTATCTCCAGCAGTGTAATGGAGACAAAACTGATGGACTCTGCACGTCTGCTCTGATAGTGCTGTTTACTAGTGACCAAAAGTCAGACGCTGACACTGGAAACAAACATTTCACTAATTCTCTTGCCTTCAGTTTACAAATCTCCCCTACTCCCACATCCCAAAAGGTGCTCTACTGTCCTCAGAACCGGTGACTGAGGAGGCAATTGAAGTCCACTGAACTCATTTTCATGTTCATGGAACCAGTTTGAGATGATTTTGTGACATGGCGCATTATTATGCTGGAAGTAGCCATTATCAGATGGGTAAATTGTGACTATAAAGGGACGCACAGTCAGCAGCGATACTCGGATAGGCTGTGACATTGTTGTGGCAAAGGATGCTCAATTGCTAAGGGCCCAATGTGTGCCAAAAACATTCCTCACACCATGATACCACCACCAGCCTGAACTGTTCATACTCTGTTACTCTCGTACATGGATTCATACAGTGGGCGCCAGATTCGGACCCTACCATCTGCATATTGCAGCGAAATGCAGCTTCATCTATCTAGTTTTTGTTGAGCCTGCCCCAACTATCCACCCATCTGGCACTAACAAGCATGCCATGCTTACCAAAGTGACTGAGATCTCATTTTCCCCACTCCCCACATTTATTCTCACCTAGCCTGCGTTTGCTACAGCGCTGTTCGCTGCAGTTTGCTGCTAGCAATGAACTCCTCATGCTGAGTTTTCTGTTTTCGATGTTTTACTTCTACTGTAAGAAGATGCTGAAGTTCCTCCTCTTGATATTTTTCGGAGCGCAGTTTGCAGTCTGCTTCGCTTTGATTGCATTAATTGTTAAATACCAGTTAAATACCAATTCCAGATCATTGTCATTTCGTTACATAGGTATCACACAGTATCAGATGTGTAAAAAGTTAAAAAAAAAAAAAAATTTAAAAAGGTATTTAAAAAAAGGTTGTGTTTTTTTTTTCCAGGGCTGAGCAAGTCAACAACATCATATTGATTGAATTTCAGTATAATAATGTTATCATACTCTTTCCTGAGGTTCATGAGTTTTCTTTCCAAATGTTAACTGAAGATTAAAATCTATTTTTGTTCCAGTAATTTCATTTCCTCTTCCCTTTTCTTATATTTTCTTACATTGTAAGTGTTGTGTAACAAAACCCCACCATTGTTGCCTAAAATCCAGAGTGAAAACATATTAATCGTGATTTCTGCTCTCCTCAGATAGCCCAGGGCTACGGATCCAGGGTTTAGCCCTAGCTCTCCCGCAAGAGAGCAGGAGAAGAAGAACAGCACTTGAGAGAGAGAAAGAGAGACAGAGATCAGCAAGCCAGTGTCTTCACTCCAACAGAGCGAAGGATGGGAGAGATGGAGGATGAGAAGAGCCAGGCAGGGAGGATGTTTGAGACCTTCATCCAGGCGTCCACGTGTAAGTCCACCCTGCAGGCCTTTAACTTCATGTGCACTTACCTGGAGCTGGATCCTCTGGAGCATGACTCCTTCTACAGCAGCCTGAAGAGCCGACTGACCTGCTGGAAGGCCAAAGCGCTGTGGAGTAAACTGGACAAAAGAGCCAGTCACAAGGAGTACAAGAAAGGCGAAGCCTGCGTAGGCACAAAGGTAAGTGTTCTGAGAGAGGGCCTGGACGTTACTCACAGTTAGCGCTGTACGTCGTAGGAAGATTAAACTTCAGTACTTGGGGAAATTTAGTAAGTGTGAGTGAAGGTTAGCAGACAGTCTTTCTCAGTCAAAGTGCGCATGACCCCCAACCCGAGTGCTCAGGATGGCTGCTCCCGTAGAAAGGCTGGAGGAGTCACATGGAAGGATATCATTAAATAAAATAATATGACAGAATGAGGGAGGAGAAAAAGGAGAAAAAGTAACAAATAAATAGAGTGAAAAAAGAAGAAAGAACTAAAGAAAGAAACACAAATCAAACAAAGTGTTTGAAAGAAACAAATAGAAATGTGAGAAAAAATTAGAGGAAAATGGAAGCAGAGACGAAAGAAAGAAAGAAAGAAAGAAAGAAAGAAAGAAAGAAAGAAATAGAGTGAAATCTGAAAACTTTTATCTGAAATATTTTAAAACGCTGAAGCTATTTGATAGCGTTCATTTTTTGTGCATGAAGTGATGGCGTGATGAGCGGTGATGAAGGAGTGAAGAAAAGAAGAAAGCTGACAAAGTGCTTCTTGGTGCCAAATAGACAATATTACCTAAAGTATTAGAAAAGTGAAAAAGGGACAGTGGGAAATGGGCTTGATCATTGGTATGCACACACACACACACACACACACACACAGTATGAGCGTGGGCTTTTATCGTGCCCATATCTTTGTGAGTTTTGTAGTATAACAGATTTTCTTGGCACTTATAGACACGAACCATAACTCCTTCATACCTCTCTCTCTCTCCCTCTCTCTCACTCACTCATACACACAGACACACAACACACACACACACACACACACACACACACATACACCCACACAGACAGCTTCACTCAGCAGATATGATGATTGGAGGTGGTGTGACGGCAGACTGCTTCTTTATAAGTCTCCAGAACAATAAAGTCCTGAATGGCCCAGTGCCCAGACTCTTATTAATGTGTGTCTGAAGCGTTTCATGCCTAGAATTTAACAAGTCTCATTTGATAGCAGCCATAAATGCCCCAGCGTCTTTGTGGATGTGAATGAGAGCAATTATGCCCGGCAATAGAGGTTGTAATTTTCCTCACGTTGCTATAAAGCCGCTAATTATACGCAATACTTCTTTTTCAAGCCTTTCTCACTTTGATGAGACGCAGCGCCGCATACTTTAATGACACTCTGGCACAAACACACCAGATGTGCTGTTACTGTACTATGAATCATTATCAGTATTTACATAGCAACATGCAGGACCTGGGGTTGAAACTACTGTAGATATATACAGTTGTAACATTTCTCTAGCCTTTACATGTAAAACTGCCTGAAACCGAATACTGCTGCAGACGCAAATAGAGGAATTCACCACAGGGGATATTATACTTCACCTTTCCTTCAGAAGTGTTAAGATATTTACATGCCCTCAAAGCCAAGACAAGACAGGCTTTATAAGCAGAATTGCAAATAGTGCAGCAGGTTTGTACTACAGGTAATTTTACTTTTCAGTTAGAGAAACAGAGATCAGCCTCACGGCATCATCCCCAAAATATTGCCAAAAAAAAAATAAAAAATTCATTCATTCATTCCTGGCCAAAACCCAAACCTGAAACCAGAGCTGAAGACCAAGTACTTTTGATTAATTTAGAATAATTGATCTTGCTTTTTATGTTTTCATAAACAACAAAAGAAGCATTTTTAAATACTTTAAAAATTAAATGGCCATTTTCAGTAAAAAAGAAAAAAGAGAAAAAAAAGTGAAGAAAAATATACAAAAATAAAGTGGAAAGGAAAGAGAAAGAAAGAGAGATCTGACCATCTTACGAATTAAAAGTTTGAGTATCGTTTTACAGTTAAATGAAGTGTAATTAAAGTGATTGGGGCAAAAGAAAGAAAAAGAAAAAAGACAAGTTGTAGAATATATACACTACAAGTAGAGTGTTACAAGTAGTGTAGATCTACAAGTAGTAAAAAGAAAAGGGAAAAAAATAAGAGGAAGGGACAAACAAACAAAAAAGAAAAAGCGCTGGGGTGAAAGAAAGAAAGAAAGAAAGAAACCAAAAACCAACCAACAAACAAATGAACAACGTATAGAAAATGTATTTAAAAGGTAAAGTGAAAGGGAAATGGAAAGAATGAAAGAAACAAACAAACTAAAAGAATGGAAGGATGGACTGAACAAAGAAAGAAAGAAAGAAAGAAAGAAAGAAAGAAAGAAAGAAGGTGTAGAAAATGTGCTGAAAAAGCAGAGTGTAAGGTAAATAGATAGAATGAAAGAAACAAACAAAAAAGAAAGGAAGGATGGACTGAAGAAAGAAAGAAAGAAAGAAAACAAAAAACAAGGTGTAGAAAATGTGCTGAAAAAGCAGAGTGTAAGCTAAATGGATAGAAAGAAAGAAACAAACAAACAAAAAAAAAGAAAGGAAGGATGGACTGAAGAAAGAAAGAAAGGAAGGAAGAAGGAAAGAAAGAACAACAACAAACAATGTGTACAAAATGTACCGAAAAAGCAGAGTGAAAGGGAACTAGAAAGAATGAAAGAAACAAAAAGAAAGAAAGTGATGGGGTAGAAGAAAAAAAGAAAAAAGAGAAATGGATGAGGTGAAAGAAAGAAAGAAAGAAAGAAAGAAAGAAAGAGAGCACTTCCACCATCTAAAAGCCTAAGATACAGTGTACATGTAAAAAGAAGAAAAGAGTGATTGATGTGAGATTGCGAGTTGACACTGGCACGTGATGACGCATCACATCTCTCACATCAGCACGACGTGCGGTTTTAAAACGTGCGTGACGTGACTGATGTCTGTGAACTGTAAAGGTACGCTTTCACACACTGTCATGATGTCACTCTTCACTCAGACGCCACACGTTTGCCAAATCCCAGTCTGCTCAGGATATGAGGTCATGTTCATGTTATCAACCTTCCCAGCATGACTGAACGCTTTTGCTCCGGGTTATTTTTTTGTTGTTTGTTGCCGTCGTTCCTGTTGCTATGACTCCCAGTCAGATGCTTTATTCTGCAGTTCGCTCAGGCATTACAAATACCAAGCATGGCAAAATTGGGGATTTTGGGATGTGGGGAGGGATTAGAGGCGTTATAAATAACATTCTTTTTGATCCTGCATTGCCTTTTATACTCATAAGCGGCTGAAAGGCAGAAATGTTTCCTCACTTTTTTTAAAAAAAAAAAAGCTCTAAAAATCACTAAAAATTGCACTAAAATTGGCGGAACATATTTGGACTGGTTGGCAGTTTGAATTGTAACATTTGACCCAGACGTGTCTGTCAACATTCGAAAAAAAAAAAAAAAAAAAAGAAGCCAAATTTTCCACATCATTTCTATTTCTGTTCATGTAAAATGTCCATATTTTGGATGTGCTGACTTTGTGAGACATTACTTCATTTTTGTATTATGGTCTGCTCAGCGTGTGTGTATATGGACCACATAACCGATGGCTTCGGCGGCACCGTTTCCTCTCGTCTCGGAGACGCTGGCTTACTTTCCGCTTAGATCTTCTGGAGGCTCACACAGATTTCCTCCATTTTGTGGTCTCTGCACGTTAGTAATTCCAGTGCAGGGCCAAATGCCTGCCTGCATGTCTGCATGTCTTCCTGCCTGTCTGTCTGGAATGCCAGCTTGTGCTGTTGTTGCCCTGCTGGTGGTCTGCCGCACTTGATTGAGTACCTTGGCCTGATGGTATGAAGCCTTAATTATTTTTAAGCAGCCAAGCTGAGTGTGTATGCTTTGCGTTTCATGTGACATCATACTGTATAATCGCTGCCATTTTGAGAGCAGAATAACAGACTGACTGCGTCAATGTTATTGTCTCTGTGCGTCATTTATAAGATTTACTTTCATTTATACTGACAATCAACTACCCCAATACACTTCACTACAAGCAATACATCTTCAGCAAGCAGCAGTGCAGTGGAACTTCCCTGTCATGCTGCCTAGTAGTTATGTTAGCTAGCTAGCTACATTATGAGACAACTGGGAAGTTTATCTCAGCAGCAAGTATTGTTAATATGCGCATCGAGGAGTTTTTCTCCTCCTGATGAAACACCCTGGGTTCTTTTACCTACGTGCTTTGAGGCACACTTCCGTATATCCAGAGGGATTGTTTATAAGATATGTTATTATAAACACTGTACCCATACCAGGTTTTCTTAATACCCAATGCCCCTTTGCTTTCAGAACAGCCTCAGATCTTCATGGCATGGATTCCACAAGGGGGTGGAAACATTCCTGTGAGATTCTGGTTCATGTTAATATGATTGCATCACATAATTACTGCAGATTTGTCAACTGCACATTCTTGCTGTGAATTTCCTGTTCTACAACATCCCAAAGGTGCTTTACTGGGCTCAGGTCCGGTGACTGGGGAGGCCACTGAGTACACTGAACTCATTGTCAGTTCATAGAACCAGTTTGGGACAACTTTGTTACATGACGCACTATCATGCGTGACATTCAAACGATGCTTGATTGGTATTAAGAGACCCAATGTGTGCCGAAAAGACATTCCCCACACCATTATACCCCCACCACTAGCCTCAACTGTCGACACATGGCAGTTTGAGTCCATGGATTCATTCCTAACACCATATTCTGACCCTCCCATCTGCATCTCAGCATTCATCAGAGATTCATCAGACCAGGTATTGTTTTTCGAATCAGCAAGCTGTCAGCCCGTGCCCACTATATCTTCAGATTCCTGTTCTTTGCTGACAAGAGTGGAAACCGATGTGATCTTCTGCTCCTTGAGTTAGCCTTCCTGTGAGCTCGAACCAGTCGGGCCATTCTCCACTGACATTTTACTCTCACTGGATGTTTACTCTCTTCTGATGAAAAGAGGGTAATTTTAATAATCTTTCACTGTTAGTTCACATTGTGGAGCAAGGCCACGAATTTGGTCCCAAATGTGGTGAACACAACATAAAAATCACATTGATTGAAAAACTAGGATATGCTTGTGTGTGTGTGTGTGTGTGTGAGTTGTGGGGAGTTGTCCTGAGCTTACTTACTTATGTGTGAAGTGGCTCTGGGTCCAGCTGGGCACCACAGCTTTCATCAGGAAGTCACATCTGGCAGGTCATGCATGCCACTTCCTGTTCTGCAGACTTTTCCATGTGATAAGAGATATTGGGCTGGACTCTGGTGCCAGAGTGCTTCATTGATACTATCCTGGACTTTGTGGATCTCCAAGGGCAAGCTGTAAAAATCACAGACCCTCTAATGATGATCTCAGTGTCCCCCTTTTCTTTATGGGTGACAAGAACAGGGTTTCTCACTCAACTCAGATATCCACACACCTTAATCAGTGCATGAGAAAGGCTTAAACTGGGATGAGAGCAGTACATATCAGACAGGAAACAGATCTGCACTGATTTAGAAGGAAATACCACACCTCTGCTGTCTTATCCAGTTTAGGATGAGCCAAAACACAGGAACCTGTTGCTATGATAGCATCTTTTCTGACCGAGTTTTCATTAGTCATGCGTCAGTACAGCCACGACACAACCGTTTCTTACAGACAGTACTGAAAAGAGAAGCTTTGCTTCTGCTCTGTGGCTTTTCTCTAAAGGTTAGCTCAAACCTAAAGCAATTTTAGTCATCTTTGTCACGCTTATGTTTTAACCACCATTTCAATCCACATCAACTCATGAGTTTTACAAATAACACATTTGTTCTTTAAAAACTGCTGAATTTCTGCACAAGTGAAGTTTAAAATCATGAAAATCCCTTGAAATCACACACTCATGACACGTTTTTGCGACACACAACATGGATACTAGGTTTAGGTTTGCTAACAGTGCCAAGCGAAACAGATTAGCTACACAGCTAAAAAAACAATTGAGCATTTATTATTTGATTTAATTTCTAGAATTTTTTTTTATGTGGATAAGGAGAGATAATGAATCATTCATTACAGAAGTATATTTTAATGCTCTTCAGAGTGGTGCAATGGAAGCGCATTTGCTCAACTTGTGTACAAAATTGTGAGTTTGAATCCCAGTCATGCCACGGCCACCTGTGGCTGGGAGGCCTTTCTCTCTGGCGGTAGGATGCCATTCTCTCTCTCTTTTTCTCTCTACTTGTCAACCACAGTGCCGTTAGCCAATCGTGGGCGTCTGTGAGGTCTTGTCTGTGGAAGAGCGCTATCTGCGCTTTCCTCCGAGTGTGTTACACCGCCCCGTGACATAGCAATTTTTTTTTAATTGTCTGAGGTAGCGCAAAGTGTTTGCGTCCTCGACGAAAAGCCAGCAAGTCATTGGCAAGTGTGATGTTTAAACAGCTATCATTCCAGTCTGCCTAATTTCTTTATTTTTCCTCGTCATGTTCAACCATGAGATGACTGCATGCTATGTTATGTTATATGAAAACTTTATTTTGCTCAGATTCATCAGTTTCGTCAGTCCAGCAGTGCTATTAAGAGCAAGTAGTTGCAATATTGATGTGGGTCACAACATGCAAACTGCAGTTTGATTAAATATACACACCAGGTAAAAATGTTTGCATTGAAAATATCAATAAGTTTTCGAACAAGAGACAAAAATCGCTAGTGACCGCTAGCCTAACGAGTCTACTTGTCCCCGGGCAACTATGAAGAAAAAAAGCCTGGACATGTAATCTTTGTGTCCCGGTCTACTGATTTGTCCGTCCCTGATGATATCACATTGTTAAGTGAACTGTATTGTAATTGTATTGTACAGCAGATCCAGCTCATCATAACTGGATGAGAAGTGGCCGGAAGAAAATAGCTGTCTTGATGAAAATGAAGTTCCAGCCAGTGATGGAATAGACAGACGTTTGGTATACACATGTTTCTTCAGGGTGCAGCCATGTAAAAGAATGCATGCTTGGCCTGGTGTCTGCTGATGATAACACGTCCCGGAGACAGACTCACTGCTCTGGTCTTCCTTTACCTCATTTCTCACTGTTCTCATTGGTCAGTCTGAACTCAGCAGGCTTTTTGATGTGATCCAGACTATACGATTATAAAGTCCACTGTGGACAGCGGACAGATCTGAGTGAACATCTACCCAAACACAGGAACCCAAAACCTGAATAACACAATATTGATCCCAGCGATTGTTACTGGGAATCTCTCCTGCCATCGGGATACGCACACATCAGAGAGGAAATATATCCTTCTGTTCAAACATGCTGATAGTCCTCGCTGCAGCCACAGCACTTTGGCTTGGGGTCAGTCAACCACAGTAACGCTTGCCAGAATGGGTGGGCTGCGATGGGAGGGGAGGAAATGAACAATCCTGCAAGAAAAAAAAAATCACACTGGGTCACTGGAACGTTTGAATCAGGAGAAGGGTCAAACAGTGCATCTGGGTTTAGACAGGGGGGAAAACAGGTCTGCTGAGTGATTCAGAGCTAGATTAGTAAGAAGATGAGAAGATCTGCGTTAACCTCTTCCAGGCTTTTATCCCTGCACCCGAGGGAATGAAGTCATCCCACAGCCGGCTTTCTTAGCCACGCTCTGTAAGCTGAAAACCTGACTTCCTGCATTCTTGTGACCCTGATACAGCAAGCATGCATGCCTTCGATATGACAAGCTGTAATTATAATTTAATGTGGAAATGATGACACATGAGCCTCTTGCGCTTTGTAGTGCTATGGTAAACATGATCGTTCCTCATATTTTCATAGAGCAGGTATGTGATATCGTCATATATAAATTTATTTCCTTAATGTGCTTAATTCAGGCTACCAATGGTTTTGAGTACACCACCAAATCAGAGGGACTGCTGCGCTTTTTTTTTTTATGAAAAAAGGACAAAATTTGATTAGCAAATCATAGTTAGATATCACAATATGGTAGCAGTTTACATTATGGTTCCTTTAAAAAACCTACTTGCAGCATTAGTTAAGAGTAGTTAAACATAGCATCAGTAAATTTTAATGAAGTTAGTAAAGTACTTGTAGTAGTTATTATTCATCCACAAGCACCAATATGAGCTAATGCTTTAATTAATATTTGCGGTGTTAAATCTAAAGACTAAATGGTGCTGTTGAATACTCCACTCCGATTAGTCAGAAGGTGTTGATTCATTTTCTTTGTCTCATTAACTCTGACAGGAGTTCCGGCTGCAAGGGTTATATCAGTGCACTCGTTGTAAGATATTATCATTTCTACAGTAACAGCTTACACAGAGATTGTAGACACTCCAAGACACTGATGTGTAACATGTAATTGTTGATATGGTGAAGGAGTCTTCGGCGTCAGCACTTCAGTGTCAGTTTCTCAGTAACATGACAAGCTGCGACAAGTGAGTGAAAAAATAAAGGCTGTCGAGGGAACGACTGTTTATAGCTGCGATAATGTAGGTGATAACAGGAATTAACTTGTTTTGCAGACATTCCACAACAATAAATATAACTGTAAATTGATTCTAAAAAAGTATGATATGTCACTCTTTAGTGAAGTTGCCATGGAATAAAAGAGGAAAGGCACAATATCGGTAGACCCGATTGTTTTCTTCCTTACATAAGTAATGCCAATAAAGTGCCTATAATACTTAAGGTTTTATTAATAATGAAATGAATAATAACTAATGAACATCTGCATCCTAAAGCCATGTTTATTTCATACACAAGTAAAAATATATCCACAAAAGTCAATTTGAATTAATGCCTTAAGTATTTTTTGTGGTGTTTCAATGCTTGTGGTGTTAAATGAAGCCCAGACACATGATTTCTGTTCATCACGCATAATTTGGTAACATGTTGGAACTGTATTTGTGCTAATTTATGTGGATGTGCTTTTAGTCATGGATGGAATAAACACTGGTTAATACAGGTATATTATAAATATACATATATTATGTATATATTACTCATATTAGTTCATGTGGTCCCTTACTTTGTTTCTTTGCTATCATTACATACGGATTATTAATGCTGAAATTAATGGACTGACGATGTTGAGTAACGGAGTAAATAAATCAGCACAAGGAAGCCTTAATGTAAAGCTTTACCCACAAAGTTAAAATACTTCAACTTCCTCGAGTGAAAATCTGTGAAAGCTGAAATGTTTTTATGTCCATTGTCTTCATCTTTCATCTCTGTATTGTGGCTTGTACATGACATTTTTTTTTTTTTTGCTGCATTAATGTATTTATGTATACACCTTTGGCCAACCCTTTCTTTAGTGTTAATCTGCTGTTAATATTTTCAGTGCTTGATAATCGGAGGAGGACCCTGTGGTCTGCGTACTGCTATAGAGCTGGCTTTCCTTGGTGCCAAAGTAGTGGTGATCGAGAAAAGAGACACATTTTCCAGGAACAATGTTCTGCACCTGTGGCCCTTCACCATCCATGACCTCAGAGGCCTGGGGGCTAAGAAGTTTTATGGCAAGTTCTGTGCGGGCTCCATAGACCACATCAGTGAGTACTGAGTAATCTCTCTGTATGCGAAACCCTTAGCTACTCAGGCATATGTAGACAATATACGCTATTTTTCATAGAGCGACAGAAGTTCATGTTTTTATGGGGAAGTAACTCTCCTCGGTTCTCCGTTTACCTTTTTTGTAAGCCCTTCCTCTTTTGTGCTTGCTTTCACAATCATTTTTATCAAGGCTTTCTGATCTGTTAATACAGGTGATTCTTTGTAAAAGGTTAAGGATGAAGTTTTAATCAGGGCTTCCAGGCATGATTACGAGAGCTAAGAGTTCTTGTGCTGACTGTGTTTGTCAGGTATTCGGCAGCTCCAGCTCATGCTCCTGAAGATTGCTCTGATTTTGGGGGTTGAGTTCCACATCAATGTGGAGTTTGTAAAGCTTCTGGAACCTCCAGAAGACCAGGAAAACGAGGGTGAGTTCGTCCCTACCTGACCACAACATAACCTATTGCACCTCTGTCTTGTCCAACTGGTTAAACTTCAAAGGGCCTCTGATTGTATAAAGAAGACTTTCAAAACCTAACTTATCAACCTTGTTTTTCTGTTCGTTTGCTCTAATTAATCTCTGGACCTGCCATTTCCATTTTTTGCCCATATTCTATATAATAGTTTGTTAAAACCCATAAAAACTAAAATCCCACAATCATACATATACTATGTGGCCAAAAGCATGTGGATACCTGACCATCACACCCATATGTGGGCATTCCCTGGACTGTTGACACAAAGTTTGACGCACACAATTGTCTAGAATGTCTTTGTATCCTGTAGTTTAAACAGTTCCCTTACCTGGAAATAAGAAGCCGAAACCTGTTCCAGCATGACAATGCTCCTGTGCACAAAACACGTTCCATAAAGACATGGTTTGCCAAGGCTGGAGTGGAAGAACTCAAGTGGCCTGCACAGAGCCCTGACTTCAACCTGACTGAACAAGTTTGTGTAGTATGACCTGGAATGCTGACTGAGTGCCAAGCTTCATTCATTCATTCATTCATTCATTCAATTTTATATGTATAGCGCTTTTAACAGTGAACATTGTCAGAAAGTCAGGATATAAATTCAGGACATAAATTTTAAATTCACAAATTTATCCCTAATGAGCAAGCCAGCAGTGACAGTGGCAAGGAAACACTCCCTGAGATGATATGAGGAAGAATCCTTGAGAGGAACCAGACTCAAAAGGGAAATCATCCTCATCTGGATGACGACGGATTGTGCAACTATGAATAATTCCCTTCTGTGTACTGTGTACTATATGGTCAAAAAGTGCAATTGTGTAACCAGGAAATTAATTATAGTTTTCACATGAAGTCTATTTTGTTGAAGTTATCAAACTGTTCACTGATGGAGACTTGAGTGCAAAACAGACTTCCTGGCAAACTGCAGTCCTAAAGCTGTCAAAGCAATTGTAGTCCAAGCCACTGTAGAAAAACTGTTTGTATCAATTGCAGTCCAAAGCCATCTTCATGGTTTCTTAGTGAAATCCATCCACAGTAACCTCATGTATCTTTAGGCTGTCCATATGGCGCTATCCTCAGCAGCAGCAAGCTGTTTCCAAGTGATCTCCAACCAGAAGTAGGGCATCAGGCTGGATCAGGCAGGTCCAGAGAGCAGAAGGGTATACCGGTCAAGATCACTGGTATCTCAAGAGTAGCATGTCGAGATTCCTCGCCCGACCTCATTAATGTGGCTGAATTGGCAAATCTCTACGGCTAAGGGGAAAGCCTTCCCAGAAGAGTGGAGGTTATTGTAACAACAAAGGGGGACTAAATCTGGAATTTGATATTCAACAAGCACATGTGGGTGTGATGGGCAGGTATCCACAAACGTTTGGTCATATAGTGTATCTGGCAGAGTGCATGTGTATCGGTTTCCCAACGTATACCACTATCCATGAAAATAAGAGCAGTTTCTCTGGAGGTTTTCATGTAGTGACAAGTGTATAGGCACAAGTAATAGACTAAAAAAAACTCTAAAAAGAAATACTTTGCCAGTTTTGTCAGATGACTTTAATACACTATATAGCCAAAAGTATGAGGATACTTGACCATCACACCCATATGTGGGCCTTCCCACAAACTGTTGGAAGCACTCGGTTGTCTAGAATGTTTTTGTACTCTGTTGCATTACGATTGTTGCAATGCCCTGTGAACAAAGTGACATGGTTTGCCAAAGCTGGTGTGCAAAAACCTGAGTGGCCTACAGAGAGTCCTGACCTCAACCCCACTGAACACCTTTGGAATGAATTGGAATGCTGCTGTGCGCCAAGCCTTTTCACTCAACATCACTAGTTAATGCTCTTGTGGCAGCCATGCTCCAAACTCTAGTGGAAAGCCTTCCTAGAAGAGAGGAGGCAGTTATAGCAGCAAAGTTGGGACCAACTCCATATTAATGACCCATGGTTTTGGAATTAGACAAATTAGTTCAACAAGCACACACAGAGTTGTGATGGTCAGGTGTCCACATACTTTTGGCCAAGTTGTGAACACAATGCATGTAGGGCATTGTATAGGGTGCACAGCACCACTATTTTATACCCTGTGTGTGTATCCACAAATAATATGAAAAGGAAAGCATTTAGGAATTGGCCTTGAAGACAAGCTAAATAGTAAGAAGAAAATAATACTTTGGGTAAAAGAATTTAAGAAAAAGACTCTGAAACAGTAAATTGTTAGATAAAACTGCGATGCTGACATCAGCACTATTTATTTCTCCACCCCAATGTCCGGTATCGGCTCACATGGTCTAGTAAAAAGCAAACATGCAGGATTGCTGTCAGTTTGCTGAACCGAGCGGTGTCACACTGTCAGCAGAAAAATGCTAATAGTATCAGCAGTCAAGGTTAGCACAGGCAAATCTGACTTTCACGATCAGAAACACAGGCAGGTCAAAATAAAAAACCCCCAGAAATATCACTTACAAAATAGGTAACTAGAACCTTAAATATAATAATATACAGTATAAATATGCTGACTAGGACGACAACAGAACCAGACACGGAAGAAACTAAACACGATACAGATCCGAGGGCGTGTCCCGGGTGCAGCCAGAGCAGGTGAGCCAAAACAGGAAGGCTCAGAGCCGTGCATTACATTTACTGGGTCACACAGCGGTCAGTTTTCCATTAGTCCCAGTGTGTTCTGTACCTCTGTTACACCAGACAATGCTAAGGCAAAACACAAGGCTTCGTGCTTCTCTTAAACACTGCCGTAAGCATCACTATGACAACCGGCCAACAGCGGCTGTTCCTGTCATTTTTAATGCCTGTGGAAAATTTCTCTGTTTTTAGCCAGTGGTCTCCTCCCAGGTTGTTATGAGTTAGCTGCAGAGCATCTACAGGGTCAGTGCACCGTTTTGTTCTGTTTAACGAGAACGACGGCTCATTATGTTATCGCGTTATTAATGGCTGATAATGAGCTCATCAGCGTAATTAGAAACAACATGCTCTTAGATGAAGTAATGCTTTCGTGAGCTTTTATGGAGCAGTGTTGCTCAGAGACTGCTGATTAGACTGCTCTTCTGTCTATTCATCAGAGACGTGAGTCAGCTAATGAAAACAAGAGGCCTTGCTAAATTAAGACCGTTAGCTGCTGTGACCTTGTACCATGGCCGCGAGAAGTCAAACAGTTCAGTCAGATCACGCAACCTTTGGACAATATCTGTTTTTCTCATTCCCTCATATTCTGTTGGGGTTTGAGAGATCCAAGAGTCTCTTGAGCAGTGCCAAAAAAAAAAAAAACACACCATTGTTTTATCAGCTTGATGCATAATGACATATTTTGACTTGATAAAATGAAAATTAAGCACAAATTCTTTTACGCAGTAGTTCGGAAGTTTTATATAGCAAATTAGACCATAACTGCGCAAAGTGTACGTAGATACGGATAGCGGCATATGAACATGCGTCAGTAATGAGACGAGTACAGTACAGATGATGTCATAAAGTGCAGTAAGCATGAGGATTAATGTTTCAGTTATTTTGTCTCTACTAGGCTTTAATTTTTATTTATTTGGGTTCATTTTTAATTGGTATTATTATAAGAAAAAAGTGATGATGATGATTATAATAAAACAGCAATAAAATATTAATGTAATATAAATAAATAAATAGATAAATAAAATAAGAAGCTAATATATATCTTATTAGCTTCTAAATGCACTGAAACACACATTTGATTACGATGACCTACATTTTTAAACTGTGGTATGTTTAACATGTGTAACAAACGTGCATGTGTTACTTTGCGTTACAGGGCCTGGTTGGAAGGCGGAGATCCGGCCATCAGATCATCCTATAGCTGACTTTGATTTCGATGTTGTGGTCGGGGCTGATGGGAGACGAAACACACTTGAAGGTACATTAGTGTCTATATGATTTCTGTTTTGTACAGAGAACTTCATACAAGTCACTAGAAGCCCCTTAAATTAATCTGTACTACAGTAACTGCACGCGTGGGATCTTGCATGTTTACATAGTAACCAAGTAGCTATAATTATCGCTGTTCTATAAATACAGAGGAAATGTTCCAGGGGTAACCAAAACAACTTCGAATACGATACGGGAGCATGGAAACACAAATAGCATGTCACCTTGCCTTGTTTTTGTTGACAAGTTGTGCAAACAAGCCGCAGCCC
>CM040985.1:3641200-3667879 GCA_022985145.1 Pangasius djambal | reverse complement strand
TACAGTAACTGCACGCGTGGGATCTTGCATGTTTACATAGTAACCAAGTAGCTATAATTATCGCTGTTCTATAAATACAGAGGAAATGTTCCAGGGGTAACCAAAACAACTTCGAATACGATACGGGAGCATGGAAACACAAATAGCATGTCACCTTGCCTTGTTTTTGTTGACAAGTTGTGCAAACAAGCCGCAGCCCTCTCCATAACTCCAGGACATTTTCAAACATCCACTATGACAAAATAAAGTCTTCAGACAAAACCCAGGAGACATCTCTGCCTCACGCTCCTTATCAGTCGTGGAGTTTGAACGACTCTAACTGAGAGAAACTTGGCTGTTGCTCTTGGCTGCACTCCCTTGCCATTTCAACTGGATTGTTTCATCCAAGAGAGCTACAAAGCAATAAAATCAAGTCCTGCTCTGTAAAACGATAGCCCATGATGTCAGAGGATTTTGCTAAATATTTGGTTATAACATGAAATCAACAGATCAGAGTCAGTTCCTGGATAGTGCCGTGGGCTGAGGCTGGCCGTTGTTCAGTGGATGACGCTTGACTGTTGGATTCTTTCCCTCATACCCGTCATCTTTTTTACCTATCCCCTAAACAGATGCTTATTCCTAATAAGGTCATTCTCAGGCTCCTCCAAATGATGACCCATTTACTTTACTGCACACTTATGAGAAACTTTAAGGGGGGAAATCATGCTTTTGTGGTTTGTCCTCTGCTGTAATTGGGCTGCTCGGCCAATCTGGTGGAAGTTAAATATATCCTTGTCTGAGGCCTCACGGTCATGCGAGGAGAGCGCAGCTGCTTTCGGAGACACGGTTGTGGGCGTGTGCATGGAAAGATGACGTCTCTTTGAATTACCTTACCAGTAATGGCCAGTAATTAAATGCAAACCTGGCTCGAGAACCACTTTGCAGAGCCTCGTACATTATTTTGGAGGACAGGAGACCAGAAACTGTTTGAGCTTTGCGGTTGCAGGTTAGTGAGTAACTCCAGTCCTCATCTTTAAGGCATTAAATCACACACTGGATGCAGAAATGCCGTGGAAGAGAACAACCTGCGCTGTATCAGTTACTCCAGTCAAGCGCTAAAGGAAATGTGTGGTTTTCCCCTCCCAAGGTTCTCTTAGATCAAGTGAGATAGCCGTGGCCACTGCGTAGCTCCACGTCCTATGCCTTCAAACCGTTTATATCTTTGTGGTGAAGCCAAGCTTTCCAGAGCCTAAAATAACCAGCCTGTGATTTAGGTAACAGTTGAGTTCAGTAGGATTAGCATGCCTCCGCCTGGATGGAAAGGAAAAATGCCACAACGCTCACTTCCAATTCTGTCTCTCTCTCCTTCCTTCTCTAAAGGAATGCTTGCACGTTACTTATACTTTCACATTTGCTTACTCACATTTGATTTTTCCACTCTTTCCATCACCTGCATTTGACTTCCAAATTCTTGCTTTCCGATTAGGCTTGTTTCACAAGGACATTTTAGTAGCTGTCAGAAAAAAGCACAACATAATGCCCTGGTGTCTGATGATACATACTTTGACGAGCCCATGCATCAGCCCAAAGGAGATGGTTTGGTCATTCTTGCTGATGTGAAGCTGCATAGTGATGAAACTAACATCCAGATCTGTAAAATCCATCTCCGATAATCTATAAGGCGTGTGGAAAGCCTCTGCAACATTTACCTTAAACACATTATGAGAATAGCTTTGATGATATGATCAAATGAAACAGCGTTTTAGGTTAATGAAATTGATAAATATTGCTTCATTCATGAAGTATTTGAAGTTCTCAGCTATATGCTATATGCGTGCCAAAAAAATAATTCAGTAGTTACATTCTCACAGGCAGAGATCTGTGAGAGGCACGTGCGCAATCGTACAACTAATTTTGCATTAAAATCTACATGACAAAAAAGCAGCTAAACTACATTCAAGCTGTATGATTAATGTCAGTTATTTAGCTCAATTATTTTGCAAATAATTGCCAATCAAAGAAAGCTGCCTGACAGATAATTTGTTCTGAGGTCACTTTGCCTTACTCCAACCAACATCACAACCAACAACGAGGACACATCATCAACTTGATGAATTTTATATATATATGTGCGTGTGTGTGTTTGTGTGAGTTTGTGTGTGTACTGTATGTTACTACTTTAAATAGTTAATGCTACTTCATTTAGAAATCAAAACTACGACCTCACGACTTAAAAATGTACTTTGTTAATTTGTTAATTTTTGTTTATTTGCTAACTTATAGATTCAGCTATTATCTAGCAAATTTACCTTCTTGTTTTCCTAAGCGTAAAATCTTGTGAAAATAAAATTTGAACATTGACAGTGTTATATGTGAGAAGTCGGTCCTATTAAAATCTGAAAATCTTAAAATGCAGTTTTGCATTTGCTTGAAAATAAACTTTTTAATGTTGCATCCAAATGAATCTTAGCAGGCTAGTCCAGCTAGCTAGTCCAGCTAGCACTGCAGCCTGAATTGAGTCCTCCAGGGCTGTGTTGGTTCTGTACACCCCAACAGTCTGAGAGCAAGTTATATAAATGGCAAATGGATCACCCATTATTATCCTTACCTTGCGTATTTGGCTTTTCCCTTTTCTGCTCAAGACATGCGTTCTAAACCACTGAGCTAAATTGTACATTACTACCGGTAGCCTATTGATGAGGGAATTCCATAGGTGATGGTACGGTATACCACAGGCTGTTTGGACTGTTCAGTAGTATGTAGCTTCATGATGAAACACACAACCAATCACACTCTTTTCAGGTTTCAGACGGAAGGAGTTCCGCGGGAAACTGGCCATCGCCATTACAGCCAACTTTATCAACAGGAACACGACAGCAGAGGCCAAAGTGGAGGAAATCAGTGGCGTGGCCTTCATCTTCAACCAGAAGTTCTTCCAGGACCTCAGACAGGAGACGGGTGAGAGAGAAAACACATGCTTCAACAAAACATTTACAACCGGCTGGACATTTCTTAATGCTGTGATAAGTTTTGTAACAAATCCGATTATATACTGTGACGGAAATTGTTGAATTGTGTAAAGGAGAATGTTAAAGTTATCTGTTGTTATAAACTATACAATGTTTATCTCAGTTCTCTTGCTGTTACTGATATTCATATCTAAAAGTACTTATGTCTGTCCTCTGTAAGCTCTTTCCATGGATACAGACACAGAGTATACTTGTTATGACTAGCTTTCATTAGAGCTGAATTCCTCCGTTAATCCTCCCTTGAACTCTTTATTATCACGCTGCTTCACGTTTAGAAGTAATATAAAAGATTGGATTATATAATCGACGATATTATGACGAGACATCCGTTGTGCTTTGAATGATGCATCTGATAGTTGTGTCTCCGGTTCAGGCATTGACTTGGAGAACATTGTGTACTACAAAGACAACACGCACTACTTCGTCATGACGGCTAAAAAGCAGAGTCTTCTGGATAAGGGAGTCATCATTCACGTAAGTAGCGGGTGTAGCATGCTAAAGAGGAAGTGGTTTAAGAAAGGTGTGGGTGGCGTAGGGTGCACAGACTTTTTTGTTATGGTGTCCTGCCAGTTTAAGAGGCTGTGAGAACACGCTGTTATAAACACAGCAAATGACGGCATAAACATTTGTAATAGCATATTTCACTACCTTGTGATCTCTCTCTCTCTCTCTCTCTCTCTCTCTCTATTCACATACACACATGAGCATTTTCATATTATTCAGGTGTCAACAAGTCATCCTGACTTATATACATTTCTGATTCACCGCTTAAAAAATCACATCACCAATCATTGTCAGCCTAGATTGTCCAAGTTTCTGTCCAAGTGCTTTATTGAACAAAACCAAAAATATGACGAAACTCCTACTGGTGGTTTCCTGAAAAAAAGGGGCTTCTTCTTTTTTTCAAGCTATATGACGACTTCTGTGGTTTCACCCCAGATTTCTGCTTGGAAAATTACTAACCAAGTGACTTCCTTCTACAGTGAAAACAGAAGGTTGATAATGTGCTGATGTTGATTGTGTGCTTTAGGATTATATCGACACGGAGGCTCTGCTCAGCAGTGACAACGTGAACCAGGAGGCTCTGCTATGCTATGCACGGGAGGCTGCTGACTATGCCACGCATTACCAGCTGCCCACACTGGAGTACGCCATGAACCACCTCGACCAGCCAGATGTAGCCATGTTCGACTTTACCTGTATGTATGCCTCAGAAAACGCTGCGCTGGTCAGAGAGAGGTTTGGCCATCAGCTGCTGGTGGCACTGGTGGGAGATAGTTTGCTGGAGGTGAGCTCACAGAATGTGTGCAATGCTTTGCTTATTTGGATTTTGTTCTTTTTTTTTTGTCTTGTGTTTAATTTTGGATCTGTTTGTGGTTATAGCCTTTCTGGCCCATGGGTACAGGGTGTGCCCGTGGCTTCTTGGCAGCCTTTGATACAGCCTGGATGGTCAAGAGCTGGGCACAGGGCAGAGGGCCACTGGAAGTGCTAGCTGAGAGGTTGGCATGGTTTAGAGAATAGGCATACACATAAATACACACACACACACACACACACACACACACTAAAACACGGATACATGCTGCAAGCCAAGCCCAGAAAGATGTTTATCTTATGTTCAAAGACTTTACCCTGTTGCTTTGGTTGTCTTGGGTTTCTGCCCTCAGGGAGAGTCTTTACCGACTGCTACCTCAGACAACACCTGAAAATATCGCCAAGAACTTTGATCAGTACACCGTAGATCCTGGAACACGTTATCCCAACCTCAACTCCAACTGTGTCAGACCACACCAGGTGCACTGGACTCTTATTTTATTACTTAAGGGGCATTCATAGGGCTACATGATACCTGCATAAACCCTTCATGACAACTGGCCTTTATTTATAACATACATGAAGGCCTTTGCAGGCATTAATGATCATAAAAACAGCTCTCAATGTCAGTTTCAACGTCAAGTTGTCAAGTGGTGTAGATACTTTAGTACAATTACACTCACATTACTACTTTGCTACACTTCACTAATTTAGTACAATTATGCTCACTTTACTACTTTACTACACTTTACTACAATTACATTCACCTTAATGCTTTACTGCACTAAACTTTACTAAAATTACACTCAGTACTACTTTTTTTTTCAGTTTAACTCGCAATACTACTTTACTATATTTTACCTCTTTACTATAATGAAACTCACTTTACTACCTCATTACACTGTACCATTTTATTTTAAATTACTCACTTTACTGCTTTACTATACTACCACACTCTCTTTACTACACTTCAGTACTTTACTATAATTAAACTCCCTTTACTACTTTACTACACTTTAGTACTTAACTACACTTTACTACTTTACTGCAATTACACTCTACTACTCTACTACACTTCACCAATTAAATACAATTAAACTCACTTTACTACTTTACTCCACACGCTTTACTATATTACTACTTTACTATAATTACACGCGCTTACTGTTGTATTACACTTCACTAATTTGCTACAGTTAAACTCATTACTACTTTATTATGCTACTACTTTACTACACTTACACACTGCAATGTTTATTTCCTTCACATCTAGAGAAGATATACATAACTGCATGTATATCTTAGTGTCATGACATTGCCATGCCAAGTCTTCACAAAAGTCAGAAATAAGACATGCATTTTAGTTAAGGGTCAGGGCAAGTATATCTATAACTCTGTCATTAGTTATCTATCTTTCGGAAGTGTCACCTTTGCACTCAATTGGTAAGTAACTTCACATCATCACCCTTATGGCTGACGTAACAGAAGTGCACTGAGCTACAAAGTCAGTTGTCATGAGGGCATAACGTAAGCCTGTAAGTGTGCTAACACATTATCTCCCGCTGACATCAGAATTGAAGAATGCAGGCTTTATGTTAGTTAACAGCTGCTAGAGTGAGGCTTTATGCCAGTCGTCATGAAGGCTTTATGTAGGTGCTATGTAGCCCTATGTAGTAAGTAAAGAATATTCAGGCTGATGAGTGAATTGACACTTGTTCTTTTCGTGCACAGGTCCGTAACTATTACATGTGTGGTGAACTGAAGACCTGCTCCTTGGAACGAGCTGCAACCATACGGCGCCCAGTTAATCTGGCACGACGAGGTCAGCTTAATCACTGTGCACTCTTAGCCTTGTACGTTTGAGTCAGACCTAAACCGAGACATGTTTGACAACTCTAAAGGTTAAAGGTGAAATCCTTTAGAGTGAAATTCCTTTCTGTAGCACATTCCTGCTTTAAAAACACTGAGAACAGCAGCATGGGTGTGAGTCTGCGCTTCTCTATTGTGTGGGAGACTAAGGGTTGTTTTCATTAGTGGAGTCACATAGAGAGGAGGGTTTCATAGTCGGTGGTCTATGTGCAGTGCTGTGAATTGTGGCCTGCTATAGTGCTGTGAAGCTACAGTGCTGTAAAAATACTTCCTCTGTGATAACAAACCTGATCATCAATCAATCAGGGAATTTAGATTTCATTTATTTATTCTAACTTTTTATCTGTCAGTTTTTCAGGGTTTCCTGAGAGCATTTTTTATTACAAATAAGAAGTTAAGAAGTTACTCAGCTTGATTGCTGCTCATTAATATACACTAAAGTGCACAATCCTATGGCTCAAATTAATCTAGATTAGGGGTGTAACACAATGCCATTAACTGTATCAGTATCCATACCCATCAAATCCAGTACAACCTAGGGAGGAGTGGAAAGAGGTAGAAATAGAAGCACTGTTAGCATGGTGTGTGAATTCTGGCTCGGATAGTTCTATATCAATCCAGTTCATAATTGGTCTCAACTAGAGATGTACGTAGGCTTTTTTAAATCCAGCTTGTTGCGGTCATATCTGTTTGTAACCTGCTCACAATATTTTCTGATGAAATTAATTGGTGCTATTTCCTAAACTATAAACAGAGTAGGCCAATTTTAAACCAGTAAGACTCTGACCAGGCAGCTAATAAGGACCGCTGCATGTTTTGCTTGACCCAAGCCCACATCGCATGAAATGAAAGTAAAAACCTTCCACTCATGTGACTTTTTTGTCGAGTCCTGCAGGATTCCTGTCCTGATGGGATCTAGTCTCAAACAGATGCTCTTTCTGCTAAGTATTCTAAAAAAAAAAAAAATAGTGACTAGAATAGTCCGACCCCTATTCATATCTGTATATGTATTCATTTAGAACACCTGATCTGTTCAATATTCGTATTCTGTTACTCTGTTAGACTACGAGTAAATTAGTAAGGAGAGTCAAAAATTAAACCACTACATTGCTGTGTTAACAAAATGCAGTATCTGAAGGATCAGTAGTACATGTCCAGGCTCCTCACTGAGAAAAATTCTAATCTCTGCTTTCATATGACTGTTATCATATAATGTCACAGGGTACATCCCTAGCCTCGTAATCCTTTGTGTGTGTGTTTGTGTGTGCACCTATCTGTGTTACAGAATCTGAGATCAGGCCCAGCAGGTTGCTGACGTGGTGTCAGAAGCAGACAGAGGGCTATCGAGGCGTCAGTGTGACTGACCTGAGCTCATCGTGGACCAGCGGCCTGGCCTTCTGCGCTCTTATCCACCGCTTCAGATCACACCTCATGTAAGACTGCACCACCTTTAACGTCACACGGACTGATATGGCAATAAATTATTGCATTATGGTTGCATTCTATTGAGTTAGATATCATCAGGGGAGAAGTGAAGTATTCATGTGTAGATGCCAGAAATATAAATGCCAAAATTAAGGCATCTCGGCAACTTGAGTGTGGAAAGAAAAAACTGATCCGAGACCACCTGAAAGAGATAAGAATCATTATGTCAAAGTGGAACTTCACTGGTTATCAGATACTCATTACAATTTCAACAGTGCATGGTTGTAAACATGTCTAACAAAAATTTACTACTGGAATGCTCATAAATTCTCCTCCGTGATGGCAGCAGTTCCCGATATCACTCATATCGCTTTATGAGCTCTTGACATGACACAGTTTGCTATCATGCAAATCCAAACACGAGCAGGAGTTGCGAAAAATATTTTGGCCTCTACAGAGAAGGTTCTCTTTCTGTCCGTGACGAGGATCAGATCAGGGGCAGTTTGGACAGCGTAGCCATGTGCTACACTTCACACACTTTTATCAAAGGCCAGTTTCGTGTGTGCCACAAAAGCTGATCTGTCAAGAGCTGACAGAGATAGCACAGTTTTTTTTAGCTAGTTTAACCCTTAAAATTCTGTGATGGTGCCCACACGTTCGAAAAGATCATGTCTTCCATATTGCTTCAAAGTTGACTTATTTGGGATAGAGACATACAGTGTATGTCTTGCTGCATTAATCTGTGACTAAACAGGAAGAATCACTATTGCAAATCAGCTTAACAATCATAAGCTGTTTTTTGTTAGTTGGTTATAATTATAAACCATAAAACTATAAATCATGCGAATCATGCGAATCGTCAGTTATAATTATAAACCAGTATTCTGCAATCTCTGCTTAAAAAAGATATGAAACTATGTATTTCATATGGGGGCATTTTAATTGACTTATGAAACTTATGACCTATGAAACCAACCTTTATCCTGCATTTGTACTCTATGTGTATCCCTTATTGCACTTTCTCTGCTCTAGTGATTATGATTCCCTTAACGAAGAAGACTCTGCTAAAAATGTCCAGCTGGCATTTGACACAGCGGAAAAGGAGTTTGGCATCAAGCCGTTCACTACGGGCAAGGAGCTAGCATCCGGCCAAGAGCCAGACAAGAACAGCATGGTGACCTACCTGTCCAAATTCTACGAGCTCTTCAGGGGAACGCCTCTGCCATCTTCAGGTAGACGCTGTTATCTCTCATTAACAGATTATTCACATACAAGGTCAAAATGGTGACTTTTGTCCTCCAGTGGGTGGAATGTGAGGCATGTGTATCACACAACCAGGTCCCTTAACCTAGTTCGTGTTTAATTAAGGTGCATATTTCATACCTTATGTTCACACTAGTGAGCAACAGGCTAGCAGGTATGTCAGCAGAGTGACAAATAATAGTAGAATTAAAGTTTCTCGATTCTATACAAGTTAGTTATGATGCACAAAAGCAACAAATCCAGTCATTTAGCTGCAGGGGAGCGGGCACAGGGGCTTAGTGGTGTTGGGGGTTCATATCCCGCCTCTGCTGTGTGTGCGCAGAGTTTGCATGTTCGGGGGTTTCCTCCGGGTACTCCAGTTTCCTCTCCAGTCCAAAGACATGAGCTCCAGGCAACCTTGTGACCCTGTGTAGGATAAGCAGTACAGAGAATTGATGGATGGAACTGCAGGGAATTCCTCAGACCAATCCAAGTCAAGAATTACTGCCAGAGCTGCTGTTATACAAAGTTCACACCTCCTGACCAGAATTGAGCATTCAACAACATTGTGGTATAAACAAAAAATAAAACAGTGGTGTGTAGGAATTGTTGAGACTGTACACATTTTGACTTCTCCCAACTTACAGGACTTAAAACCGAAGGACAGGCCACGCCCCCAAGCAACAACACCAGCAGCTGCCATACACAAAAAAAATTCTGGAAGTGACATTGTGATCGCAGGATTAAAACTAATAAGGTGTTTCTGCGTAGAGATCTGTAAATGGAAGGTTTATTATGTCATACATCCTGCTGTGAGAGGAATGCATGTTCACCTCAGTCCAGGGTGCTTCACTAGAGATAAAGGAAGATAAAATATCTATGGAGATGATCTGCATTTCTGTGCAAGTCACTCCCCCATTCTCTGAAACCTACCAGATCACGTGACACTTCTCCAGTAACACTGTAATATTGTAATGCGTACGTTTAGTTGATATACTATCATTGGTTCCATTAAAGCTTGCCAGGAAAAAAGTAAAAAACGTATTTATTAGTGGGCATTTAAAGAGTAAAACAGATGTGCTCAGCCCTGCATTTCTTTGCTTTCCATTCAGTAGGCTAAAGTTTCAGTAAATTCGATTAAGAAACGCTCAGTCCATTTGTTATTAATTGTCCATGTCTTACTAAGCTGGAAATATTTTTGTCGTTTTTATTTCAGATTCAAGAAGAGAAATAGGGGGAAGTAATGAGGAATGCACTGAAAAAGCTTCCCAACCTGTTTATAGATCAATGAGCTTTACACAGCCTCGAAAACGGATCCCAAAGGTAGGACACATCAGCTTTTTTTTTTTTTTTTTTTTTTCTTTTTAATCTCCCTTCAGACACATTTTGTTCCAGTTTACCTTGGGCTGGACCTCACAACTCCTTCCATGTCTATCCAGTTCACTGAGTCCTTTGAAGATATTAAAGCAGTTTTTATCAGTGCCTCAATGCTTTTCTTTCCTTTTTATCTTTCAGGATGACAAAAAGGTAGAAGATAATGATTCTTTTTTCAAAAGAAGACGGAGGACAGTCTGCAGCTTTTTGGAACAGGTAAATATTGTACATTATTTAAAAAGTTTATATATTATCCATATGTAATGCACGAACATTGCGTCTTTCACCCCGCGTTCACTCCGTTAGAGACTCGTGTTGTAGCGATTGCTCTGTTTTGGTCACTAACGGCAATTTCATTTCTAGAACTGGTTGTTACCGTTACCGTGGTTTCACTGGTAGTGCATAGCTAGTTCATAAACACCTGTCCACTGTCCACAACTGTCCACTGCAGTCTTCCTGCTAAAACGAGATGTCTGGCCTATTTGACTACAAATTAGAAGCATTCCTGCCAAAATATAAATTCTAAAGGAAAAATGTTTTTGTATAAATTGCATCCATGCAGTGAGACTTTTTTCCCTGTCAGAACGATGAGAAAACAACATTTGCAATTTCGATATGATGAAAATACATCGGTGTTTTTTACACTCTTCAAGTCCATATTCTGCATGCCGATTATCACCTACTAGTTCATCGGGTCTTAGAACAAATATCTAGAGCCGAAAAACATAAAACATGTTTTACGTTGAGGAAAATAATCATACCATCACCCCGTCCCTCACCCTGTGTTCACACTAGCAAGTGACAAGTGGCTTGTGACGCTTTTAGTTTGTATCTTGTGGACGTCGTTTGATTTACGTTACGAGCTAGGCTTTGTACTACCTTTGATGGCAGATAAGCAAAGCAAGCTAACTGTACTAGCTACATACACTCACCAGAGGCGCCAACGACCTCTGCTACTTCATTCCAAGCTTTATTTTTCTTCGCAATGGCTCTATACGCATTTATTGAGATATAGTACATGATCAGATAAAACGCAACCACTGTTAATCTTAGCAAATGTTCCTTTGTCGCTTGTTGCTGAAATCGCAGTTCCATGTCTTGCACATACGTAGAAAACGCCTCTTGCTCTGTGGCTTGCTAGTGTGAAAACAAGGGTCACTCCAGTGTGTGCTTGCCACATTGCTCCGCTTCTCGTTTGCATAAAGTTAAACCTTGCGTCGCCAGACGTCACCGCAAATCGCTGAAAATGAATCTCTTCCAGCTTCTTCCAGCATTGTTCATTTAGGGTTAGTGATGAAGTTTAAAGTAACTGGTTTACCCCCAGTATAAGCAAGTGTATGCCAGAGCTTATTGTCGTTTTTGTCCCTTTTTTCGGTCAGGAAAACAACGTCTCTGGTCAAAACACAGCATCTGAGAGGCAGGAGCTGAAAGAGAATAAAGTCAAATTCATGGCTTCTCAGCTGCTGGCGAAGTTTGAGGAGAGCACTCCAAGCTGCACTCTGCGTAGGCAGGTAAAGTCCAACTATCACTCGTGAATACACTATAAATTTGTGCTTTTTCAAGGTAACTATTCTTCTAACTAATCCAGGGTTAATCAACTAAAATTTTGGAAAAGTCCGGTTACATAAAATTCCTCACTCAGAAAGGTCCTGATCAACAACTAACATGACTCAATGGCGACAATTATCATTTAATGCTTAACCATTAGTGGTTAATCGATGGCTATAAAGAAGGCAATACTAAGTGGTTATGTTTTGTGTCCTAGTGGCACTTCATTTTAAGCAATTTCCCCCTGGGATTCATAAAGTTCTTTGAATCTTGAATCTTTTACCAGTTTCTGTGCCATGGTTTTGGATAAGATATGTCTTTCTCAAACTATATCTGTTTCATCATGACCTTTTTTTTTAACAAGCCATGATTCACTAATCAGAGTAGAGAGGTTAAATAAAATGAAAAATCTATTAAAGTTTGTGAAAACGCTCCTCTTTCTGACATAATGTCTCTAGCATGCATCGAGGCAAATACTCTGTTTGGTCCGCTGAAATATTTTTCAGTGTCCGCGTCCTGACAGCATTTCTCCAACTGATGACCCCTGAACTAAGCGTTTAATGTGCTTGCCCTGGAAAACCACTTTGCCTTTGTTTTATCTCTAACTATGAAGCTGCGCTCTCTTAAATTCTCTCCAGTAATCTTTCTTTTTTCCTGCTGGCCTGCTAACCACATCGTCTGTCTCTTTCTGACACCGCCGCTGACTTAACAATCTCAGCATACCGCAAATTTTCGGAGCCCTCCGAGACCGCCATCACTCGATCTGACAGAACTCCCACTCTTCATAAAACCTAGGAAGAAAAATCCACCACCTCCACCTCCTAAAAAACAGGTAGATCTGCAAAATCTACAGTCAGTCATACAGTGGGGTCCGGAATTGCTTCTGTTCTGCATTCTGTTCTAATTGAATACAGCAAATTTCATTACAAATTATATTATTGGCAGCACCTTGAGTGAAAAGTAGAATCTTTGAGATATTTACTGATATTTATTTCTTTTCAGAGTTTCTTAGTATTTGGTTCGTCCCCTTTTTTGCTTTAATGACAGCGCGCACTCGAGCTGGCATGGACTCCAAGTTTGTGCAAAACCATCGGATCCATTTTAGATGAAATCCATCGGAGTGTCGCCTGAACACATGCTTCAACAGAAGAGATCAGGCATGAGGAAAATCTGACCTTTTGTACAAAGCACCTTTTGTACAACGATCAATATCACACATTTGCTTACATTTAAATAGGGATCTAGAAATAGTGCGGAATCTTGAATATTAAATATTCAAGATATTGAACATTTGCTTTCTTTGTTTCAAATATTTCAAAATTCTAAAGCCTGTTTATTTGCAATTTTAAATGAAAAAAAAAAAAAAAATCCCAGATTTTTGTGGACCCCACTGTACATTCACAGTGTAAATGACTCACACGGATAGCTGAGCCCTGCTGTGTGTTCACAGATCCAGCCATCAGCCTGCTCGGCTCCTCTCCTCCCTTTTCCCTTTAACATCCCTCGGCACGACCGCCAAAATCTCACCCACCCTCTCCACGCTCCACACTCACGCTCACACTCTAAGCCTACCGACACACACGCGCAACCCGCGTCACACTCCGAGAAACCAGAAGCAGACCACGCTGCATCCTGTCACGCTGCCATACTGACCATGAGAGCAATGCTGCAGCGTCTGCAGAGAGTGGAGGAAAAGATCAGCCAGGTGATCGCCTCCTCTTTCCTCTCTTTCTCTCCTCTGTCCTCCCTTTCCATTTTACTCTATTGCTCTGTCACTTCATATTTAACATGCAGACTTTTTCCTTAAATCTTTCTCCATTGCTCTCCTGCTGTTTTGTCTTTCTGTCCCCGACCCGCTGCAGAGGAAAGCGCAGACAGAAAACACTAGAGAGTTTCGTAGGAAAAGCATAAAGGAGAAAGCCGTCCACTTGAGCTCTCTGTTCTCTGGTAACAACATTGTCCCACGTCAGGTGACTATGATATTGTGTGGTGTGGCCTTCCTTCTCAGTTACTCGATCGCATATTGCCAGTGGATGGTTTGCACAAACAATGATTAAGTGTTGTTTAGAGCAAATTAATGGTTTGTTGATCTATGTTGTATTTTACGAATCACGGATTCGTAATCAGGGATTATATCTTTAACCTCTGAGAGAAAATATTAGCCTCTGTTTCAACCACAGCAGCTCGTTTCTAACCTCAGAGGTCTAGGATGCATTCTTAAATATTGAAGCAACAGGATTAAGTCTAATTTGATAATAAAATTAAGAACTATGATTAAATTACATCTTAACTGCAATCCAGATTATTTTTATAACAAGTTTAGAATTTTGTACATCTTAAGGTAATAGAGAAACTAATGAAAGTTTAAGATTAATCTTTGTTGGTGCAACCCAGTCTGTGTTTTTATCATGGACACATGCATGTGGGTCAACTAAGGACATGATGTTCGCTAATTTTTAATCTCCTGTTTTATTTTAATCGAGTAAGTAAATAAATGCCCATGTACGTCACAGCTTGCATGTTCCTTTCAACATAATCATGCCCTGTTTTTATAAGAAATCATTAAAATTAATGTGCTCCACTTGTTCCATTATGTGGTTTATTGGGCCCAGTGAGAGAAACCTGGAAAAGCAGATAAAATTCCCTCAGCAAGCTGGGTGTTGTAAAGCCTGAGCGCTCAGAGACGCTTCTGGCTTTGTGAGTCGCTGAGGATGGAAGCACTGACTCCACTGCCTCTGCTATTGGACTTTGCTGTTTTATTACACACACGAGGGAAAGACATTAATGTCCATGACTGAATTAGACAAAGGCTTTCAGGGCAGGAATGGATTGTTATATTACTACAGTAGTAATATTTTTAATTTTGGACATTTTAATTGCAAAATATGCTTCAGTTTACCCAACTAACTCCAGTCTTCCAATCGGGTTTCCTTTAGTACAGTTTGTGATGATATGGCCCCCGAATGTTTCTCATCTGATTCAAACATCTTGAAGCCTGTGGTCTTGGGGTGTATCACAATGACACTATCTGTATCTGTTAAGTGCTTAAAATATTTTGTATCTGGTTCTTTATTTGGATTTAAATGTAAAGTGGGCATGGCCACATTTTAAAAATAAACCCTATGTCCCCAGAAACGCTGTAAAACACTAGTTCATTGCTCCACTGTCAACATAGTCTGTGAATTCTGGCTCTATATCAGTTGATAATTAATCTCAGCTACAGAAGGGCAGGCTTATTTAATCTTGCTTGCACAGTTATTATTTTGTTTGTATCTGGCTGTGATTATTTTTTAGCAAATTTAGATGGTTTTATTTCCACTGTGACCCTGACCAGACTGTTACTAAGGACTGCAACACTTTTTTTTTTTTTTTTTTTTGCTACTGTACAGTTCATGTTGATGAACATGGCCTTTGTTTGTCCCACAAGCTTCATACTTGCAACTTTTTTGCTCGCATGCCTTTCATACTTGCACCTGCATCGCATGAAAGTAAAACCTCCCACTCGTGCAGCTTTTTTATTCTGTCCCACAGGTTCCCGGTCCCAATGCACACTAGTCTTATATATATATATATATAGAAATCCTTTCTGGCAACCTTTTCTTAAAAATGAACATTGAACACAAATTGAACATTGAACACAAATTCCGAGTATGGTGACCCATACTCGGAATTTATTTGCATTATCTGTTCAATCCTCTAGTGAATTCATATTGGGTTACATTCCTACTGTGGTTATTCACTTTATTCTGCTTAATCAGTACAACATTTAAACTCTAACATTGAAATCATTCAAGCCAAATCAAAATGATCTTCTTCAGCCAGTAGGATTGCTTGGAGATAATTCCACTTGCACTAGTCCATGCTCTAATGCCTATCAATGGTCACATTTATAATTTGTGTTGTTATGTGTTTATGTGTGGCTTTCTTGCAAGTATTATAGAAGAAGTGGTTCTGCAAATGATTGTGCGGTTTTGCAGACATTCCTGCCCCAGCCTCTGTATGAGGGAAACGTCTAGTTTTGTTCATCGATCACTGAGAAAGAAATCAAACTTATCAATCCTTCAATCCTATTCTAATCCTAGCAGTACTTTCACATGTCTCCTAAACACCAAGCGGTTCCTCCTGAGTAATATAACATTGTATGTGCTTAATCCGTTTGCTACCATACATTGAGTCGTAGGGTTTCGAAATATATAAAGAATATTAATGTACAACGTCAAAAAGAGATGAAGAACATGTGGTATGTGTGTCTCAGATGTTTAGAGAAGATTCATGAGTTTAACGTTTTTTGATTTACTAAGTTTGATTTTCCTGTTAGATAGTAGAATTATTACCAGGTGTAGCTGGAATGGCTAGTGAGGATTTAGATTAGCAATAACAAAAAGACAGAGAGAGACAGCTTTTATTCTTATTATATACATCTATATATATACTGTACATGTGTACAGTACAATGTAATTCTTTACCTCAAGGACACAAGAGCAGTGCCAGGATTTGAACTCCTGGTCAGTAGCCTGAACTGCTGAGCCACCACTGGGTCATTAATTTTAGCTAAAAAGCTGGTAAGCACCAAAAGAATTGAACTTTAAATGTCTGACAGGTTTTGGGCATTAAATGAGATGTCTAAAAACAAGATGTTCAAATAGAGTTCAATTTCACGTGAGTATTTTTTTTAAATTCAAACTATTATTGACACTGTACATTAAGAGACACATGCATTTCCAGAATCAGTCGTTCTTAAGGTGAAGCAGGTAAGGTAAGCATATGAGAACACTTAAGTATGAATAACTGCTGTATTCAGCTATAAATAACACATGCATTTCCAGAATCAGTCATTATTAAGGTGAAGCAGGTAAGGTAAGCATATGAGAACACTTAAGTATGAATAACTGCTGTATTCAACTATAAATAAATCTCTAATATGACCTCCTATACTGAAGTACTAAAGGATATTTTAGGTTAATTTCATGCCTGTTACTAGTCACATATGTTATTAATGTGGTATTAGGTCAAAGATGAAATTAGGCATAGCATCAATGCATAATGAACATAATTCCAGTTGCTCCATATTTATCTTCTAGCTGAATCATAAGCTCTTGTATCATATCATCCTGCAGTTTGTCTGGTTTCACCAGAACATAAATACACGCTAGACATGAGTTTATTTGTTTGCCCTGCTTGTGTCAGGCTTTTTATATACGTTCTGTCCTTCTTGTTCCTGCTATTCATCCTACTTTCTCTATCTCTCCATCACTGCATCGTACACCCCCTCAGTCTGTTTACCTTTTTCCCCAGCTCCGCTTTTTATCATCTTTATCAGTGCGAATTTCGAGCCTATACAGAACTGACAATATTGCTGTTGACTTTCTGACTGCCTGAGTGTTTCTCTTCGTTTCTGTCTGTTTTCTTTCTAAACATATGCATCTCAACAGCCTGAGGTACAGCCTCCTAAAAAAGACATTCAGAGAGACTCAGTGAATGGGTCACATATGGTAGGTGTACTCTTTTTGGCTCTTCTAACATGTGTTTGATCTATTATTTATCAGTGGTTGTAGTGACTGCTCTTTTAACACACAAGGCTATATTTTCATGCCAGTGCAAGTATACTTTGCTGCTTAGCATCCGTTTGTCAGTATTTTTCTGTTTGTGCTCAGTTACTACTTTCATGGTCATAAATAAAAACAAGGTGAGTGTGACATTGAAAATCCAAGACCCAGTGGTACTGATGGGATTTTTATGTCCACAAGCATTAAAATTCACGTCCCATTTTTAAAACCCAGATTTTTTGGGGCTCGTAACACAGGAACAAACCACTCAGCTGTGACTATATTTCTGTAAAGCTTTTTAATTAAAGAAGAAAAAAACTAGGGTGTGCTGTTACAGGACAATAAACAACGACAGGGTTGTGGCATAATCAACCCTAATATACATAACGTAATATATTCCCCTTATATCCCAGCAATTTGCTGACAATCGCAATTTTTAAATGTATTAATGAACGACACATACTTTTTCTGGGCGTCGTGGAAATTACAACTATAAACGGTCGTTCCCTGACCAGCATCACTTTTCTTTACGTGTCTTAAAGTTAATAAGAGACAATTTCTCTCATTACTGAGAAACCACAAATTGCAAAGGCTTTACATTTGACTGTTACAACGCACTGACCCTGGTGATTCCTTTCATAAACGTTAAATACAACTTCGCCATGTCAACAATTACACGTTTTTATTTTAACACCTATTTTAATGTTAATTATTTGGCATCCACCATACAAGTGAATTAATTGTCACTATAGAAATGATACCGTATTGCAAGTGCATTACTAGAAACCTGTGATTTGAATTGTAGCCGGCACGAGTGTCAGAACTGCTGTTGCAGAAAATTAATCAACGTCTTCTGAACAGTCACACCTGAGAATTCAACAGTGCTGCGGCGTAACCTTGTGTGTATGATTAGATCTGTGTTCGTAAAGAGATTGAGAGGACATGATTTGATTGATATCACAGCAGCACATCCAAACCTGATAGCGTATTCATTTTGAACCCAATACGTTTTCACAGCTGCGATGCTCCGTAACACATTATTATTATTATTATTATTATTATTATTATTATTATTATTCCTTATTTTTGCACATGTGACATGATCAGGAAAACAGAGTAAAAATGTAGCGATGATTGCTTGTATGCTCATTCTGCTGATTTAAAAATGTCAGTGTTTCCATGCTGAATTTTCTTTTAATTTGTGGTTTCAGTTAAGTAGTAATAGGAGCACTTCGAGTCTTACCTGTGAAAAAGAGACAGAGATGACTCAGTGGAGAAGAGATATAAATATTAAGACTTTTAAGAAGGTATCGTTTGATGTGTGCTCTGTCGGTGTGTGTATGTGTTTTTTTTTTTTTACTTATTGTGTCCTGTTATGACTTGAAGTGGGCCCCTTTTTTCATCAGATAATCAGGATTGCTAATAAAACTGAACAGTGCCTGGCCTTTATTATAAATACTAAATGATGCACTAGCGTTTAAAACAAAAAAAGCCATCCACTAGATCAGCACATAATCTTTGACTTCACATTTCCATCTCTGCTTCCTCTGCTTACTTCTCTATCTGCAATCTGCTTTTAACAGACTGCAATCAACCTTCCTCATTCCAGCTCACTTTTACCTCCATCACAATGTTCTTCTACTTCCTCCTGTTCATTCCCATCCAGGTAGTGTCTCCTCTCTCCATCGTCAGTGTTTCACATCGTGTGTCCTTTATATCTGTAATAACATTTGAATCGAATCTTTTATTAACGTGGTTTCATTGACTGTTTGCCTTTCCCCTTTGGCCTTCTTTTGTCATTTGTCTTTGTCTAAAACCAGCAAACCTCAGCACTTAGGGATGCTGCTTTCTAAAAGAGATACTAAAGGAGAAACACAGAATAACTCGCATGTGGTGAGTTTTCACAGGTTATATCCTAGATTGAGATTGTTAGATTGTTGAATTTGTGTCTTGTAAGACAATAGATAAAAGGTAAAAGTGCAGATACATTGAACTAAATGATTTAGAAAGAGGGCATACAGGAGAAACTGTATGCTACATAACATTTACGGCGTTTACACTTTTAGTGTAGCATCACCAGAGTTATGACTTGTTTTGACGGACGGAAGAGAACAAAACAAGTGCCTCAGTCTGAGCAGGTACACTATATGGCCAAAGGTTTGTGGACATCTGACCATCACACTCTTCTCCAAACTGTTGCCACAAAGTTGGAAGCACACAATTGTATAGAATGTCCTTGTATGTTGTAGCATTACAGTTTCCCTTCACTGGAACTAAGAGGCCCAAAGCTGTTCCAGCATGACAATGAACACAAAGCGTGCACAAAGCGAGCTCCATGAAGACATTTGCCAAGGTTGGTGTAGAAGAACTTGAGTGTCCTGCACAGATCCCTGACCTCAACCCCACTGAACACCTTTGGAATGCTGACTATGCCCCAGGCCTCCTCGCCCTACCTCAGTGCCTGACCTCACTAAAGCTCTTGTAGCTGAATGGGTAAATCCCTACAGCCACGCTGTTAGAACAGCGAAGGGGTTAAACTCTGGAATGAGATGTTCAACAAGCCCATATGGGTATGATGGTCAGCTGTCTACAAACTTTTGACCATGTAGTGTATCTGAAGATGCCTGGTTTTCCATAGTCTCGAGTGTGTGTTAGTCAGTGGCTGTGCTTGGTTTGACCTTGGGTTGGAGTGACAGCATGGTTTTGTGTTATTGAGGTTACTCCTGGCTCTGGTGGCTCTCTACTGTGGGACAGTCTGCTCCGCCCTTGTAGTTTGGGTAACTAAACCAAACCAGAGGAGCACACAGCAGGCTCTGAAACATTTGGCTGACCGCACTGAGAGTGGAGAAAATATTTCTCACAGTCCACTCCTCCCCTACCAGATGTCTGACCTGAAACACTTTTCATTTCCTAAAGGAGCCTGTTTTATCTTTCAGCCTGCTGGGAGATTCAACTGCCGTGCAAAGACGAGGTGCTCATTATGTAACTGTCCCAAATACTGTTGTAAAATACTCCAAATATTCCAAATACCAAAAGATTGCTTAGTAACACTGTTTTTTTTTTATTGAGGGACATGCAGTCTGTCTTTTCTAAAGCCTGTATCACATAAATAAGCAACTGTCAAACATAGCATGGTGCAAATACAGAACAAGTGAGGCGTCTTGTCTGGTGTGTTTGTTTCCCTAACATTTCTTCCACCTTCTTGAAATATCTTTCTTTCTTCCCACTTTCCATATTCATCCTCCTGTCTTTTCCTGCCATGTGCCTGTTAGCGCACTGTTGGGAAAGTGTCTCTGGTGGTAGAAGCTCGGGCTGAAAGGCTGCTTACTCTCTATGAGAACGATCACAGGCCCAAAGATGCCTGTTTAACGTCTCCGGTAAGATGCATACTGTGCAGAACTAACATCTCAGAGCTCATAGCTATAGATTTAGTGTAAAAAATTGCTGCAAAAATATATTCATTTACAGTAAACAGTAATTTACTGTTTATTTACAGTATTTATAGTAGTACTAAAGGCCTTGGAGAATGCTATTCCATTCTACTGTATACTTGTAATGATGATAAAGCTCTCTACTCTAATTATATAATTACAATAATTTACTATATTTTCGATCCTGTATTTCTTATATGCAGCTTAACTGTATTTTTTTCTAATCATTGAGTATGTACACGTATATGATTAGGGCTCACTGAATGGCTTCATGAGTATGAAGATGATATAAATCATATATATTGCCTTCACGCTTTCCAGATCTCACCCCAATTTAACACCTATGGGAGATTTTGGGGTGACATGTCTAGACAGCGCTCTCCAGCACCATCATTAAAAGCACCAACTGAGGCAATATCTTTTGGAAAAATGATGTTCTTTGCTCCAGTATAGTTCCTGAGACTTGTAGAATCCATGTCGAGGCACATTGAAGCTGCTCTGGTCGCTCAACACCTTATTAATACACTTTATGTTGGTTGTCACCCATCAGTAGAGTGTCTTTGTGCTCAGACACAAAAGTCATCAGCTCTTTGGCCACTGCGTTGACAGTTTGACATTCCGTGAGCCATCTGTCATTCCGTGAGCCATCTGTAATGACTGATGAGGTTCTTAGTGTATCCAAAAACCACACAAATCAAGACAGCACAGAACAAAAATGATGTCTCATTTCATTATGGCAGTGATAGTCTGTGTATAGTGTGTATAGTGTTTATCCATAGTGTAAACTTTTTTTGTTTAAAGTGAATCAGTGGCTAAACTTTGGCACATGGACCCCATGCAAGAATTACATTTGGGCTGTACTACATGGACTTTCCAAATAAAGTATTTTCATGTGCATACTCCTACACCCTTAATATTTCATAGTTATGGGCAGTAGCACTGTCTACACCTGCTTAATATCCAGCGCTATCATAGCAAAACAGAAAACAATCATGGCTACTAAGCAACAAATCCACATCCACACAGACACACATAAACCCTTATTGCATCCACTGCACTATTTTGGTGCAGGAACACTGTGACCTTACTGTAGTAGCAGCACATAAATACAGCTGCCATCGAGTCATTTTGGCCGAAACTAGCCTCACTAGCCCAACCCCCTGCCAAGGATAAAGTAGGTACTGAACAGTGAGAGTGAATAACCTCACTAGCCATCTCAAAGAACATAATATTACTACATAACTAATTTAGTTAGCATACGAAAATGATAGCTGCTGTAGTACTAGTACTGAATAAGCTAGAGTGACTTTGCTAAGCATACATTGCATTTAAATATGCTAGTGCGCCAGCTGCTGAATATGAATACCTTACTCAGATTGAGTAAAGCTTTTTTGAAAAGCTTGCTAGAAAGGTTTTCTACAGCTCTTTATTGGGACTGCGGTTAACTTGAACATCCTTAGTAACTGTCTAGTGGGAAATAGAACCGATTAAATTCGTTAGAATATAACACAGGCAAGTACAAACAAAGATATTAACTGCATTAGCAGGATAAATAAAACTGCTAACATCTCTGTTTGAGACAAGTTATGAACACCATTCTGATAGTTCTGGCATTTCTATCTCTGTGTTTTCCAGTGTTTCCAGGGGCATAGTTATAGGGTTCATATTTAATAAATCCTTCAGGTTTAGGCCACATCCACTTCAGGTTCAGATACAGAAATAGATACAGATAACGCCATTGCACTACACTCGTACCACACATAACACTGACATTGTAGAAACCAAGCCAACTTTCTGTTGCTAACTTAAGATGGTAGTGTGCTTTAAGAGCAGATGTGCCCTGTATCAGATTGGAAAACAGATCAAATCTGATTCGATCCAGCATTTCTGATACATATACTCAATTTCGAATTGGTATACCAAGCTTGCAAAGATCGGACAAATGAACGTTGAATGAATTTTCTGCTCCAGGTTTGTAAGAGATTGCTGTTGGAATCTTAGTCCAGTCAAACAGTGTGATATCATCACAACCTATGAGATTCTGGGAAGAATAAAATGACGTGCAGTAGAATTACTTTTTTTTGGGTCATACATTCTGATGAGAGGTCTCCCTGAACTCTTTATTTAAACATGTCAGTATTTCAGTAATTCTTTTTTTTTTTTTTTAGTGAAGAAACTCTGAGGTCACATAATCTGTTCAGCATGATCTTTCCCACAGCAGCCTACAGTCTGGACACCCATCCAAATAACTTGCTAGACTGATTCAGTTCTGACATGGTTGTTTTTTTCTTCTCTTTCCCAGGGTTCCTTGCGGAGGGAATTCCCCCAGAGCTTGGGCGATGTGTGTTATGCATGCAAGAAGCGGGTGTACGTGGTGGAGCGCTTGAGTGCCGAGGGGCTGTTCTTCCACAGAGAGTGTTTCCGCTGTGATACCTGTAGCGCTCCTTTATGTCAGGGCGGACAGGCTTTCGACTCCGAACAGGGTACACTGATACATAGTCAGCGTGTTGATTTTGGCTTTTTTAACCTCAGATGTACAGCCCTTTTTCCCGATGCTCTCTATAAAGTGGTTCTTTTTCCGGTCACAGGAAAGCTGTATTGCAAGCTCCATTTCTCTCAGCGTAAATGTGCTATAAAACGCGGCAGGATGTCGGAGCCACAGATGGTAAACGTTCACCATATTATTTGCCGTAATGCTTTGCTCTTATACATTTTCACATTACCCTGACAGCATTTTGTGTTACTTTTCCCCATTCCTCAGCCATCTGAAAGCACCACCCAGATAAGTGCATCTTCGAGTCCAGCCGAGAGTGACAGCAGCTCTGCGCAGTCTCCAGGTACTTTGTCCTCCGTGCTGAGGAGAAGCCTGCTCTGGCCACTGCACGTGAGCCGGGCTGTGTGTGCTACGCCGCGTCGTGCTTGTAACTGGCTGGGTGGGAAAGTTCAGGCTCTGGGCCGGCACCTCAGGGAAAACGCAGATGACTACACCATCCTGTACGAGCTGCTGAGCGTGGGGGTGCCCCTGCTCGTGGCACTCTATGAAATCCTGCTGCAGATGCATGCCGAGACCGGACCTCTCGACCTGCAGCTCCTGCAGCAGTGGCTCGAGCAGCACCTGGGCCGTGGGTTCCTCACGTAGACCACTTGGTTAAAGCTTTTATTATTTACCCTCCATTATTGAAAAAATAAATGGTCCAGCACTCTGAAAACTGATGGTTAGCTGAGAATAACAACATTTTTGACTACAACGTGAACACTTTGTTCACTTGACATGCTGTATGAACCTCGAGATGACTGCTGCTTATTTCCTTTGCCTGAAAGCTGGGAATTGAACAGTTGGTCTTGGAAAAATTTCTTTGCCATTCTCATGTTACAAAAGTTCTCAGAATGTTAGAAAAAAAGGAAGGGCAAAAGGGAAAAATTTAAAAACTGAACTTAAAGCACTTTAATGAGTGAGCTGTCTGGGATTGTACCCATGTAGGATTGGGAGCAATGTTTTCTGCATGTTTTGTACAATAACTTTTAATCTAAAATGATTTTTGTGTGTGTGTGTGTGTGTGTGTTTGCTGCAAGTATACTGACACAAAACTGAACTGAATCTGCTTCTGGTCTTGTGCAATGAACCTGCCAAACCAAACAGGGTGTTATCATCTGACCCATCCTCACATTCCACTTACTGATTACCGAATGTTTACACGTTTCATCATGAGATTCAAACGTCTGGTAGATGCGCTTTACTCTCTTAATGCCTCTTCCTCCTAGTTCACGGTTCATGAATTTTAGGTTATTTTCCACATTTCACTGCTGAATATAACGGGGGGGAAAAATAAACAAAGATAGCATGGTTAAGGTTTTTTTGTATATCACAGACACAGGACTGTTATGTGCTCACATACTGGTGCCATCTTTTATTAGCTAACTTTGGGTTTTACAGGCTAGAGGAAATTCAGAGAATATTGTAGACGCACAGTTTTATGAGTGTGGCACATGGCATGCTCAAAATCACACATGGTTAAATTAGAAGAGGCACATAATGGTTTTCCCGTTCTGATGAGTCTGTAGCCTCAGATTCCTGTTTTCAGCTGACTGAAGTGAACCCAACATGGTCTTCTGCTGTAAAGATTCGACATGTTCTGAGATGCTTTTCTGCTCACCACGGTCGTAAAGAGTGGTTATTTGACTTACTGTAGTCTTCCAGTCAGCTCAAACTGGTCCTGGCTATCTTCCTCTGACTTCCATCTCATCGACAACGCATTTCCATCCAAATAACTGCCACTAACAGGATGTTTTTAGTTTTTTGCACCATTCTGTGTAAACTCGACAGATTGTTGTGTCTGAAAATCCCAGGAGATCAGCAGACCATCATGCCACGGTCAAAATTACTGAGATCATTAACAGAAGCTCTTGTGTGTGTTGCAACCTGGAACTGAATTGTGTTTGCGTGTTTTGAACAGAGAAATGCGCAAGAAGAATCTTGCTGATGAGGAATTGCATATTCTTGGCACATTTTATTCTGAGTTGATTGCTCTATTTTTTTTTCTCCCTAGTAGAAAAACAGAGCCTAGCTCTTTTCATTTCAAATCTTCCATGCTAAATTACGCTCCACAATACAATTTTAATTTAAAACACGGCTTCTAACTTCATTTGAGCTGTATGTTTGACAACCCTGCGTTATATAAGAGTGTTAATGGACTGTTTTGTGTGCAGTCTGAATGCACTGAACGAAATTTTACATTTCAGCAGACCTGTTTTCTATGGAGATTTGTATTTTTATACACTGGAAGGTATATTTTGTACTGTTCCGTTATGTACCTTTCTCTTATGTGGATTGTGTTTAATTTGTTATAAGATGTACATTGTTAAAGACAAGGCATTGACACAAAATGCACAAAAATACGCATGTTATTAATCTCACACTGTGTGGCATTTGTAGCCTGATTTTTTTTTTCCTTGCTTCATATTTCATGTTTCTTCTCTTTCCTGTTATTCACTTGTAGTCTTTCTCGACCTGTCTGCTGTGTCCACACCTGACATGCTCTGAGTCACTGACAGACTCAAGGTGATCACCCACATGCTCCCATGATGCACTGCTCAGTGGCGTGTCCATAAAGCATGACAGCATGCACACGAGCACTACATAGTGGATATCATGAGCATGGCAAATGTACCTGAGCTACATCAGCTCTTAACGGCTAATTTCCTGTCTGCAGGGGTTGTTTAATCTCTGTACCAATGTTTGCACAGCAGAGTTAAGGTGTTGTGTTTGGATCTGCATTTGATGTGTCATTGCTGGGAAAGGCATGCCCGCAAGACAAGGCACTCCCTTTCAGCTTTTGGAAGTCATGACTAACAGGAATGTTCTTATTGTGTTTTTTCCACAGAGCATTACACATTTTACTAATTTTTCTGTTTCAAAGGCTGCTCTCATTAACAAAACCCATCAACTGATCTTTTGTGCCTCGTAAAAAAAAAAAAAAAGGACGTTAAAATAGCACCTTTTACCTGACATGTTGCAAAACTGTATTAAGAAAATTTTTTTTGCTTTATTTATGCCAAGCCATATGCATTTAATAAACGAAATAAGCAACCTGAATTTTCTCTTCATTTACAAATCCACGGGGAAAAAAACGTGAAAGTGTTTTCTTGTGCATATTTTGAACATATTCCCGTGAAGAAAAAAATGTCTCTATAAAAAAAATGAATACCATAAATGGAAATGAATGCGCATGTATTCGTGCAGATCTGATATACAGGGTTGGTACACAAGTGAACTCTTATCATTCTTTCCATTGCAAGATGCGGCTGTTTTGTTTTTCAGCTGAAGAGTCTGGTATGAGAGAGTGCCATCGATCTGGAGTGCTTTCACATCATTGACAGTACTGATATGGCCGGGAATGCCGAGTGTACCAGGATGAGATTTGT
>CM040985.1:3616313-3639831 GCA_022985145.1 Pangasius djambal | reverse complement strand
TGCTTGATTCAAAGTGACTTGATTCAAAATGACCGCCTGTCCTAAAGTGTTTTAGTCCTCTTATACCACAGCTAATATTTAATATTTAGTCAAGTTTAATCTTATGGAAGGAACAGGAACAAGTTATTTCCTGTTGTCACTTATGTTATAGCAGCTATAAACAGTCGTTCTCTCACCAGCCTATCTTTTTTTTTTCTCTCTCTTGAAGTTGCTAAGACAAAAAAAATCTGTTTACTGAGAAACCACAACAAACTCTTTTCCGAAGACTCTCCTATGTCAGAAAGCTTAAAGTTACAGCATCACCTCTGACTGTTACAATGCATTGACGCTGGAGACTCCTTCTGAAAACTGCTAAATAAACATCTTCTCACAGAAAAGTTTACACATTTTAATCTGTTTCTCTCCCACGTTGATGTATAGCAGTTACATCAGAGTTAAATAACCTTCTGTTAAACTGACCCGCACTGTATACTGGCACTAGTTTCCAGTGTACCAGTGAGTGTTTGTGTGTCAGTGATGGTAGAGCACAGGTTAGTGAAGGTGATGGATTTCCTCTATGATTGAGAATGTAGAATGATAAACAATCACTCTGCTATTAAACCAAGGCTAGTTAATGACACTTGATTTAAAAGGAGAGAAGTGATTACACTTCAGTAGTGTAGTGACCAATTACTTTTATTTTTCCCCCTGGGTTTTATATTCAGAAATACAATATTTTTGACGTCTCCACATTTCTAAACATATGAAATTAAATGTGCTTGTGCTGCCCCCTATTGGTTACACCACACCACTACAAAACTCCACATTGAATTTTATTAAAACAGAAGCACAACCCTAAGCACTTTACAGTGCAGTGTACTTGTGAGTAGTGCACATACAATGAAGTCACAATATACAAAATGTAACTGTAGCTCAGATCCCCAAGCTGCAATGTACTATTTTAAATATTTTTATTAATGACAAAAATGCCAGTGCATGTGATCCACCCGATGACGGTGAATAATCTAGCTAGTTTACTGTCATATGTCCCTTATCTTCCTGTGCAGATGTGGTTTACATCTCTCTTCATCCTGGCAAATGTCAACTGAACCTTCTGAACCTTTTTATTTCAACCCTGATGCATTTAGTAGTATTTGCTTCAAGATTTTACATGTGTGCAACCTCAGGGAAAACAGAAATGGTTACAACCTAATATATATCTGGATATTAAGAGCTGAGATGTTTTTGAGAGAAAATGCTATTAGTTCTCATGAGAATGATTTTTGATGTAGCAAAGGCATGTAGTTTCGCTAATTGAGTGAAAATTTAGCATGTGTAAAATGTTTATTTTTTAAAGCGTTAACTTCATTTTGCCCATTCTCTGAGGGGTGGCAATATTTTTGCAGTTAGAGTAATGAGTGTAAAAAAAAAATCGGTATGTCTGTTCAGCCATAACTTGTAACTCATTTCTTAAGTAATCTTCTAAATATTTGTTAGTACATGTGAAGATTTGTGGATTTCTGATGGAGCTTGTTAGTTGTTGTTACTGTTTTATTATTCTTGGTATTAAAAAAGCTTTAAGCTGACAATTATTTTTGACATCATCATCAGCAGTGGCTCATAACCATGGATTCTGGTGGGGCAGGACAACCCACAAACAAAATTTAAGTCGAAAGGCTATCACACTTGATCTTTGCTAAAAAGGGACACATTTTCCTTCTCTTTCTCAGCCTTTGCATGGGAAGCAAAGGAAGCTATCACTCATAAACTACCGTAAACATCCCCTCAACTTCAACTAGTCAACTTGGGGTAGTCTTTTCAACTACCAGTTCCTTCACGTTTAAAGCATGACATCAGATCAACATGGCTGCTCACACAGCGTGAACAGTGTAAAGTTCTCCTTCTCTACTTTTATATTAGTTTATAGCAGTATTGGCTTGAGATCAGTTAATATACGGACACAGTACTTGATTAAATCTATAACACTGACCATACTAATCGCTGTTTCGAGAAGGTAAAATAACATTAGAGTTATCATTAATCTTAAACGGCTAGATTTTTGCTAACGCTGCTCACTATTGTCCGTCGGCTAGCTTGGTGCTAAGCTGCTCGCTGTTGTCCGCTGTTTCTGCTGTACTGCAATTTCAGTCCAAACTGTTGCATGAGGTTCAGTATAGTAGAAGAGTACCAGTAGCCACTTGGGCCTGTAACTGTAAAAATACGGCTAAAGTAGCTTTTCATGAGCTTTATGTGCTCTGACAGAGCAAACAAAACACATGTGAGTGTGACGATGTGGGAAACGACATTATTACAACATGCAAATGACCACTTACAAGGCAACACGAGCACAGCATAACTGTCCTGTCTGCTGCTCCTCCCCTGAGCATGGGGCAGCGTGATGCTTGCCACAGTGGGGCTTTATTAACACTTGTTGCAGTTACCCTTTTTGACAGTTAGGTGTAATGATAACTTTAATAATCTGATAATGGAGCTAAACAGGGCAGTGAACAGGCTGCCTCACAGTTGCCCAGCATCTAGAAAGGCGAGCCAATCAATGGAACATTGGCTTATATCTGTCAAATAGCAACGTTTTTAAAAATCTTTGGTCACTCAAAAAAGATTACTAGTATCTCAAAGGAATTTAAAATGTATGAGGTTGCAAATGAGGATTCATGAAGATTGGCATTTGTTGAGTGGCTGATTTAAATGGAGGTGTTCTCCTGTACCTGCCCTACGGTTGAGCCACCACTGATTATCATACACAAATTGTATGCTTTGTGACTTTATTTAAATCTTATTCACACTTTTGTCTGTGCTGATATTCATTTCATGTGAATTAATAAACAAATGAAGGTCTTGGCATCTTTGCTTTGATTTGTTAGGAATTAAGCTGTTGTTACTTTAGCAACTCATAAGTGCATCTCATAAGATTCTCCACTAGGAGGGCGCTATCACTCAAGTAGCTCTTACGTGCACCATTGCTGCTGCTACCAACAATTTTACACTTACTACTCTAATTATTCGAAGAGTTTCTCACATTACTGATAGCTATCAATAATCATTTATAAATGCAAATATGGAAATATCCATATGGAAATAATATAGATTCAGTCAATTTACTTTAGCTTTATTACACCACTGGTGTTAAAGTGAAGAGGTGCACACAACAGCATCTCTTGTATAATAATGAATTCATCATTGTCAGGTAATAGGTACTTTTCTAAAGAAAGAAAGAAAAAAAAGCTTCATTCCGGTGTTCGATGGGAGAAACTGGAACAGGCTGGTCTATTTTGCATGTTATATATATATATATATATATATATATATATATATATATATATATATATATATATATATATATTTGGACAATGGCAGAGTTTTTGTGATTTTGCCTTTATACACCACTACAGCTGATTTGAAATAAAACAATCAAGATGTGATCGAAGTGTAGACTTTCAGGTTTATTTTAAGAGGTTCCACAAAAATATGGCATTTACCTTTTAGGAATTACAGCCATTTTAAGCAAAGTATTTCCAGTTTCAGGGGCTCAAAGCTATTTGGACAAAGTGACATTTGGACAAAGTGACATTCTGCCTTCAGTCTTGTCTTCAGTAAGTGAAAAGCAGCTCTATTGGGTTGAGATCAGGCGACTGACTTGGCCATTGAAGAATATTCCATTTCTTTGCCTTCAAAAAGTCTTGAGTTGCTTTCGTAGTATGTTTAGGGTCATTATCCACCTGCACTGTGAAGCTGTGTCCTATCAGTTTTGTAGCATTTGGCTGAATGTGAGCAGAGAGTATAGCCCTATACACCTCAGAGTTCATCCTGCTACTTCTGTCAGCAGTCACATCATCAATAAACACCAGCGAGCCCGTTCCACTGGCAGCCATACATGCCCATGCCATAACACTGCCTCCACCATGTTTGACACATGATGTGGTATACTTTGTATCATGAGCTGTTCCTTTCTTTCACCATACTTTTCTCTTCCCATCATTCTGGTACAAGTTAATCTTGGTTTCATCAATCAAAAGAATCTTATTCCAGAACATGGGAGGCTTTTTTAGATGTTTTCTGGCTTTCCTGTTCTTGAATGTTACCAGTGGTTTGCACCTTGTTGTTAACCCTCTGTATTTACATTCATGAAGGCGTCTCTTGATTGTAGATTTTGACAATGATATGCCTACCTTCTCCTGAGTATTCCTGACTTCTGTTGATGTTGTGAAGGGGTTTTTCTTCACCAAGGAAAGGATTCTGCGATCATCCACTTTAGTTGTCCAGTGCTGTCTTTCTTTTTAAGAAAGGCCACACCTAAGGTTTTTGCTATCTCTCTTATAGATTTATGTTGTTTTTTCAGCCTAATGATGGCCTCCTTCACTTGCACTGAGATCTCCTTGGACTTCATATTGGTAGCTCCAGTCAAACAGCTGCCAAATGCCAACTCAATACCTGATATCAACTCCAGACCTTATCTGCTTCATTTGTCTTGAAGGGAATGGACTGCACCTGCTCAATTAACTTCTTGTCAGTCAATTGTCCAAATACCTTTGAGCCCCTGAAAATCTAAGTACTTTGCTTAAAATGGCTGTAATTCCTAAATGGTAAATGCCATATTTTTGTTGAGCCTCTTAAAATAAAGCTGAGAGTCTACACTTTGATCACATCTTGATTGTTTTATTTCAAATCCATTGTGGTGGTATATAAAGGCAAAATCACAAAAACTCTGTCACTGTCCAAATACTTCCAGACCTAACTGTATGTACATATAAATATATATACATATAAACATTTATTAAATTGAGATGTTGAAGATCTATGTTTTAAAGTTGTTTTTAAAGGATGTCCTTATTAAGAGGAATCTAAATGTTTAGGTTAAAAAGGACATTTTTGAGAAAATAGCGTCATTATTAAGGAAAGTAATTACAATTATTTTTTATTATTATGTTTTACTTTTTAAAAGTAGAATCTACATTAAAAGATAGAATGCACTATAAATTAATAATTAGGATTATAAAGAATTATCTAAAATATTTTTTAAAAGACTGCCCTTTGAAAAGAAAATTCCCTAAACTGTAATATTAAGAGAAATTTTAATATAAGATCAGTTTGAAGGGTTAAATGTGTCATTGTTGTGGTGCATTTTCGTGAAATTACAATCATTATTAAAGCAAAGTCTACATTAAAAGATAAAAAGCACTAAAAATAATTTATTTGAATAATTTAACCTTTAACTTATGATTTTAAATAATTATCTTTTAAAGATGTTTTAAAGAATAGTTGTATAGACAGTTTCCTTAAAATATAACATTAAGTTAAATTTTAGAATGTAAAAAAAAAAAAAGCTGGAAATCTTTATTATAGCAAAGCCTGCTCTGAAAGAAGTAGAAAAAGAGAAAATTTAAGATAGGTTTTAAGTTTAAAAAGGTCTTCAGAGCATTTCAAGTTGTGATCATTAGAAAAGCAAAGCCTACATTAAAAGAAAAAAAAATTAAGATTTTACAGAATTTAAAATTTCTTAAGAGTCTTAAAAGTCTTAAGAAAGGTTTTTGAGAAATTACAATAATTATTAAAGCAAAGTCTACATTAAAAGAAATAATGCGAAACCTTTAATAATCAAGATTTAAAAAAAGCTTTTAATATTTAAAAAAACTTTTGAGAAATTACAGTCAGTATGACTCTAAAGCACTTCTGTATGTTCTGTAAGAGCATCTGCTAAATTCTGTAAATGTAAAAAATGTAAAAAAAAAAAAAAAAAATTTGTTCTAATGAATGTTTTCTAAATCTGCTGCTCATCTACTTTCTGATCTTGATCCATGTTGAACTGGGTTAAAGTTTAGATTTGATTTATTCAGCTTTTAATTCCCAGATAATGATTTATCTGAATTCTGCTATTAAACTTCACACAGCCAGGCTACACTGGATTCAGTGTTATTAATCAAATATAATAATTCTATAATTACTATTAATAAATAATTCTATAAGCCTACTCTTATAATAATTCTATGATTACTATAAATAAATATACAAGCTAATGAGGTGTACAAGAGCTCATTTCCTCGCACTGACAGGATTGAGGGTTAATATTTATTACCACTAGAGGGCGCTGGTGATATGAGCAAACTCAAACTGGCTCCAGTTTCACTGAAGATAAATAATCCCTTTAATCTGTGCAGCCAATTATATTTTTTATGGTCAGTGTTCAAATGATAACTCATTGTACATGATACAGCATCATATAACTTCAAATCAGAACAACAACAAGAGAAATGACATTTTGCTCCAATGTACACAAGCTATATAGTGGAATGACATTAAAACCCCACTTGACTTGAACAACAACAACAGAAAGGTGAAGTAGCCGGCAGCATCACTGCCTCACAGCTTCAGGGTCCCCGGTTCTATCCTGACCTCTGTGATTATCTTTAAGGTCAACAGGCTACTGTTGTCATAGCTAGTAGTAACAAGCTAGCAACTTAACATGTGTTAGCCTAACACTTGTTATTCTACATACTAGCTAGCTAGTTCTCACCAAATGATAGTGAAATCACGGGGCCCTCCTGGTGGTTTGGGGGCCCTGATGGACACTGTTTATAGCAAGACATGGCCCTGGTTTTGCACATTCTCTGTGCGTGGACGCAGTTTTGCTCTGGGTTCTCCAGTTTCCTCCTGCTGTCCAAAAACATGCTGGTAGGTTGATTGGCGACTCTAGCAATGATGAGTCTGTGAATGTGTGTGGTGCCCTGCAACGGACTGGCATCCCATCCGGGGTGAATTCACCTGTCTAACCGTTAAAATGGTTACTGATGATGAATGAATGAAGGAAGGAAGGTAAAAAAAATGACAGTAGCTCTGCAAGTAGTTGGTCATGTGCCTGATAAGTTCATATACATGATCCTGATTAGTTAGTTAATATTCACTGATTATGCTTATACTGAATAATTTAGAGGTTCACACACATATTTTAGACACATGTTCTCTTCAAATGGTACCTGTATTCCAATATTAACTGTTGACTCATATTTAACGTTCATTCCCAGAATCATGAGGCAGAGTTCTGCCATTTCCTGCTCTCCCTTTTTCCCTGGAAAAGATAAGACATGTGGGAGATGTGGATCCCGAAGCAGAAGGTTATCTCCTCATTCCATCCATAGTGAAAAGGTTGCATGCTTACGAACATTGCATTATTGTTGTTTCTTATGAATGTCTCAATCCAGCAGCATCTGTGCTTGGCTGAAATAAACACTGACCTTCAGTAAGCCGGAGAGTTGAAAGCTGAGATTGCATGCTTGATATGGGCCTGGGGTTTTTGGTTTCATTCTCATTTTTAATCCATTTATTGGTTTAACCCACTCTGCTATTCAGATAGCCTAAACGTTTAATCTATACATTGCATTGCATTGCATTGCATGCAGGTTGTTTTGTGAATTAACTAACAGGTGCTATATGTACAATTCAATTATATGGCTGGGGGGGAACGTTAGAAAATCGTTTAAAAAGGAACACGCTTTGTGCTTACGCCATTCATGGAAACAGATAGCCGGTTGCAAAGCATTTAGCTCAATCATGCTGGCCAGATGATCTGTTTTGCATTGGATTACTGGTGCGTCAGACGCGCAGCATTTCATGCCTGGAGACAGACGAGGACACAGATAGAAAAAGCAAGGTCAGAGGGTCACTTGTTGCTGGGAGAGTGTACTTACATCTGTGCTTTTGTGTGTGTCTGCATTCGCTATCTGAGTAAGGCCAGGGTTGCTGTATCTCCTGTGTGGCTCTCCTTTGTATTACACAGTATATGCTACTGGGGGGATCATTATAGTTTGCAAAATTATATGCAAATTTCAAAAAAAAAAGTGAAAGCTGTGCTTGCATACCTTTTCACCCCTTTGCTGTGAAACCCCATGAATTAGTTCTTGTGCAGCCTGTTGCCATCAAACGTCACACGATGATTTGAATAGAGTCTTGTGTGTGCAATTATTCGTGTGATTTCAGTATAAATACAGTTGGTCCTGGAAGGCCTCAGAGTTTGTTAAAGAACATCTCTAAATAAACATCATCATTAAGACCAAGGAACTATCCAAAACAAGTCAGGAACAAAGTTATGGATAAGTATTGATTAGGTTTTGGCTACAAAAATATCCCTTTTAATGAACTTTGAACACCTTGTACCGCACCATTAAATAAATGACTAATAAATGCAAAGGTTATGGCACAACCGTGCCATCCACCAAATGTCAGTGATCGGGTAACGAGGGTATACTGTAAGTCAGAGAAGCAGCCAAGAGGCCAAGGTTAACTCTCAAGGTTAACCACAACCATGCTTCACTACAGGAATGGCGTTTTCCACCAAATGTAGAATTTTGACAAGGTCATAATGTTCAATTTTGGTTTCATCAGACCAGAGAACCATTTTCTACATGTTTTCTGAATCTCCAACACACTTTGGCAAACTCCAAATGGGATTTCCTACGAATTTCCGCTCTTCCATTAACACCCAGTTTTGTAGTGTGTTTGGACTTTTGTTGTCTATTGTTGTCTATTGAAGAGCTTTTCCTGTCTGTGGATCTCTCCAGCTCCTTCTCCTTCAGAGTTACCTTTGACCTCTTGGTTGCTTCTCTGACTAATCCCCTCCTTACCAGGTCACTGACTTTTGGTGGACAGCCTCCTTTGGCAGAGTGCCATATTCTTTCCTTTTTAAATAATGGATTTGCTCTGCAGGATGTTTAATGTTTGGGATATTTTTATAACTTGAATACTTATGCAAACCACTGTACAAACTCTGCATTAGTAAGATTGTGTTTCCTGCGTGATATTGACAGTACGTTTGCTCTGTTCCCATGCGGAACACTGTGCTTTTGTGTGTGTACTTTGTTTTTGCCAGGAACACACTGGCCCAGGAGGAGCTCACTGTTCTGTATCTTCACCTGGGAGCTGGAGGGATGACCTTGGGGCCTGGCCGATGTTGTCAGGTGCAGCACTTTCGCACAGCAGGAGTAGATGGCACAGATCCACAGAGACAAAAAAAGAGAAAGAAATTGGACTGTCTGAGAGTAAGCTGTGTGTGTGTGTGTGTGTGTGGTGGGGTTATTTTTCCTGTGTGACCCAGGCCGTGGTGACCTCGGCAGGGAGGCTCAGAGTGGCACGGCAGAAGCACGGTGGAGGCCGGAAGCCTCAAGCTCAAGAGGGAAGAGGAGAGAGGAGGAGGTGGGAGGGAAAAAGGAAGAGCACTCACATCTCTGCTGTGCTGCTCCAGCTGTGAGGCACGCCAGGCTCCGAATGAGCCACAGAGACAAAACAGCAGATCAAACGCAGCTAAAAGGAACCATGGAGGAGCAACACAAACACACTCTCACACACCAGTTACAACCCAAAACACATGGGCAGACTGAAGAGCTGTCATTTTCCACATTCTTTAAAAGGTAACCGTTGGTATATAAGTGTAAGGATCAGATGGTGGGAAGGTTAGGTGCTGAATAAGACACTTCTCATTTCACATATGAACTGAATTCTGACTTAGTTCCTACTTATCATGCTACATGCTACATGCTACAATGTGCAGGTGCCAGCGTTGTACTTTGAGCCCTCGATTCTGATTGTTCAGAGGGTGTAAATAAATAAATAAATAATAAAGCAAGTCTGACTGTAGTGCCAGTTGCAATTTAGTATATTATCGTTTCTATAGTAACGGCTACTTCACAGGGTGCTCCTCATAATCTGAGGTTAATAACAAATGGATTAAAATAACATGATGTCATTTAACAAAGGCAAACATGTAATCCTTCAAACGTTCTGCAAGGATAGGTTTATTTAACATTTATCAGTGGAGTCTCCAGTGTCAGTGCTTTGTAACAGTCAGTAAGGAGCTGAAAATAACGACAGGTCATGGAAAATAAATAAGTGAAATTATAAGGAGTTTCAGAATAGGAAATCTCTCTCTCTCTCTCTCTCTCTCTCTCTCTCTCTCACACACACACACACACACACACACAAACAAATGGGATGGAAGTGACTGAATTTATTAGGTCTGCAAATGAAATGTTTTTTTTTTTTTTACTCTGCTGTAGTTCATTTTGCATTATAGTGTGATTTTTTTAAAATTGCATTTTGCAATTCAATTAAAGTTATGTGGGGTTTTTGGTTTCTGTGTGTCACTGTTCATTTGACCTTTTTTCCCCTGGGTGAATTGTAATGCTTGAAAAACAAGTATCCTGGCTATACTTTTACATATCATTATAAGCTCAGGTAAATGAGATTTATACATCATAAATTCCAAAAAAGGAAATGTAAATCTTAATATACTAATAATAACTAGGAATGGGGTTGCGTTAAAGATGTAATGCAGAAACAGCTTTAACCTCAGTACTGTATTTGATTGTTCGCCACATTGAATTTGGCAGTGTAGTTTGTGCAACACTGGATTACAGCGCAGTCTCACAAGTACCAAAACTAAATCGTCTTCATGTAAGCGGACGAGTGAAAAACATTACGTGATAAATAGGAAGGTTCTGCACTGTTTAGGGGAGAAAATATAATTTCATTGTGCCATTGCAGGAATTAAAACTATGCAGCAAACAGCACTAATGTTGGGACATTAACTAGACTCTGCACTGGATGTCATCTCTACCGGTTATGCTCTTTTCTGTGCTGCACAGGGAATTACGGTGCAAATTGAGCCTGGCAGTATTCTGTATTTTCAATTGAGCCGACTTATCTCGGGTGGGAAAATCAGATGAAGGGAAAAAAAAAAAATACTGCAATATGCACAGCTACTATTAGCATTCAAACATGAAATGAGGTGGAAATTGCATTGTACTATACAATAGAGGTAATGAGTGTGAGAGATGAAAATGGGAAAAGAAGGTATGAGCATCATGCGGTATTTTTTTTTTTTTTTAACCCAAGGAATAAAAATGCACAAGGTCGAAACAACCCTGTTGTCTGAATGAGTAAACATCTTTTCTTTCCTTTTTAAAAGCATAACAGCCCAATGCATTTACATGGTGAACCCATTTGTTATGTTTTATGATTTTAGTCTTGTACAGTGTGAGTCATCTTGACTGCTCGCTGCTCTCTGAAGCTCAGGTCAGCCACAATGGAAGTCCTCACGAAAAACAGTCAGGGCCGGTGTGCTGTGTTCAGGCACCTCTCAGTCTGCAATAAGGACATCAGAAGATTTTTAGAACATAACTGCTGTTTTAATGAGTGCCTGGGGCAGGAATTGGCCCATCCTGCTGTTTGTTTGCATGGCTGTGTGCAGATAACCAAATCAGAGGCTGGGAGAGAAAGAGAGCTCTGAGGGTTCGGAGTTTTTGTGGTGCAAGTTATCGATTACATATATAAAAAAAAAAAGCAAAGAAAAATGAGGAACGGATGGCTTTTAAAAGCTATAATGATGGTTAATAATATCCAAAGTGATATGAAATCATCCTGCAATGGATCAATATACAACATACAAAAAAAGCAGGACTAACAATATTGTGTGTAAGAATTCAGCAACAGGCCTTACCAGTGTACAACGACTTAAAACCATTCTTTCTTGTCATATTAAAACATTTTTGAATGAGCGCAGATATTTGAGTTTTTGTGATAAATTAGGGGTGGCAGGGTGACACGGTGCGACTCACAGCTCCAGGGTCCTCAGTTGGATCCTGAGCTCGGGTCACTGTCTGTGCGGACTTTCCGTCCATGTTCTCCCCTTTTCCGCAGGAGTTTCCTCCGGGTTCTCTGGTTTCCTCCCACATCCCAAAAACTTCCCAGTAGATGCTTTCTGAGAATGAACGCATGAATGAATGATAAATTAAAGAAACAACATTGCTCAAACTGCTTCTTTATTCTGTTTAAGTAATAGGAATGACAGATTAACAAATGAATTATTTTATTAAAGAATTATTTTAAATGAATCAAGGATTTTTTTCCCGTCTGTATGCATACTTTTTTTTTTTTTTTTTAGGTGTCCACTTAATTGTCAAAGGTCTTAACATTACATGGCTCTTATTAGCCTTAAAAACAGGCAGTTATAAATGTTACCTTGCAGTGTTAGTGGTGAATAAAATGAATCACAGATTGGTAAATTTTGATTTATTTCAGTGGGGAGTTCAAAAGAATCGATTCAGTAAGAATTGGAGCAGGGTTGTAAGTTGTTTATGTTCGTAACTGTTTGCCATTTTTAAATGTTTTTAAAAGCATGGGTGTTAAGAGCATCAGAGATCTAAATAGATTGAATGGTTTAAAAATGAAATTCAAGAATACTTTGTTTAAGAGAAGTTTAATAAATAGTCTATCTGATGACAATAGGAAATAAGCTGTCTATCTTCAGATGGTACTTTTTCAGCAAATGTGTGGAGAAGTAACATGACTGAGTTACTGCTGCTTATTACTGATGTGTGTAAACAGGGAAAGTTAGTGGCTTTAGCTTTCCTTAAGTGTAAAATTCAAGGAAATGGCATTCAGCCCTTAGAATTCCTACAGTGGTTGTGTTTTCCCTTTCTGGACTTCAGCAGCACCAAACACACACTCACAAATACACACACACACACACACACACACACACACACACACACACACACACACACACACACACACACACACACACACACACACACACACACACACACACACACACAAACACACACACACACACACACACACACACACACACACGCGCGCCCACGCACACACAAACACTCACAAACACACACTCACAAATACACACACATACGCGCGCGCGCACACACACACACACACACTCACAAACACACGCGCGCGCGCGCACGCACACACAAACACTCACAAACACACACTCACAAATACACACACATACGCGCGCGCACACACACACACACACACACACAGGGCGGGACTTGGAGCGGAAAGTCGACACCGTTATAGCTGAACATCTTGAAAACAGCAGAAATATTCCACAAGCAGCCGCTTTTTCTTCCCAGAGGAAGACAGAACTCCGCACTTCGGACCTGGTTTGTGGTGAAAATGGCTTCGTCTCCTCAGAAGTCTCCGTCCTCTCCGAAATCTCCGAGTCCCAGATCACCGCCCTCCAGGAAAAAGGACGACTCTTTCCTCGGAAAACTCGGAGGAACTTTGGCCAGAAGAAAAAAGGCAAAAGAAGGTGTGAGCAGCGGATTTCACTTTCACAGGCCTTTATTCCTCTCCATAGACCTAGAATCCTGAGCTGAGTTCATCTAGGCTCTTTAGCTGTAGCTGTGTTAACCTAAGCTGGTCAGGGCTGTCACAGGGATGACTCATTAATTCATTAACCCAGCTGTAGTGAAGTGGTTAATAATCTCAATCCCTGTCAAACCATACAATACTGATCATTTTCTGCACGTGCATTTTTATACATATTCCTGTATTTACAGTAGGGGTGTGTGATATGACAATATCATATTGATATTGATAAATAGAATCAAATAGAATAGAGTTTAAAATAAAAAAACGAACTAATGGGACATGATAAAATAATCCACGATAGGGTGATGTGATACAGCTGTTACCACTCCGAAGTTGATTATTTTCCAATAACGCCACACCCAGAAGTGTTTATTCCTCTTATACCGCAGCAGTTTTGCCAATTACAATTTTTCATTTATAAATGAATGTCACATCATACTTTTTTAACGGCTTATATTAAAGTTTAATCCACAAAACGTTAGTTCCTGTTATCACTTCCGTTACAGCAGCCATAAACAGTCATTTTGTTACTCTCGTTTTTCTCTTTCTTGAAGTAAAAAAAAAAAAAACCCATCTTGTCATGTTTCCTCGAAACCACGAGGGGTTACATTCTGTCCCTAAGACTTTTGCAAGACTTGAATTGACTGTTACAAAGCACCGAGACTGGAGACTCCTTCCAAAAAATCTTACAGAAATCGTGACCATACCAACGAATATACTTAAATAACAACACTTTTTAAGTCGTTTTTTATTAGGTTTCACGTGGCATTAATATAAACTTAGGATCTGAGTTAAAGCAGGAACTACAGTCAGAGCTGATGTTATAGAAAACTAATCAACCCCTTCTGACCAATCAGAATTCAACAGCGCTGTCGCGTAATCGGTTTTGTTAGATATTGCGGATATATTAGATATTCAGCATGCATGATATTGATATTGTAGATAAGATATGATGAGCATTTAATTTTGTTTTAATTTGTACAATTTGTGCAGACTATTTAGAATTTTTGAAATATGTAATCCGTGGAAAAAAAAAAAAAAAAAAAAGGGTCTGGTATTTCATGTTAATCCTGGTCTGATAATGTAACAGCAGCATGACTTGTCATAGTCATAGTCATAGTTAGAGCAACTCATAGCCTAGCACTGGTTTCTCATAACTTCACTCTCAGTCGCTCTGTGTAAGACGCACCCTCGCGAGTGTTTTCAGAAAGCCTGGCTTGAACCTTATATGGGAACATGCTGACTGCCGACCGTCACACTTACGTCCTGCATTACTGCTGAATGAAATGTTCTGTAGGCTGTGCTTTAACTTAAAAGCCTGCCTGTGACCACATCGACTACGTGCTCCGTAAGGAAATAAGTAGGCTAAAAGGGTCTGTTTGTAATTAGCTGTCTGTATCTTTCTTATACTAAACAAATAAATATTAAGTGCTTTTTCTGAGTAAGCCATTCCAGCTCTTCAGCACTCTGTCCACACCTGAGCCCTAAGCACTCAAACCTGGGTCATGGAGGTGAACACAAATTACTTGTATTTATTTGATTCCATTGAGAGCCTCTTTGGTTCTGTATGGCAGAAATGTATTTAGTCGTGAGTGCTGAGACATGCAGAATGTATCACAGAATAAGTGATGGTGAGAGAGACACGAGAGAAGCAAGCCAGCTTTTTTAGAAGGAGATGGGGAAAGAATCAGTTTATATCCGAGGCATTTGTCTTTTGCAATTTATTCATTTCCAATATTACACTATCACAATATCAAGAGTAATAAGAGCAGTCTTTTTCTCTGCAATAAAACTGGAGCTGAGCCAATCGACATATGAATCTGGAATGATTGGTGCTGGCGTTTTGAACTCCCCATTATTAACTGACACCACCTGGAAGCTCCGCCCCCCTTCCACCCATCTCACATGCGCTCGGAGCGATTGGGACCTGTAGGGCGTCCTCGCTTTCTGTCAAGGTAAAGGGAGAATGTGTTGTCTTCATTAATATGAAATAAAATCTATCAGTGTATGTTTTACTTAGCAAACATTAAACAAATATATATTTAACAGCAGTTATTAGGGATGCCACCGTAATATTTTGGCAAAAAAAAAAAAAGGTAAAAAAAATGACACTTTCACATTTCGGGTGAAAGAGAAAAAAGAACAAATATTTTAACCTAAAAAGAATAAATAGGCCTGCAATCAAGTGTCAACTTTAACATTATATCAACAATTTACGCGCTCAGACGTGTTCAAATAATGTGAACAGCAGCAGATCAGCAGTGAAAATGTCGGTCCTGTGGACATTAGACGAACAATCTGTAAAAGAATAATATAGAAAATGTACTGTTTTGTTTTTTTTTTCAATTGTCTACTGCGCATTACTGCAAAATCACGTAAAAATCCGGCCTTCAGCTTCTTCATGATTTTTTTCATGAGTTTTTATGATTGCCGCTGCCAGCAAGCAGTTCCCGACTTCACAGCTGGTAATATTATTGCACTCTACTTTTCTTAAACCTAAAATGGTGGAAATGCTCAATTTCCTGTCTTTGTTTCAGACTATCAGTCCTGGATGATTAAATTGTTTATCGGAATTTTTTAAAAAATGGCAAATTGCAAGAAGGGAAAAATCAATATCGCACAAGCCTGTTATGCATACATACAGTATGTTAGACACAGTGACAGGCAGGTTTTGCCTTCTTGCCAGCATGCAGCTGAGCACGGTTCAGACAGTTGACGTAATGGGAGAAGCAAATAAAAACAGGATGTCGATGTGTCGAGGGATCTTGATTCCTGGCGGAATTTCTTGTAGGCATGTACAGGAACATGGCTGCAGTGATTGGACAAACAAACCAAGGATGAGTCAGGAGTCATTATAGAGGTGTGATATCAGCTGCCACAGATCTCTGATACGCTGCTCATGTGCTGATTTACACTGAGATCAGTGTACAGTCAGTGTAGAGAAATCGGTGAGCGTTCTTCACATTCAGACGTGTAGGAATCAGAAACCGCTAGACTGGGTGATCATTTTATAATTATTAAATAATTAAATCATTTCGATTTTTTTTTTTTTTTTAATCGGTGTGATTTCTGAAAATTTGAGGTGGATATTTGTTTAAGTGAAACTGAAACATTGAACTGAGCCAGTATTAAGTTGTTAAAAACAACTGAGAAAAACATAAATACTATTATCATATTATATATTAGTCAGTTATTTCTAGAAATATTTATATACACCGCAACAAATTCGAACATAAATCTACAAACAGATTTACACACAGACAACCATGAAGTAAAATTTCTTGAACAGAAAAACAAAAAAAAAAATTAAATACTCAAATATTTAGTGTTTCTCATATTTTTACTGCTGCAGACATTCGTGCTGTTTTCCTCGAAATGCAAAAATGGTCACCACAACCGGCGACCTCTAAATGCAGGTCAAGATCAAGTACAATACGAAATAACATTACATCTTGTAATACTTAGACCTAAAAGCAATAAAACAGCCAAAGCTGTGGTACATAAACGCTGTTCCATTTGTTTATCGTTACCTCGGGTTACATCCCATCGCTCATGCATATGTATTTATTTCATTGCATTTGTAAATCAGCCCTCTATACAGAACCAAAGAGAGTAACTGATGGCATCATGGGAACATTTCTGCTACTTGGTCTGTCTGTTTCTTATTAAAACGTGATACTTGTTCTTGTTTCCTTGCTGTGTCAGTGACTGTGGAATGTTGAAGTGAACTCAGCTGTGAAGCGTTTAGCCTGCTGAGGGAATAGGCCATGGTCATGATCGCCATGACTCCCTCTCTACATTCATTCATTCATTCATTCATTTTGTACATTTAGTACATTAAATCATTTGTGAAGAAATTGGGAATTTAATATTCAGTGTTTTTCTCCTCACTCTCGCAAGTAGGCGTTCGGGGCGTTTTAAAATTCTCTGACGTTGCTTCTCCCATTTTTCTTCTGTAGCAAACCTCCCCTTTTTCTCCCCCTTTTCCTTTCTTCTCGCCACGCTTCAGGTGCATGCTTGAGGTCATGCAGTACAATGTTTATTGGTCACAGCGAATACGGAGGAATAATAGTGCACTTTTTAATGCGACAGTTCAATAGTGCATCGAGAAACAAATCAAGTTTGTGATTTTAATGCAGTGTTTTCGTGCAGCCCTACCAACAGCCAGAACCTCTCAACCAATCAGAACAGACATTGGGCCAGAAATGCTAACAACTGGATAAGCATGATCTCCAGTGAAATTAGAAAGGAGGCAGGGCTTTCCACAATTTCATTTAAATAAATAGTGTGATAAATATCTTCGTCTAGTGCTGTTCTGAGAAATGAACCTGTAAGATTTCTGCTCACCGAACTACGTATTCTGTACGTTAAAAACTTTTTTCAAAAATATGTTTAATGAATAGAATTCACAAGGACAGAATTTTATTATTACAGCTACATACAGACATGGATATTAAAGTGACACTATAGGCAGTTTTTCGGAATCATTTTTGAGGTGTTTTGCTGAAATATGTAGCGTATTGATTTTTTATTTTTTTTTTCTTTCTTTTTTCACCCAGTTATAACTCCATATTCATATTTGGATCAAATTGCACTGTTTACAGTTAGATCATATGCAGCATTCACAAGGCTTGACGCATCAATTTGAATGATAAAAAAGCCTTAAAGTGCTTCTGCTTTGTGTTTGGTTGCCTGCGATACCGATTATGGAAAGATGTGCATCGATCGCAAGGCTGCATCGTAGCTCTTTTGTTAACCCAGACGTGTTCAAGCCTGAATGCATAGCATTAGATGTGGCACTCTGAGCAGACTCCCTCTGCTAAAACCAATACCACATCACTGACCACTAATGACGAGAGGCACAGCCTAGTACAGAGCATACTGCTGCGAGATGGTGTGTCTGCTACTCTCTGTTAGCTGCCCTTATTATAATGAAACATGCAGAAACAGCATGATGTAACCATCTGTTGAAAGCTGATGAAAGCAAAATCCCAAAATGGTCAATGAAAACCCAGAGCTGCTTGTGGTTTAATGTAATGTTGGGTGGTGTAATAATATTAGGAGTGTAGCTGATCCCAAAGGACAACGTCTTATCATTTATTGATGCTCTTTACAGTTTCTGAGCTCCAAGAAGAGGGCATGAATGCAATCAACCTGCCCCTGAGTCCCACTCCGTTTGAGCTGGATCCTGAGGACACCATGCTGGGTAACATTGCACAGTGTCAGAGTGAAAAATCTCTGTTTCTCTGTTTTCTCTTGCAATACCAGTACATCTTCTGGCTAAATTAGCAGGTTTAATTATGCTAGTTTACTCAATTTCGAATAATACAGACGTAGTTTACATCTAAAAGGCTGCATTATTAATAAATACAGAATGCGTTGCCAGATTGGTTTGAATGATCTCAAATGACTATAAACTGTCTAAAAAAAGTACTGTGTGAATCCTTATTTTTAAAGAAGAGAACGAAGTCCGCACGATGGTCGATCCCAACTCCAGAAATGACCCTAAACTCCAGGAGCTCATGAAGGTTTGTTGGCTTTGTTGTAATAAATAAACTTTATCATAATATACAACCTGAATGTAACTTGCTCAGACGGCTTCATTATTTACTCACAGCAGAATCCCTGGTATTGATTTAACACCTAGAGTGTTATTTCACAGATTTATCATTTGTGTCCAATTGGACATGTATAATAATTGTAGGTGTTAATTCAGCAGTGGGGTTTTTCCTATGTGATAAGAACTGTCACAGAATCTCATAACAACATATATACGACAGCACTTTTGAATTCTCGATTCTGATGGTGTTGATTTATTTTCTATAACAGCAGCCACATAAAGCAGGCCCACAACATCTTTTCAAACTGCTGCATCACAGGGCAGCATAACACACTCAGAGGAAAGCGCTATCTGCCCTCTTCTGCATACACGAGCTCTCAAACATTCATGATTGGCTAGTGTTTGACAGTGATTGACAGGGAGGAGAGAGTATAAGATCCCTCCCACCCAGAGAGAGCGGCCAGTTTTGCTCCCTAGACTAAGACAAAACATTTCTTGTCCTATTAATGAGAAGAAAGAGAGGCTGGTTATAGCTGTTATAAACTTGTTTTACGGATGTTCCGCAACATTAAATGTCATCCTTTAATAAATGAAAAAAAATGTGTAATTGTTGGCAAATCGTTGTGGTATAATAAAAAAAAACCTTTTTATGTGGTATATAAAAAAGCTAACACACACATGACCTCTGATACAGGTGCTCATCGACTGGATCAATGATGTTTTAGTAGGAGAACGAATCATCGTCAAAGATCTAGCTGAGGACCTTTATGATGGACAGGTTCTTCAGAAGCTCTTTGGTAAAAACCCTATTTTTGGTGCAGCACTCAAAAAAAAAAAACCTCTTGTTTTCACCTTTCTTTGAGATGTGAAAGGAAACCTGTTATTTTGTTATTGTTTGTTCAGAGAAGCTGGAAGGAGAGAAGCTTAATGTCGCTGAGGTTACACAGTCCGAGATTGCCCAGAAGCAGAAGCTTCAGACTGTCCTGGAAAAGATCAATGACACACTCAAAGTGTCCTCCAGGAACATCAAATGGAACATTGACTGTAAATAGATTCATGTTTTGAATTAATCAGTTGCAGCATGTCTACTCAGGTTTTTGTCTGGTTTAATGCTGAAGACCATCATTGTGTGTAAAAACCGGTGTTTTGTTTAATTAGGTTTGTTATTTTAAGCCTTCATATTATAACATTGCCTTATCTTTACTGTGTTTCTCAGCAATACATGCCAAGAGCATAGTCGCCATACTTCACTTGTTGGTGGCTCTGTCTCAGCACTTCCGCGCGCCAATCCGACTCCCGGACCATGTGTCTATACAAGTAGTTGTGGTTCAGGTACTCAGTTGGCATTTCTTATATGATTCCTTATATGACTTGTAAAAAGTTTTGCAGTATCTTGGCACATTAAATCTATACTAATGGGAATCTATTTTCTTTTACTTTCTCATAACTTACTTACGTTTTGTCTCTTCCCAGAAACGCGAGGGCATCCTTCAGTCTCAGCAGGTCTTAGAGGAAATTACTGGCAACACCGAGTATGTCATTACCGTTGTATTTTTTTTTCCTGTCAGTAACTGGCCTCAGCTGTGCAAGTGAAACTGAATCTGCTGATATCTTCCAAAAGGACAAATTAGATTCTCCAGGGGAAAAAAAATAATGGGTAGCAAAAGATTGAGAAAAGGGTGACAAACAGCTGAACGTAGCAATATATCCCTCAAATTAATATTTATTGCTAATTTCTGGAAATGGTGGGAAATCAGCCTGTCTGATTGTTGGAAGCTGAAAGTGTCTGCAGAGTTGAAAAGTGAGAAACACGCAGTGACATGCCAGACCCTGGGGAAGGAGCAGGGGAGTGGTGTGGAGCTGGATCTCCTTGCTGATGAGCAGCTTTGTGGCGAGATGGGCCCAAGCACCAGCGCTCTGCTCCTGCCAGCTCTCCACTGCTGCCGAGCTCTGATTAATAGCGCTCCAGCAGGCACAAATCAACTGCCCAGATAGGGGCAGGCTCAGGGCTTTTGGCTGCTGCCTGGCATGTGGGCAGCAGCTGCCGTGGCATGCCTCTGCCCAGGCAGATTTGAGCGTGAAGACGAGACGCTGGTAGGCAGATGTCCACCAAGCCAGAATCCTAAAATCTAGCTCTGTTTGATTGTGCCTTTACTTGGATAACCTTTTTTTTTTTGTTGCCTTTTTTGGGCTCCCTTACTTTAAAATTATGTTCTACCATATAATAAGGTCCTTACATTTCCCTGAATGTTTTCATCTTAATCTGTCACTGTTTGATCGTCTCATTTTAAACTGAAACGTTTCTTTTGTTTTCTTTCAGGGCACTTTCTGGAAGGCATGGTCTGTATCACACATGATTAACAGAAACATCTCATTGGGCTGTATTCAGAGACGACTACTTAAGCCCCAAAGTTAGATAAATATTTAACATGGGGAAAGTATTCAGACCTGGGTTACACCCTCACTTAAGACGATTTTCTGTGTGTAGTTCACACCTCCCAGGATTAATTTGGTTTAATTTAACAATATGGCTTCCACCCCCATTATTTGGCAGCTTATAAAATAGCACTTGATCCAGTACATCCTATTATGTAGCATTTTTTAATCCTGTATATCTTTATTTTTTAATTGTGTGTACAACTTAATGCAGCTGTGTGATACTTTATAGGCCATGAAACAATGTATGCATAGGATGAAGAGAATTAAATACAGAAAGACCTAAAGTATTTTATTAATCTGACAACTCAAAATAGCGATTTAAAGTATGATAAATCGCTATTTTGAGTTGTCAAATTAATACCTAAAGTATTTTATTAATCTGACAACTCAAAATAGCGATTTAAAGTATGATAAATCGCTATTTTGAGTTGTCAAATGAATAAAATACTTTAGGTATTTCTGTATTTAATATTGGCCTCTTATGGCATTTCATAGTTTTTTGGAGCACATGCACAGCCCAAAATCTACATTTCAGCATGACATATTGTGGTTACCTCAAATTGTCTGATAGTGGACCTCGACTTCTACTGACTCAGGTTGATGTTGTGCAAGAAAAATGTCAATTTTTGAATCGCCCATAACAGAGACATGCTTCTGTTTTACTCAGAGTCCATCCCGTGTGCAAAGTTCTTGCTCAGCTCTCTGAATAGCCTGTAATTTATGTCTGTAGTTACGTTTGAGGTCTGCGCCATTTCTGTATTAACTCCTGGCTACTATTGAACTCTGAGTACAGCCTATTAATACCATTGAAAAACTAAATGTAAATGTCTCTATTAACACCGAAGAAGAATAAACCAATCAGTCTGTTGTTGCACTTCCACACACAGAGCGTGATGCATTCGACACCTTGTTCGATCATGCACCAGACAAGCTGAACGTGGTTAAAAAAGTAAGTGTGTTTAATTCATTAGAATTCATTAACAGATGTCATATCTGAAGGCTATTTTAAACCATCTGGCCTCTCTTCCAGACTCTCTTGACATTTGTGAACAAGCACTTAAACAAGTTGAATCTGGAGGTGTCTGAGCTGGACACACAGGTAACATCTGACCAAATGCCTAGCATCCAGTGGCAGAGAATATATAATGATATATATTGATATATGCTTTCTCTATAATCGTTAGTTTGCCGATGGCGTGTACTTGGTTTTGCTGATGGGGCTCCTGGAAGGATATTTTGTTCCTCTCTACAACTTCTTCCTCACCCCAGACAATTTTGACCATAAGGTACTGCTATTAATTCTGTTTATTGCACCAATCTGTCTGATCCTGCAGTGTGCCTAAAGTGCAAACGTCGGTATACCCGTTTAAAAGTATTTTTCCTTATGTTTGAATTGTTTTGGAATTCTGCTTTTTGTAGTTAAATTATAAAACATCTGTTTTCTTTTTCATTTAAAAACCATGGGGGATGCCATCCTTTTTGCCATCCTTGCATTAATGGCAAGAAAACACTTGCTAAAGTGCTTTATATGTTAAACTAGCTGTATATTCCAGGAGGCTATAAACCTTCACTAACACAATTCTGGCTCCTGAGTGGCACAACAGAAAAACATTCACCGTATCACCAGGAGATCGCAAGTTCGAATCCTTAAGATGCCACAGCTATTCAAGAGAGCGTAACTGGCGCTGCTTTCTGAGTGGAAGGGATGGTGTTGATCCCTCCCCTGTCAATCAGAGTGTTATAAACCAATCGTTTTCGTCTGTGAGCTCATGTAGGCAGAGAGTGTTTTCCTCTGACTGAGTTTAGCTGCCCTGTGATGCAGTATCAGCAGCAGTTCACAAGGATGCAGTGGCTGGCTTCATGTTAGCCCTCACTATCCCTGGTTTGTAGCAGTCATGTGACAGGGGAGAGCTAGTTAGTGGGTGAGAATGACCAAATTGGTAGAATAAACAGCCATCACCCTCGTTCTTTGGAAGACCATGAAGTCTTTGTTAGTCATACAAACCATATCAAAGAGAGGAAGAGAACAATCGTGTATAAGAGTCAAAGACAAAAATGGTTTCCTTAAACAGCAAGGAAACAAACCCCAAAAAACAAAAAGGAAAAAAAACATTTATTCCACAAAGACTGTTTGTGGAAGTTTTAGCAATTATAATACCACACTTAATGAGCCAATATCAGGTCTTCTTTAGTTAGGTTAGTCTTTAAAGAATATCAGGTTAGTCTTTAAAGATAAAGAAAATGATCTGTGTGATAGGATCCTACATGTATTTATTTGAATGCAGTATGGAATTCAATTGCAAACACCATCATATTAATCATCTATGTTTTTTTTTTTTTTTTTTTTTTCAAAAAGCT
>CM040985.1:3536615-3606479 GCA_022985145.1 Pangasius djambal | reverse complement strand
TTTTGGAATGTGTTGCAGGTCTGAATGACAGGAAAGGATGTATATTTACAAATGAAATTAAGTTGACCAGACAAAACATGAAATATTTTGTGTTCATATTGTCTGCAATGAAATACAAGTCAAAGTAAATTTAGAAATCGCTACTTTCTTTTTTTATTTGTGTTTTCCATACTGTCCCAACTTTTCCTGATTTGGGGTTGTAATTGTATATTTTTATACTTTTAATGAAGATATTTTGTTTAAAGCTTCTCCCCTATATTCAGCTGCACAACTCATTTTTGTCTTCTTTTTTTTTTTTTTTTAAGCAAAACAAGGTCAGATTTATAACCTTATAATTTGAAGGTCTTGACATGAAGGCAAGTATGTAAATGTATATAATTTCTAATATGTGTAATATACCACCATAATGTGGTTTGTGGCTTTCAGCCTGCATACACTCTTCCCTCCCATAACCTCCTCGCTCTGAATCATACACAGCCGTTAGACCCGAGCACATCTTGATCAGACCCGTCCTTTTTCTTCCCCTTCCTATTTCAGTCGAACAATAGCAGAAACAGATTCATATATATATATATATATATATATATATATATATATATATATATATATATATATATATAGCTTTATTTATAGCTGGTCCACAGTGTGGGATTGTTCCGACCACATGCCTGTGAGTGCCAGGACGACCATCAAAGGCAGCAGAGATCCATATCTTCAATCACTGCATTACAGAATTGAGTTAAAGAGACATTTAGTGCGCAAACATTTGGACATCAAAACCCTCGCCTGTTGCCTGGAGACTACTGTTCTTCCTGGGTTTTGGGTAAAGTGTAGCAATGGGTGGTTTCAGTGACCTAGTTCCATGCTGAGTTCGAAGATAATTTCACATTTGTAAAGAAAAAGACTTTCATTTTGTGTTCACACTGTCAAGTCAGCATGCTGTTTGCTTCAAATGTATTCATTTAGTGAAAAGGGGGAAAAAAGCAACACTGAAGCTTCTTGTATTTCCCTAAATTCAAATAAACCTGACATCACAAGCATGTAGCCCAGATATTCTAATCAGGTTTAATTAAATTTTGTTAACTCTATTGCTCTAGTCGTATTGGTGCGAGTTGTGTGCCTTTTATCTTCCAGGCGCTGAACAGAAGAATGTGATTAAAGCATCTGTGGAGAGGAACATCAACAATGTCATCTAATCAACATTTTTCCTTAACGAATTTTTTTGTTTAAGGTTACAGCCTGAATACCTGGCTTCCTCTTATGCAGATGAAGTCTGGCCCGTACTTTTCAACTCCAAACACATTCCTGACAAATTTTTAATGAGACATATTTTCCTAGCTCTATTATCCTGTTAATTGGAATGAAAGACATGTTGATGCCGAGAGGTATGTTGCATAGTTTATGGTGACCCTAAGGTTCACAGAGTTCAATCACATCCAGAAAGCCACTAGAGCTGTCCACAAGAGGGCGATGAATATTCTCACGCTCCCTTTTCAGGACATTCGGTACACAAGAGTCATGACATGTATTTAAAAACGTTATGGTGACAGGACATCAAGTTAATGTGTTGATGTAAAACTGACAGGGGTATTTCAATTACCGAGAGGCGTCATGCAAACAAAATGTATGTAAAGGTCTAAAGATGCCAGAATTTTCAGCTCATAACCTTTAACAGTAGTGACTGTTCATCAAATACCGAGAAATTACACAAACGTGACAATGTTTCAAATGTGTCAAAATCATACTTGAAGTATTCAGCAAAAAAATGTACTCAAGTGAAGGTCAAAAAAACTTTTAAATCTACTCAATTAAATGTTTTTAACTGATGAAAACACTTGTGCCTGAAAACATCATTCAATCTCTGTAAGTCTGCTGGGCATATGTGTGGCTAATGCTACAAAGTTTGCTAAAAAATAAATAAGTGTAAATAACCGAATTTGACTCGCTTGCCTAGCTAATTATGTTAGCTACTGGAAAAGCTGCTAGTTTAACCTGGCATTAGCTAACATTAGCTAATATTTAACTTAGTTAAATATAGCCAGATATATATATATTTTTTTAGCAAATTAGTGAAACCTCAGCATGCTTTTTCAAATTAGATGGAGTTCATGCTAAATAGGGTGGCAAACGAGACACCACCATTTTACACGAATGGCAATTTTTTCTACATTGATGAACATTTAGATTAGATGCTAAACAGAGATGATTGGATGCTAAACTGGCCACATTTGAATGATGTATAGCGTAAGGTCATTGGCAGGATGAGCGAAGAGATTTGTAAGGTTTGAAGGTCTAAGTAAAAATGTAAGGAGTAAACAGTGTTTTTTAAATGTAATTAAGTCAGAGTACAAGTATTCTGTCACATTAATACCAATGTAAAGTAAAAGAAAACATCAGACTAATACTTCACTTGAGTATAGCACAATTACTCAAGTATTTTGAACCTCTGCTGTTCTTCCTTGCTGGAGCACGAAGCTTCAGCAGTGCTGTATTTACACAATTAGTGCCAATAGGGGCTGACTCTCCAAGCATATAATCTAAGTATTTATTATTATACTGTTAACATAGTAACTAGCATTTATACCATTGCCAGTTAGGCTATCAGTTAAAGTTAGAAATATCAAGGCTTTCCAGTAGCAAATTAAGTGACAAGGTTACAACCAGGGACATTGTAACTTTTTTTGGATGGACTGGTATCCCATTCATGGCGTATTTCCGCCTCGCACCCAGCCTTCCTGGGATAGGTTCCAGATCCACCGTGACCCTGACCTGAATAAAGTGGTTACTAAAGATCATGTGGTGAGACAAGGTTTTACCTAGAATTTTCAGAGCAAACTGGAAAAAAAAAAAAAAAAAAAAAAGTTTAGGAAGCTAGATGAAGAGTGTCCAATAAAACTATCACCATTAATAAAGCTATTTATTAACCAAATCATTTGCATAAAATCTTGGGCAGACACATGCCATTCTAAAGTCAGTGGGCATGATTACAGGGCCACATAAAAGGAATATAAATCTGATGAAAGGACCCCCTGTGGTGGTTTTGGTTTGGGGTGAGTAAAACCCCCTCCCGTCTCGCTCAGCATTCTGAAATGAAGCTCTGTGTTTTTATCAGCAAGGCGAGTGCTGAATCTGGCGGACTCGAACCTTATCTCTTGCTAAAGCCAATCAGTGCTGGCTGTGTGAGCAGGCTGGCCTGATCTGCACCTGGCCTCGCAGGGGCCTCCTGATTAGCCGAGGTCACAAGGCAATGGCGAAATGAACTAAAGCAGGCCAAGCCACCCACCCCAACCCCCAACTCCCTGCTCCGCCTCTGCCCCCTGCGGCAAAGAGAGCGACATGCTCCAGTCTTCAAAACACACACACACAAACACAAGGCCTTTGGGGCTGTAACTGTCCAAATCAGATTGCACTGCTTATAATGGACATGGAAAAGACCCTCAGCAAAAGCAGAAAGTGAGAGTGTCTGTATTCATGCTCTTTGGGGACAGTTTTTATTGATGAGAAATGAAAAAAAGAACATGATATTCACATACATTTCAGTAATACTGGTATTCACTGATGTTCTGTATATTCACACACACAAGGTTTATCACAGTGAGAGCTTTCAATCTGATAACTTAGGTGCGATTACAAAATAATACAGCATACACAATATATATATATATATATATATATATATATATATATATATATATATATATATATATATATATATATATGTAACACACATTCTTATGTAAATTAGAAAGGTGTGAGATCCATTTTCAAACTCCATTATCACTTTATTCACACCTGCTGAAAGTGGAGACCACCCCAAACACTTCTCTTTAAAGGTTCCCACCCCAACACACACCTTTTTAAAAAGGTCCCCCATCCCCAAACACCTCACTAACACAAGACCCTCTCAGGTTTCGGCCCTGCATTAACTGCTTTGTGTCAAGGCCACACCCAGCGGTAAGCCAGGTGATCCTGGTATTAGCTGTTTGTGTGTGTGTGTGTGTGTGTGTGTGTGTGTGTGTGGAACATGAGGTTAGACACATCAGAATGTAAGGTAAACAGCTCAGCTCTGATTCCGTCTCAAATCTTTTTTTTTTTATTTCTACTTCTTCATTTTCTTCTTTCCCTGTCACAATCAACATATTTTATAAATGTTATATTAAAATGTTTTTTTTTTTTTACTATAGAGTCATTTATAGCTTAGGAACAAAAAAAACAGAGAGTATACCTAGCAAGATTTTTCCTTAAATATTACTTAATTATTACTTAAAGATAGCATACATTTCATAATGTTATTAAAATTGGTGTGTACTATAGTCATTTTTAGCTCAAAAAAAGAAAACCCTAGATAATATAGCCAGCAGGATTTTCCCCCAATATTACTTAATTGCTCAAAATAGTTGTAAAATCAATTTCACAAGGAGAACAAAGCAAAAAAATAGCTAACCAGTTGGCGATTAATATGACATGATAATTAAATGATACTCAGATTTTGGGCTTTTCTTTAGCATCATATGCTCTTTTGCTATGTCAGTAATATATTAACATCCCAAGTCATATACCAAAAAAGACATTAATCTCAAAAGAGTCCCCCCCCCCCCCCCCCCCACACACACACACTGTTGGGGGTGGGGTGGGGGGTGGGGGGTGGTGTTTTGTTGTTGGGGGGCATACCCTTGTATCTCCTTCAGTTCAGGTGCCGTTTTCACCTAACTGTTTTTGACAACTGTGGATTTAAATGACAGTTTGTATAATGTAAACCAAATGACCTACAAGGGGATATTGTTTCGTGATACTGTTTCATGCAATATCTCACAGTTGGTAAAGCCCAGGGCATATCTGGAGATAGTGAAATATATTGCCTAGGTGTATGTTATATGAAATTGATTGAATCAGGGTGCAGAATGATAGTTGAATGTGGAGAGCTTATTGCTTTCTCAAATGAGCTTCTGTCATGAAAACTGTAATCTGTAAAGATTACAACGGCTTAGACCTTGCGCTCATGTCCAATCTGTTAGGCTCACAACGCCAACGTTTGATCTACATGTTGAGCTGCTTTAGTTTTATTACGGAGGAAGACTTTGAATATGCCGTGCCTCTCTGAAAACAAAGGCACCCTCGTAATGTCGCCTGTTTGAAGGGCAAAAATGACAGCACAGAGATCTATGCCTTATTTAACTGCAACCGTTTCTTATGGCTTCGCTCCTCACAAACCGCATTTCCACCTGAGTTCCCGACCACTCTCAGATTTTCATTTGGCCCCTCAACCCTGATCCAATCTGCCACCTGAGAGAGGCCATGAAAACAAGCTGTTGTGTAAGGCTATGAAGCAGTTTACAGTCTGCTATTATGCAGGGATCCTGCGCAGGAGCTTCCTGGTTACGGGAAGCTAATGTTTAACAAGGAGCGCATGAAACCTTTTGGCAGATGACCCGTAACGGTGAATGAATCAGGGCTGTGACTGTACGCAGGTGTTTAGTGCCCTGCGCCTGGCTGGGATGGAGGGGGTGGGGTGGATTTAGTGTGGCATTTGCATAGATAAACCTCCCTCTTCTGATGCATAATAGTTAAAGTGCTGAAAGAACAGACACTACCTGTAAGACGAGAGCGGGAGATTAGATAAGAGAACACTGGAAAGCAGGCTGACTGTCAATACTGCAGAACGATGGTACAGTAACGATTGTACTTACAGAATCATGCGCTTAGACAGCTTATTCATGAGCTATTGATTTGCAACAAAACAACAAAACGATGATGATGATGATGATGATGATGATGAAAAACTGTTTGACACATAACCCTCTCTCTCTCTCTCACTCCTTCCCTCTCAAACTCCATAACTGGTGTAATGATTAGAGCTTTAAAAAAAAAAATCTTGGTCTCAAAACAGAAGGCGTACACAGATCACAGGCCTGCAGTGGAAGCATGCTGGGAAACCAAGATTAGAAAGGTATCAGTAAACTGAACAGATTCAGCTTCTCGTGTGTGAATTTGATGTATTTCGTACGAAAAAGGGGGCCGAGTTTTTAACTTAAAACACTGAATAAAATTGAGAAGCACACTCTTATCGCAAAAAACTTTCTGCATGGTAAAAACACCCTTAAAAGTGCATCTCAGAACCTTTTTGCAGAACTTATTACACATGAATGATTCCTAACCCCAATTTCAACAAGAACTGGGAATGCTAGATTTAACCGATAATTCGAACTGATACAAGACAACACTGCCTTAACTTCACTCTCACTCTCTTACTCACTTTCAGTAACTGCTTTATCCTGGTCAGGGTCACGGTGGATCCGGAGGTTATTCCGCAAACACTGGGCATAAAGCGGGAACACGCTCTCGATGGGACACCAGTCCATCACAGGGCATTGCTTTAGCTTCATTTTAACCCAGTGATCTCTGACAGATATTATTTTATTATTGTTATTACTCATCTTAATTTATTATTATTATCATTATTTAATTCTATTACATTTTATTTATATAGAACTTTCAACAATGGACACTGTCACAAAGCAGCTTTACAGAAATCTGGATATAAAATTTTTAATTTATCCCTAATAATGTGTGAGGTAACCACTGCAAGGAAAATCTCCCTGAGGCGGCAAGAAGAGAAACCATGAGAGGAACCAGACTCAAAAGGGAACTCATCCTCATCTGGGTGACACCCGATAGTACAATTATAAATCAATCTTTCTCATTTTTAAGTTAATAAAGTGTTTAAAGTGCATTTAAAGCAATGCCCTGTCCATTTAAGGAAGACACAGCCTGAGAGATATGCTTGTAGCTCAGTAGACATCTTCAGTTTTAATGTATAAATGATTAGTTTGCAAAAACAATGTTACACAAATAAATATTAGTAATCCTAATCCATTTCAATCTTGTCCCCCTTGTTCATTTTTAAAAAAAAATTAACTTTGATATCGGCATTGGTCCAGAATTCCCATATCATAGGGGTTCATACTCTTTCTGCAGCCTTTAACTGTAAAATAAGTATCATGGACATCATGGACATCATTTAAATGTATACAATAATATTTTGGCTATTTAATGGAGTCATTGTGCTTTTCATTCCTGAACTTTCCCCTGATAGAACACATTTTTTAAAATTAAAATTGTCATTACGTTCGAGCTGACTTTATTTTTTTAGATCTATAATTTTTTTTGAGTTATTAAGGTTTGGTGAGAAGTGAGAAGTCAAACAGGGTAAGAACTTTAAAAAGTCATTAAAAAATATATTAACAAAAAAAAAACAACAGACCTCTTGGCTATGCTTTGTGTCCCTGAGTGTCACTTTGTGAAATGCCCTCTCAGTGCATAACTAATAGCACCCCTAAAGCTAGGCTAACCAGTGGGGCATCATTTTTAGAAAGCAGGCTGTTTTTTTTTTGTTTTTTTTTTTTACTGAACTATGACTAACACAATCTTTCCTTAAAACAAAACTGCAGAATGAAACAGAACATTATCAGAACCAGAGGCAGTCATTTCATCATTAAGCCTACACATGAGTCTATTTTTGAAAACATTAAGTGGAATAAAAGTTGCGCACTGGGGCATTTGATGTGTCACACTCCTGGGGAATTATTTCTCCATCCACTTCTGAGAGGTTAATAAAGCTAAAATGTAATCTGCATTCATTTGAACCGTGAAGCACACCTCGGCCTGCTCCTATTGGACCATCCCGCCGACGTTGTCCTGTGAAGTCATCCTTATGGACGTGGCCACGCCTTCCTCGCAGGGCTCTGGGGGATGACGCCACCCCGTGGCTCCGCCCTCTCGCGCGAACCCGACGCCTTGCGTTCATTTCATTCCTGCTCTCATTCCGCGCATTCTTCGCATCTCTCGGTGTGTCGGCGATCCGCGCTCGCATTCCCGCCCGGCCCTGAACCGCCACACTAACTTTACGCACTTTGTAAAAGAAATTCTCACACCTTAGAAAAAAAAAAAAAAAAAAAAAAAAACCAACATCAACAAAAGGGGCGGAGCTGTTTAAAAAAATATATCGATTACGGACGTTAAGGTAAGTTTAATGTTAATAAACGGGTTATTATGCAAACTTGTATGTCGTCAATATATATATTAAAAAAAATATAGCGCAGTTTAGGAAGGAAACCAAAGTGTCGCGAGAGTAGGACGGGCTGAAAGTGTTTTCAGACGGATTTTAGTTCTGTGCTCCAGGGTTTTCTCGACGCTGCTGCAACAGGGTGCTTTCACTTTGCAAGCCTGTGACTCAGTGCTGTAACCCGCCTGACATGGCACCGCAAATCTCTGGCATTTTTCACATTTTTTGCTCGAGAACCCGCTTGCGCGCGCGCCATCGCTCAGTTTCCGCTCCCTGAATGCGTTCTCCTTGTTGTCGGAAACGTGTGGATGGTAAATTATTTGGATTTTTTTTTTTTTCCGGGACAGGATGACGGATCCAAAATGTTGCTGTTTTCTCTCCCCTCTCCCACAGTTCGCCTTGCCGGAAGTTGCAGATCTCCTCGGAAAGCTTTGCGAGAACACAGCTCCGGGAGAGACTTGTTGCTTTGGCGTCTTTTCCTCCTCTTCTTCTTCTTCTTCTCCTACTCTTATTCCTTCTCCTTCTTCTTCTTCTTCTCTTAAAATCCTCACCGTAAGTAGCTTCCACATTTCCTTGTAGCTTCCCCACCACCACCACAACCACCACTACCACTACTGTTCTTCACATTTAACCACTCAAACTGTTTGCACTCCTTAAAAAAACACGACTCCAAAGTGTTTATTAAAGGTCGATTCATTTCCATAGCGACATTTATTGATTAATAATCAGTGCTTTTCCTCCAACTTCTCACGAGCGCTCTTTGCAACTTCTTCTCATGGCAAGCTGTTGCGTTTGAGGACGGGAAGTCCATTATTTCAGGCTTTTACTGAGCTCAGTCTACATCTCGGAGTGTATTATGTGGTTTGTTCTAGTCAGATTTCGCCATGAATCCAGCAGATCAGAGGCGCTTTATTTACCTGCAGTAAGGAAGAACAGCTCAGCCTTGGGTTTGTCATTTCCTTTGTTGGGATTGCCCGCCTTCTCCTGTGTGCAAATGTCGAAAGATCAGCTTGTTTTTTTTATTGCTAAGCAAAACGACAAGACATGAAATGAGGTCTGCATTGGTTTTGTGGAGTGTTCTGTTTTTTTTATTTTTTATAAAGAAAACAACAACAACAACACATTGCGCGCGAGACCGTGTCGTGTAACAGAGTAGCACTTTAGCTAACAAAAAAGTATCAGTGTTTTAAGTTTTTGTTACAAAATAGGAGGATTTGTGCTTCACACATAGTTAGTGTCCTAACAGGGTACAAGTCGTGAAATTACTTGAAGTTTACATTTTGTTTTAAAAAGAAGTGGATACTTAGCAAAAGGCCTGTAGAGGAGCTCAGAGCTCTGCTCTAGTTTGTTGTTGTTTTTTTTTTCTTTTCTGCTAAGCTAATGCTTAGCTTTGCACTTTCCTCTCCTGGTTAAAATTCACTCTTTAAGCTGAATGAACGTCTTTAGTTTGACCGAATTGTATCCTAAATTTCAGTCAGTAACTACACTTAAAGTGCTTTATTAGAAAATATAAGCATTTACACTTTATTTAACCCAACTTCAGGGCTCCTATTTAATCAGAGGGGATTTAAAAATTAAAATAACACCCCATCTGTCAAACATATATTTAAATATTTAGCTAAAAGTATCTGTAATATTTCATTTCGAAATCCCTGTGGAGCTCTTAAAGGAAATACTCGGTGAAGAGGACTTGCATTACTGTCCCACTCACTCAGCTTTCTGAAAACAAGTTCCACTATTGTGTGATTTGGGACTAAGCCTCCTTTCTCACAGTTAATTATTGCCTTATATTTCACTGTGGCCTTTATTTAAAAAAAAGAAAAAGAAAAGAAAGAAAGTCCAGCAAGGCACAATGTGGTGTTTGTCTGCTCTAACTGGGCCGTCATCATTGACTACAGTAAACAGATTGAGACTTGACCCCTGACGTGACCTTATCTCAGAAAGCAAAGCCGCTCTTTGAGAAAGGATCGAACAGAAGGATAAATATGGTTTAGCAGCAGTATGTGATACGTTCTTAGCTTATGCAGTGAGAAGACCTGTTGAAGGTGTGAGTTGTGGATTTTTTGGACAGCTTGCACACGCCGATGGGTTTGAAAGCATGCAGAAGGGACGCCATCATTATCGAAACATGCTGACAGTAATAAGCTGGTTGCATGTTCATGTACAAATTTGACATGTTTATGTACAAAACATGATCAAATACTATTTTTCTCGAACATGTAACCAGGGTATGGGTGTAATAGTACACTCTCCATACACTAAACTGTACTTTTCCTTGTCACTGGAGTGGTAACCTCTAGAGTACATCTTTTGTACCTGTACCTGTTCTCTATGTATCTTATACATGGTAACATCATTGTAGTAGTCGTATTTGTATTTAAAAAAAAAAAAAAAAAAAAAAAAAAAGTCAAGTACGTCATTGCAACTTTAGGACAGCCAATGTACCTTTAATTATAGGTTAATACTTTAAAGATACACTTCATACACCTTAGCAAGTAAAAAATCTTTACACACTAAAGGTGCCAAAGAGTTACCCTTCAAGAAAAGGTAGAGTTTAGTACCCCTTTTTTTTCTAAGAGTGTATTTAATAGCATAGCATCACTTACGCACATAAAGCCAAAGCAGGCTTGTACCATAAAATATGAAAAAAAAAAAACCCTATATCTTTATTTTTATCTATATATATAGCTATATAAAAAACCCTATATCTATCTATCTATCTATCTATCTATCTATCTATCTATCTATAAGGTGCTGAAGTATTTGTTCACTATTTTTTTGCATACTAGTTTGTGTTTAAGTATTATTTATTGCTCGAGTAATGGCATTTATACAGTGTGATATAAAGTAATATTGGGATATGTGTTGTGTCTTCCATAGCCGTAGACTGCAGTGTTACAAATCGTTTGCCTGTTTTAAAACTGCTGTATATGTGATTTTTGTCTTATTTGACACAAATACGAGGGAAAAACAGGAAGTGCAAATGTGGTTATATTTATTAAATATAAGATAACAGATTGGATCTCACGCGCATCCTTCAGAGCGAATTGCTATCTTGAAATAGTGCTTGGACCCCTTGCTTTGTCATATCGGTGCATTTATTTTGTGTGTGTGGGTGGAGAGGGGGCTTTTAATAATAAATCTGAATCAGGAGGTGAAAACTTTGTTCATTTCTATATTTTCTGTCTGAGTGGTGCTTGTGAGCATGGCTGGAGACAAAAAGAATGCAGTCTTTCACTTGTGAAATGGGAAGAGAATAGGTGCATTGCTCCGACATAGTGGATTGGGTTACCTCTGGGAATGGAGGATTGTGGGGGAATGGACGCAACACAGAGAGACCCTATTGTCTTTCCTGTTGCTGAGCTGGGGAGGAGTGTGTGTGTGTGTGTATGTGTGTGTGTGTGTGTGTGCGCGCGTGCACGCACACTAGGCTGTTGAGCTGCAGAAGGCAAACAGTGCTGTGCTCAGGTTGACATCTGGTTTAGTCGCCTTCTGCACCTGTAAGGGGAAAAAATGCAAATATGAACGTTACTCTTAGTGCTTCCAGGACGCAGGCTAACGGCCATTTGTCAAGCTGCGGCTGGTGCTTGCTGTCTACACCAGGCCATTGTTATGCCAGCAACAGGCGGCGCTGGCAGTGGCACCATATGGCTCCTGTATGCTTCAGATAAGATATCTACTCACTTAACTTATCAATGGCATTTTAATACGCCTCATATTTCAGTTGCCAGTTGTTTGTTGCTCAGCATGAATTTGCTTTTGGCAAAAGTTGTGTTTTTTTTTTTTTCCTTTAAATAAACTGAAGGTGTGATTAGTACATAGCCAAGTTTAGGTTCATCTTTGTGAACCTGGTGGTCATGGTACGCTTATAATAATAAATAATAATAATAATAATAATAATAATAATAATAATAATAATGCCGTATTTTTTCCCCAATCAAATGAGAGGTTTGTTACAAATCACTCATGAGTCAATCTATATCCATACTGAAATTCCTGTACACAGTGACTTCAGTGGAGAACGTTTGCCCTTAAAATATGCATCATGCGAATAATACATGTTCTGTAGGTTATCACGCTGAAGTTTATCTTCTTCCTTAAACAGCATGTTCGGAGGTTTTATTCCTCTTATACCACAGCAATTTACCAACGATCACATTTGTATTTATTAAGGAACGGCACGTTGTACTTTTATTAGTTTGTAGTCACAGTTGATGTTATGGAATGTCCATGAAACAAATTAATTCCTGTTATCATTTTCATTACAGCAGCTATAAACAATCCTTGCATTCTCTCTCTTATTTTTCTTGCTCTCTTGAAGTTAAAAATATTATATAATTTAATGTAAAATGATAATAATCTGCCTTAAACTTTCCTTGCAATTGCAAACAGCTTTATCTTAAAGCACTGATACTGACTTAAGTCTTATTTTGTAAACGTGAAACATCTTACAGAAACTTCTTACATATATATTTTTTTTACTACAGAAACGATAATGTGTTAGAAAGAGTGGATTCATATTATAATAATAAAACCTGTTGGTTTGAATTACAGATGGCACAATTGTCAAAGTCGCTGTTAGAGAAAACAAATCAACACCGTCTGACCAATCGGATTTCATGAATTGAACGGTTCTGTTGTATAATAGCACGATAATAAATGTGGGCAAATTGCTATGACAGTATGAACTGAATGTAAAACCAAGTGAGCTGCTGTGCAGAATTTTTGGCGCTCCTTCATCTGTGTCTATTCATCTATCGATTTGAAATCATTTATATCCACTTAGTGAGCATCAAGCAACAAATAGATTTCATAATGGCTGTATGCAAGGAGCTGAGGGTTTACCTCAACACGTATGATTGAGCCACACACAAGCGTCCGCGCCGCTTTTAGAAGCAGCTAACTCGCTTTTCCTCTCTTCCTGCGGTCACAGGACAACATGAACTGCTCAACTCTGCTGGGACGGAGCCCAACACAAACAGCCACGTCCTGTCTGCTTTATTCCCCATCCGCATCATTTCCTATTAGAATCTATCTGCGGTCGGAGCAGAATCGGAGAGATCGGTGGGCTGAAAAAAAAAGGATGGAAAATATTAAACGACTTGGAATATGCTGATTGTAAACGTTGACATAATTGCGGGACCAAATGAGACAGGATTGCCCCCCCCAATATTATATTTTGGTTGATGTGCAGAGTGATGCTATTCCTGTCCTTTTTCATCAGCGCATTTCCCAGCAATGAAGGCAGCTGGTCTAAATAAAGGTCTGAACTGATCAAAAGTGGTTTTAAACATACTGAGATTCGTTCACTCTTTCCAGAAGCAAACACACGATTTCTGAGTTTTGTTTCACGTGGCGTAAGGGTCTCATGTAGCTTTCTAATACAAAATGACATATTAGAGGTAGTTGGAAGCCACTGTATATAAGGCTAGTGTTACACTATGAAATTCAGTAATTACATCTAAACCCTGTGTTTTAGTCGAAGACCCGTGAGCTCAACTGGTGCAACGTCAGCTCTGGATTTCTGTTTTAATGAGAATTTTTAAAATTTCAAATTCATATGTAAGGCGACCCTTGAAAGATGTCTAAAACCTTGCTAGCCATGTGATTCCTCATTCAACCCCCGCCCCCACACACACTATTTTATCAGGTTTTTGGGTAGCTATGTGTCATAGTGGAATAGACATAAGCTTAATCAATTCAGATTGTGATCAGATACTCGTTTCCAAAATGTCTGCGATGCTCCTGCGCCATCACTTCATCATCAAAACAGAGAAGAGCACTTGTACACACTGTACAGATGACGTTGGACAAAAATCTTTAAATGTTTAAAAGATCTAATGAAAGACACAAGTAAATAAAAAAAAAAAAATTAGCCAACAGAGCAGAACTGAGTAAATGAATCAATGATTATTTACACGAATGTTAGCGTGAGTGGTGAAGAAACAATGATGAGGCTCGGGTTTTAAATGCCGCGAGTGACTTTTACCTCAGATGATGAGACAGAGACTGATGTGGGCGATGCTGATAATCAGTGACAACTCATTTCCCATTGTAAAGTTATAATTCTCTAAAATGTGACAGTAATGTTTTTTTTTTTTGTTTTTTTTTCCATAAGTGGATTAGGTTTTAAATGAAGAGGTGGGTGGGACATCTTTCAGTGGAATTGAAAAAAAAAAAAGTCTTCATAATCTACTTTTTCAGACTTAATCAGACTTTAAAATGCTAGAGCTTTCAGGAAAACATGTAGTTTCAGAAACGTATACAGTGGAGTATACAGAAGTCTGACCACAATGAAAATCTGGGATTTTTTTTTTATTGTTATTATTTAAAACAAACCGGAAATAAACAGATTGGAGATGGAGATAAACAGGGTTTTTTTTTTTAATTTTGAAAGTTCTAAAATGAAAAATGAAATGTGCAACATCTTGACTATATCAGCATTCAAGATGTTGCACGATTTCTAGGTCACTATTGAAAAGTAAGCAAATTTGTGATACTGATTATGTTAACTCCTTTTGTACAAAAGGTCAGATTTTCCGAGTCTTATCTCTGAAGCACGTGTTCAGACGACCCGTCAATGGATTTGATCTAAAATGGACTAAAATCGGGTTTTACACAAACTTGAGCACTGTGTGTCAGCTCACACAAAAGAGGACATTAAGAAATTCTGAAATTCATGTAAATATTTCTCAGATTAGACTTTTCACTCCAGGTTGTTGCTGGTAATATCATTTGTAATGAAAACCTTTGTGTTCACTTGAAAAAGAAGGCCAAACAGAAGCATTTCCACTAGTGCTCTCAGACTTTTGGACCCTGCTGTGTGCGTATATATAGTAGAAAATCAAATTGTGCCCATATGAAGGGTTTTCCCGGGCTGCCCCACACACACATCTAGAACAAACATCCAAAATGTAACTGAAGATTTAGAAACATTTAAAGCCACTCGTCCATGTGTATATGGAGAGTCAGACTTAGGGTTGTCTGTAATTTCGAAATCAATTTTCCATTTGTATTATAAGGTTTTTACAATGACTTAATAAAGTCTCCGGGCTGGCATTTGTGAAGGGGAATGAAACTGATATGATTGCACATTATTAAGCGTAATTAAGTGTTCCAAGCAGACCTGGCTTCGTCTTGTTTTCCTCCTAAATTAGACTCTCGAGCTATTTTTTCCATTGGTGCATGTGCATCAGTCGGACTCCCTTTTTCTCATATTAGAATTATATTATGAACTGCTAGTGTGTGTGTTAGTAGTTTTTTACAGAAGGTGCATCTACACACACATGCTTTGTCTGCTGGCATTAAGAATGTTCACCAACACGAGAGTTGTTCTTTGGACTCCTCGCCAAGGTTAGCCGCTTTTGCGGATCTAATTCTAAAGAAGTGATGAGTGCTGTTCCGAAAAAAAAAAACAACAAAACAAAAAAAAAAACACAAATGAATGTTAGTTATTTAGCTTAATAGAGAGTCAATTAACTGCGAATGTTGTTTAAAGCGAGTTAATGGGTCGCGCAGTTAATAATAGGCTTTAAACCTTGAGAAATCTGAATGCAGAACTGTGCACATTTGGTTGAGAATATTGCATGGCAGAGCCCTTCATACACAAAGCAGGTTACTGCTTAGCTTCAGAACTGTATTTTATTTCTCTGTAATTCAAAATAGCAATACAAAGGGGCATGTTTTGTCAAAAATGTTTCTGCTTTTCAGATTTTTAGTTTATTGTATCGGGTAACGATCGTTTGATCGTTGATGCAGTCTCTGTGAAATTTGAATTATTTTGTAGCTTAAAAGAATTTTTTTTTTTTCCCCCTTTCATGATTGTGTCATGATAAATATGGCTTTGTGGTGCATGTATGACTGTGAGTATGCTCCATAGACCATTGTGTGTTAGCGAATGTGTAGAGGAGATCCGAGTAGACCCATGTCTCTGATGCTGTTTGTAACTGTGGCCTCCTTAAAGCAGAATTGCCATAAAAAGGAGAAATTGGTAGTAAATGTAAATGTGCTGCTATAAACTGCCAGCAAAGTCCCGGGTACACTTTGGCATTAACGACCTTTTTTTTGGGAAGTGTAATTTTCTTTATTGCGTTCACTTATATAATTAAGGATTAACACTTTGTTCTTTGAATTTGTAATGCGTATTATCTAAGTATTAACCAAAGATTATGCGATAGGGCAAAAAATTTCTCTCGACATTTTCTGGATACACAGTGTGTATTACGTTGTGTAGTTTTGCGCTACGTAGGAAAGTTTTGAAATTTCTTTATTTAGGAAGAATGTTGTGTCAAATAAGGAAGTATTTAATAAGAAAAAGTGGGGCAAATTATACGATTGGTATAATAAGTAAGGAATAAACACACTTTAAGGCATGCTGTTAAAGGAAAATAATCAACAACAGTGTGATGTGATGCAGCCTGACAGTTGTGCAGTTATTGTTACCACGACAATGTTGATTATTTTCCAATAACGCACATCCCAAAGTGTTTTATTCTTCTTATACCACAGCAATTTGTCAGCAGGGGCATTTTTATTAAATAATGAACAGCGCCACATACCTTTTTATTTTATCCATTTAAAGTTACATTTAATGTTGTGGAAGATATGCAAAACTGTTCATTTGTGATATAGTTCCTATAACCTGTTGTTCCCGGACCAGCCGGCTCTCGTTTTTCCTTTTCTTGAAGTTATAATAAGCCAGAGAGCGCAGCTTGTCAGTTGTCAGTTCACCAAGAAACCGGAAAGCTCCTGAAGACTTTCCTGTGGAGGAAAACTTACTGATAGAGTTACAATTCGCTGACACTGGAGACTCCTTCCATAAATGTTAAATAATACTTTTTACAGAAAGCCTCACCATATTAATGATTACACATTTGTCTTTGTTAATCTGTTTAATATGTTTATTATACAGTGGATATAAAAGGTCTACGCACCCCTGTTAAAATGGCAAGTTTCTGTGGTGAAAAAAATTGAAACCAAGATAAATCACGTCAGATCTTTTCCCAGCATTAATATGAAATTTTATGAAATAGTATATAACAGTTAAGTGAAAAACATTTTAGGGAAAAATAAAAGACCTACAACAACCTGGTTGCAGAAGTGTGCACACCCTTTTATAATTATTCTGATTAACCCCAAATAAAGACCGTCTGTTTCTGTAAGATGTTCTTCAGACAAAGCCTGTACAAGGTCTTACTGTTGAGAGGAATCATTCAGGAGAGAAGTACAACACAATTGCCAAAACATTATATGTACCATGGAACACCGTGAAGGCCATCAACATCAAGTGGAGAAAATGGGGCACCGCAGTGACATCACCAAGAACAGGACGTCCCTCCAAAACATACAAACGGACAAGACAAAAACTTAGCAGGGAGGGTGCCAAGAGACCAACAGCAACATTAAAGGAGCCGCAGGAATATTTGACAAGTACTGATTAGTCTCTGCATGTGACAACAATCCCTTGTATTTTTCACGTCTGGGCTTTGGGGTGGGGCGGCTAGACGGAAGCCCTTTCTCACAAAAAACATCCAAGCTCAACTAAATCACCCCAAATGATGTGGCACAATGTGTTATGGTCTGATGAGACCAATTCCAAAAGTTATAATAATTCCATAATTCCGAAAGATATATTTGATACAAAAAAAAAACCAAAACAAAAAATACATCACCAAAAGAACATCATACCCATGGTGAAGCATGGTGGTGGCAGCATCATGCTTTAGGGATGCTTTTCTTCAGCCAGAACTGGGGCTGTTAATCAAGATGGAGGGAATCATGAATAGCTACAAATACCTGCTGATTTTAGTGCAAAACCTTCAGGTGTCTGCTACTAAGCTGAAGGTAAAAAACCTTTCAGCGTGACAATGACCCAAAGCATACATCCAGATCAACAAAGGAATGGCTTAACCAAAAGAAGATCAGTGTTTTTGAATGACCTAACCAGAGCCCAGACCTGAATCCAACTAAAAATCTGTGGGGTGACCTGAAGCGGGCTGTGCACAGCAGATGCCCTCACAGTATAATGGATCTAAAATGTTTTTGCAAGAAAGAGTGAGAAAATATTGCCAAGTCAAGATGTGCCATGCTGATAGACTCTTACCCAAAAAAGACTGAGTGGTGTAATAAAATCAAAAGGTGCTTCAACAAAGTATTAGTTTAGGGGTGTGCACACTTATGCATCTAGGTTATTGTAATTGTATTTTTTTTTTTTTCCTCAAAAGTGTCTGTCTGTTTTTCACTTTATTTGTATACTTTTATGCAATTACACATTAAAGGTAAGAAAATATCGGACATGATTTATCTTAGTGTTATTCTTTTACTTCACAACAACCTGCCATTTTAACAGGGGTGTGTAGACATTTTATATCCACTGTAAGTCTTACTATATGTGCAAGTCCTTGTGAATTAGCTGATATAAACGATAATGTATTAGAAAGAGTGTCTTTTATATAAACTTTCAGGAATTCATCATCACTGTGGTATAATGTGGTGTAACTCTGACATCATATCTCCTTCACTTAGCAACTTGCAGATTATAGTTTTCTTAAATGAAAACTGAAAAAAAAAAACCATTCTAACTTTTAACACTACTTTCTTTGAATTTTTTTTTTTTTTGGGTCTTATACATAAAACCATATGCCATTTACAGTCAGATACATAAGAAAACCATTAGTTTAATCACAAACATGTCCTAACGTTGTTGTTCAGTTATTTCCCGTTTTCTCTGACTTGTCTTCACCCTAAAAGGTCGCATGGCCCAAGTTTCTGTGTAGGCAAACCATGAAAACAGTATCGAATCCATGAATCATTAGATGAGTCAGTTCCAGAAGTTGCCATAAACCTCAGAGTTCTTGGCCGCAGCTGAAAGCAGGAAATCCAGGCTTCAATAACTTCCTTTCCCAGAGCAACCATCGACGGGAAGAAGTGCGCCTGTGCAACAAAGCCACTCGCTCACTTCATTTACTCAAACTGTTTATAATTTGTGGTCCGTATTCAAGCGCTGAGCGTCCGGGCTCGCTGGCTCAGTGTTCCCCGCTCCAGCGTCGCCGTAAATCCCGAGCAGACCTTTCATTAATGGACGCCACATTGTTATTGTGACCGGCCGAGTCCTAGAGCCGGCCTGTGATTTGGGCGATGGAGGATCTCTGGCAGCATTAGTATGCACAGAGACGGTTTGAACTCTCGCTGCGGTGTGGCTGTAGCTTAGTAAACACTGACACTCTGATTCAACACGTTTTCCAAACACTATGGACACAGAGGCAGAGAGCTGCACGTCTTTGTCTTTTTGTGTCTCTTTCTGGCAGCTCACTGTGATGGAGGGTGAGAGATTGAGGAGTGGCTTTTTTATGAGAACTTCCAGAGTGTGTTAGTGTTTTGGCAAAGAAATTCATGGCATATTATTTAGTCAGAAAGTTAGCAAAAGCTGTTAAAGTTTAAGTGTACCTGGCTCCTCATTTTAATGACACAATATTAGAGTTAGCCTAATGTTAGCTAGCTTTCTTTCAACAGTTTACACAAATTAATAGTTAATCTTAGCTCTCTTGCTATTGTCATTGGTTCCTGTTTACATAATATTATAATAAGCCTCATGTTAGCTAGTTTACTATTTGTTTATACATTATACTATTTAGCTTAATCTTAGCTTGATTGCTATCAACCTTGTTTACTAGTTTACACAATGTAATAGTTATTAGCATAATCCTAGCTAGTGCCTTTGACTAGTGGTTTACATGATATGATAATTAGCTTAATCTTAGCTAGCTTTCTAGCACCATTGGTTACTGTTTTACACAATATTATAATTAGCCTAATATTAGCTAGCTTGTTCCTGACATTGGTTACTAGTTTACACTATATAATTGGTAGCTTAGCTAATTGGTTATCTAGTTTGCTAGTGTCATTGATTGGCACATTATGAATATTAGGCTGTTTTTATGTAGCCTTCTAGTGCTACTGGTTACTGGTTTACACAGTATAATTCGTAGCTTAACGTTAGCTAGTTTGCTAGCACCACTGGTTACTATTTTACACAATATAATATTTAGCTTAATGTTAGCTAGCCTGCTAGGGTCATTGATTACTATTTAGTGCATTATAAAAATTAGGCTATTTTAGTTAGCTTGCTAGTGCTACTGGTTTACACATTATAATTATTAGCTTAATGTTAGCTAGTTTGCTAGCACCATTGTTAGTGGTTTACACAATATATGTTCGCCAAATTTTAGCTTATATAACTTAGCCTGATGTTGACATTGGTTACTGGTTTACACAGTATTATAGTTAGCCAGAAGTCAGCTAGCTTGCTAGTGTAATTGATTACTGTTTAGCACATTATAAAGGTCAGGCAATTTTCAGGTAGCCTGCTAGTGCTACTGGTTTACAAAAAATAGCTAGTTAGCTAGTTTACTAGCACTGTTGATTACTGGTTTACATAATATAATAGTTAGCGTAAACTTAGCTAGCTTGCTTGCACCATTGTTAGTGGTTTACATAATATATATAGAATTAGCTCACCTGAATGTTAGCTAGCTAGTTTACACAATATACGTTACCCTATATATATGTTAGCCTAATCTTGACATTGGTTACTGGTTTACACAGTATTATAGTTAGCCAGATGTTAGCTAGCTTCCTAGTACCATTGATTACTAGTTTACACAATACATTAGTAAGCCTAATAATAGCTAGCTTGCTCATGACATTGGTTACTGGTTTACACAGTGTAATTGTTAGCTTAATGTTAGCTAGTTTGCTAGTACTATTGGTTACTGGTTTACACAATATACATTAGCCTAACCTTAGCTAGCTTGCTTGCACCATTGTTAGTGGTTTACACAATAATTAGTTAGCTGAATGTTAGATAGTTCTTTAGTGCTATTGGTTACTGGTATACACAATATAATAGTTAGCCTCACTTTAGCTAACTTGCTAGTACCTTTGTTAGTGGTTTACACAATATAATAGTTAACTTAACCTTATCTAGCTTGCAAGTGACATTGGTCACTAGCTACTATTTATCCACAATATAATTGTTAGCCTAATGTTAGCTAGCTTTCTAGAACATTTGATTACTGGTTTAAAGATTACAACAGTTAATCTTAGCTAGTTTGCTAGCAACCTTGATGCTTTACACAATAGTATAGTTAGAATAACATTAGCTAGCTTGACGATGCCATTGGTAACTGGTTTACACAATATTATTGCCAGTCTAGTCTTAGCTAGCACCATCTGTTACTAGTTTACATAAACATTAGGCTAACTTGCTAGTGCTTAGCTGTAAAGATGTTTTAATACAAACCCTAATTTTAGTTAGCATGAAAAGTGGAAATATACGCTCTGTTAAAATTAAACGTTACAGTACTTTAAATATTCAGTTCATCTGTAGATAAGCAGAATTTTCTTATTGGTTAATAGCAGATAACTGTCTGAAATCTTCACAGTATCAGGAAGGACAGTGTAACTTACTGTCAACATTTTTTAAATATTAACCTTTAATAGAACTAACTAGTACTTACGTAATTTGTTCTGTTTTATGTTCTAATAAAGTGTATCTTTTGTGTCTTTTTAAAAATACATCATGAGTGTAGTGGAATATATAGAGGACGGGCATTTTTCCAAAGGACACTTTTTCCATACCATTAATCCCCCATGACCTGACACTGGATGTCACCATGATGTTTCCATGGATTCGGCCCCCACCGCTATACATGGTCACGTCACCACATGACTTTTGCGCCGTTAGCACTTCAGGAGGAAGAAGTGACTCACAGTAGATGAAGGCTTTTTGTTATCATGGAGGAACTTTGAGGGGGGGCTAGAGGCAGATATCTTTCTTCCTCATAAATGTCCAGAGATCTCTTATCTCCTTCTGTGCTTATTTACAGCTTTAATTTCCTGTGCTTCGTAAGCGCCGCCTCGTCCGTACCGATGTGCCATAACACGTCTGCGTAACACGAAAGCAATGCTGGAATGTCGCCTATTTCTGGAATGTTCTTCTATAAAAGGATGGTAAACCTGTCAGCTAATTCTGACTGCAGTTACACAAATTACAGCTAATCACCTGGTGTAACTTTCTCCCCGTTGGACAGCCCAGCCCATGTGGCTATTTTAGTTATCTTGTGTCATGATTGCTGCATGCCACAATAGAAAACACTTTAGGAGTGGAGTATTGAGCTCCAGCATCCAGCCCGTGAGCCGTAAATAGAGAGCGTCCCTGCGGCCCTATCTGCAGCAGCGGTGTAATGGGCTGAACAGTGCGGCTGATTGTTGCACGTTGCAGGCAGGTGGAGAAAGCTGTTTTGACAGGCCCTGTAAATCAATCCAGCGCCCCGGCCAACAGAAATTGATCCCAGAGTGGCCTGTAGTAGCAGCAGGCATCGGGTCTGAGGTTTGAGCTGGATGGCATCAGACGGATTCACTGCATCCAGCTCTGTGGGTTTAAAGAGGTATGAAATAAACGCTTCGGCGCTGCCAGTAGGAGAAGAATCGCTGGCTGTCCACTCCACTGGACTTTTGCTTTCTGATTTGAGCTTTACTAAGAGCACGGAGACGTGTTTACAAAGCCAGGAGGACCATTCTATCCAAAACGAATAGTGTGTGCCCATCAGTTGTAGGGTTTCTCTCTGAAAGTGAAAATGTTAATATTTTTGTTAGTGTGTCGTGGCGTAGCACCTTGACGTTTTATCATCATTTTAATAGTAATGGTAATTTAAAATCGTTGTTAAAATGTGTCTGTTAAAATATGTTTTGAAATCATTGGGTTTTAGAGCTGCGATTTGGACTGGAAAGTGTGCATCAAATGTGAAAACCCTGAATTTATTGTAGGCAAATTATTACTCATCCTGCTTTTCTGAGCACTAGCTGTACCACACGTGCGTTATTGCATTATTTCTGGCAGCTGTTTGAACGTTTTGGTTTGCTTTAGTTTGCTTTCTTTCTCTTTATTTTCACCCAGTACTCTTAATATAAAAAAATATTTGGCATATCAGTATTTTTTTTTTATTACTTTTTTTATTTTTTTTATAAAAACAAACAAATACATAAATAAAAGTTTTATTCAAATGCACAAATTAAAAATAATTATAAATAAATACAATTTATTCAATGGTGCAAAAATGTTGATGAGATTCAGTTCAGGTTTTCGCACGCTTGTGTTAAAAGAAAAAAACATTCTTTTGGAGCATTAGTTAAAATTTGATTCGATGTTAAATTTAGTTTCAAATTCAATATCTGATACAACAGTAGATACTACAGTATATAATACGAACCGTTTGAGTTAATGGAGGAAAAAAAAAAGCCCTATTGGTAGCGATTAATTCTTCATGCTATTTTATGAAAACAATTGATTTTTTTTTAAAATTAAATCAAACATTGCAGGCATCTTATTATTCATTAATCATATGCTGTACCTTTTTATCATCCTGTATTTTACATTCTTGTGATTATGTATGCGCTTTAACGATGCACAGCGTGTGGAATCTCGGATATTTACATCTCGCAGTAAATATGCGTAACCGGTTACTACTTGTGCTAAACCTGGAGTAGTTTCAGTGTTACAGCGGTAATTAACTAGCCACAGTAGTACACTTCTAAAATACTCAGTGCGCCTTGCGTTTTGGTAATTACCAGGTAATTGCAGTTCTTCTCTTTGAGACCTTAACTACTAGGGGTCATTACGGAGTTGGAGAAAGCCATTCACGGAATGATCACTGCACCTTCTGAGATAATCACACAAAAGGAGTCGACACAGAAAATTACATTTCGGACCTCTCCTCTTTTATTTCATTACCCTGGCCTTGTGCGACGGCTGAAATTGGGTCTCTTAATTTAAGGAGCTGCATTCCAGCTCGGCCTCGACCGTAGCGCTTCTTGTAATCCGTTGATAAGTGTCATCTCCCATAATGCCGTGTCACAGCCACGGCTTGTCTCTCGCTGAGGCATTCACTTGTTGCCCACACCCCCCTCCTTTTTATCGCGCTAATAAGACTATTTCCATGGAGCCCGAGTCAGCCGGAGAGGAGTGCACAATTATCTCTTGAGGTTGCGACAGTTTCCACAGGTGGCGTTCCTGCCTCATAGAAGCTGTGATCATTAGTGTTCGAACAGACCCTTTGCTTTTTGACAAGCTCGTGACCAAAGGCAAAGACGAGTCGGGTCAGCAGGAGAGCCACTTACCACGCATTTTTGAATGGTGTTACTACGCTGTTGCCAGAGGCGCCCGAGTCCATGTTCAAACTTGAAGCATGAAGAGGTGCATTGTGAGGGCTGCGTGATTCCGAGACCTTATAATTGGAGAGGCTGCATCATTTGGTGCACACCAGGAGCTGTGTTGTCATCTATTCTGTTCCTTGAACTAAGGATTAGCACATGGTGCTGATGATTGAGGACCGGCTGAAACTAAAAATTGGGCTTTCTTATAAATGCTTTTCTGTCACAGTATACAGTAATCATAATTTTGCATTTGAAAGAAAATGTTTGCATATGCTGTTCTCATTAGGGGGAACTTTTGATTTTAAAAAATCACATGTCAGACGTCAAAAGAGTTAGCTAGCTCAAACTAGCCAGGTATGTCAGCTTGGTTATGAAAAATGGAGCACAGGAATAATGACAGTATCTGAATTCACAGTACTGCACGTGAAGGAAAAAAATAGCACAAGGTGTGCCGTTATAGGAAAATAATCAATGACTGGGTGGTGTGATGTTACTTGACACAGAGCAGAGTTACTCTTGCTACCCGAACAGAGCATCCTTATGTGTTTTATTCCTCTTCAACCACAGCAGTTTCACAATAATTACAATTCTAGATAATTAAAGATAACGCATCATACTTTTTTTTTAATCTATTTATTGTAGTGAAATAGATTTTTTTCACTTCGAGTTGAAAAAAAGATACAACAAAGCTGTCTGTCCTGAAGACTTTCCCGTGGTGGAAAACATAAGGTTACAGCTTTACCGCTGACCATCACAAAGCTCTGACAAGATGACAAGACGACAACATAAAAGAAGGAGTGCTGGAACTGCTCAGAGCCGCTGTTATAGAAAATGAATCTGACCGATCAGAATTGAGAATTCAACAGTGCTGCGGTATAACATTATATACTGCAGAACCTATTTACAGGATGTAGTTCCCTGAAGGTCAGTTCGCATGGGATTAGTTTAACCTGGAGTTATTTTTACAGGCCATTTTATAGAAAATAGAAGACGCTGTAATCTTCACCGGCACGGGAACGCGCAGTCCGGGAAGAAGTCCGGAAAACAACTGACATGACCAGTTAGCACAGGATTAAAATCACAGCTCTGGGAATTATTACATTATCCCACCTCTCCATATAAAACGAATCCCGTCCGAATAGGGCTTAAAAGTGCCATTTATCCTGTTTCAGAATCCATCACTGTAGTTTGGCGCATGTGCTCTTCAGCCAGCTTTGTGTGCGAAGCTTTGTGTTTAAATGATGAGATGGATATAATGATGCCATACAGACATATGCCTTAAATGAATGAGCAAGTAAATAGGGCTCTTTTTTTCACAGGGCAGACTTTTTGATATGATTCTAATGAATGCACTGCAGCGCACGGCCGTCCACTCCACCGCTCTAAAGGACCTGCGTACCTAAGAGCAAAGCAGACGCCAGTACACAAAAGAGACGCACTAGCAGAAATATTCCATTCAAATGCAAACAGCCTCTCAAAAGAGGAGCCTTTCAAAGGAAGCATTAATTGAGTTTTCTATCATATTGTGAATTATCATATCGAGTTCAGGGAGCTTTACTTAGCACTGAGATGGCTCTGGTCTTTAACTGCAGCCTTTGTTTAAAGAGAAGTATAAAGTTTGGAGCTTCGGGTTCTACAGGGAGTGTCACATGCTTCTCATTTTCAGCCCTACAGCTGATGTTGGTCTTCACTTTCCACAAGACTGACAGAAAGCTACAGCGATTCTTGCTCTCAGCTTGATCTTGTCCAGATTGAGTCTTGCATATTGGTCAATTTCTTTTCCCTTAAGAGCTTTCTGAGGCGCTTTTTGTTCTTGCTTGCACGCTAGGTTTCCATCCAAATGGTTCACTAATTTAAAGCAAGCAAACTGAAAACATTTGCCAGTTGCCATGTTTCAACCAGTTACGGTCTACAAACACTAGGAAGAGGAGAATTATGAGGAACGTGTAATCAGTAGACTTCCAGCCGAAGTGTCATGGAGAGACCGAACACCCACAACACCAAAAAAAACAAAAAACAAACACCACTTCTGAAATATTTAAAATTTACGATTGAGTGCAAAAGTTTGTATCCCACAATAGTTTTTTGAATGGGAAAAACTGAAAGTACCATATCTACTAAAATTTTTTTTGAATATTTTAGTGAATATTTATATCTCATTCAGGAAGAGGGAAATTCTTCCAATTTTTTTAAAATATTAAAATGCACTTTGGCTATTTTTGTTTTATCAGTGATGTTCCTTCATGGACACACAAAATGGTTGGTGGTATAATTAAAATGTCTTTTTTCTTCTTGCTTCATTCTTTATTTTTCATGAACTCTGCGTTCACACTGGCAAGTGACAAGTCGCTCATGTCGCTCTTGGCTTGTATCTTGTGTTTCTTAGTTCCGATGAGAAACAGAATTACCAATATATTGCTTCTAAAGCTAACTAGTTAAACACACATAAAATAATGCACTAATATGTTTGTAATTTGTTCTTTTTATTTACATGGTACATGCTAAACTTCGTACTAGCTGCATAGGCAGGTTAGCAAAGTAAGCTATCTGTACTAGCTACATACACTTAACAGATGAACCAACTATCTTTGCGACATCCTCCCAGGCTCTGTTTTTCTTTGTAATGTCTTCGCACGTGTGTGTGTGTGTGTGTGTGTGTTTGTGTGTGTGTATAAAACAGGATAAGATGAATCCATGGTTATCCATTCATTTTTTCTTTCCGTTTTGCATGTCAAACAGTAAATGGAAACTAATTTCAGGTAGGAGCTAAAGTTGGGAATGGCGAACTAATGAAACATCGGACCATCGGATTGGTGGATTAACTGAGTCATACCTAATGTGCATGGGATCAAGAAAGTCTCTGTTTGAATATCGCTTATCGTGCCGCTGTTTTGTCGCTTGCCATTGTCGCTGTATTGTGGTTGTATACGTCCATGTCACGTGTATACCTAAAAATGAACAGCCACTTGCTAGTGTGACCATCGGGTAAGGGTGTGCAAACTTTTGCACTCAACTGTATGTGCGCATTCAGATTTGCGAAGTAGTTGGAAACTGTACCTCTGTTCTCAACCCAAATCTTCTTGCCTTTAGTGCTGCTGTATTTCAAACAGAAATTAAGTAGGACCGCTCGAAACGTAACAAATTGCGGATAACTCTTCGATGGTTGAAAATATCATGAAAGTGGTTTACGTGACAACGATTAAAAGCGATGATCTGATTTTAGCTACCTCAGATCTGTAGCATCTCCGCTCCTTTTACATAAAAGGGAAAAAAGCGTGGATGAAAATCCCATTGTTCTTTTACCCCCTTGTTTTTGTCTGGCCCATCAGTGTCTTATCAGCCGAGTAGAACCGATAGCAGAAACACTGTCACAGGCCCGTAGCCAGTTAAGCTCTGCTTGCTTTTTTTTTTTTTTTCACATTCAAATCCCCAGTCCTGGAACTGTTGGCGTGTGTGTGCATAGCAGTGAGTTGTGAAAGAGGCGTGTTGGGGCACATCCTGGCCACAGTGTGCACAGAACATTATCAGAGAGGGAGTTAGCCTCAGGAGGAGCTGAGCATCTCCAACACACACACACACACACACACACACACACACACACACACACGGCAGAGTGCTCTGAAGGTGGAGCTCTTATAAGCATGTGGTTAGTTAACTGGCATCTGTGATTTACTAAGAAAGGGATAATTAAAGGCGGTAAACCATTTAACCCTATCTACCCTATCGATCCCTATTCTTCTTCTTTTGTATATGCGTATACTCTCACTGGCCACTTTATTAGGAACAACCGTACACCTGCTCATTCGTGCAGTTACCCAGTCAGCCAATCATGTGGTAGCAGCACAGTGCTTAAAATTAAGAGCTTCAGTTAAGGTCCACATCAAACACCAGAACGAGGGGGAAAAAAAAAAAAAAAAAGAAGTGATCTCAGGGATTTTGATCGTGGCATAGCTATCCGTGCCAGATGGTCTGGTTTGAGTATTTCAGAAACTCCTGGGGATTTGTATTCATTTCCAATAGTCTCTAGGCACAAAAACCTCCACTGAGCAGCAGTTCTGTGGGCGGAAACAACTTGTTGATGAGACAGCTCAGAGGAGAATGGCCAGACTGGTTTGAGCTGACAGGAAGGTTTTGGTAACTCAAGCAGCCACTCTTTGCAGCCGTGGTGAGCAGAAAAGTATCTCAGAACATGTCAAACCTTGAGGCGGTCGGGCTATAACAGCCGAAGACCACATCTGCCAGCCATGAACAGAACTCTGAGGCTACAGTGGGCACAGGCGCAGCAAAACCGGACAGTTGAAGATTGGAAAAATGTGAAATTGGAACCTGACCCAGCTTAGCTCTGCCCTTTTTTAAATTCAGGAACAGTGTGTTGGAGTGCAAGTTCCCCTGGGCATGGTGCCTAGTGTGTGTGTGTGTGTGTGTGTGTGTGTGTGTGTGTGTGTGTGTGGGAAGCACTAATACAGTTTACAGTACACAGCCTTCTGCCCCCCCCGTGCATAGAACAAAGCCTGTGATAAAACCCTATTCAGTGAAACATGCTGTGGAGCTTTTGAAGGATGATATTTACGGCGCGTTTTCCAGGAATACATTTTCCTTCATTAAACTATTTAAAAAGTGGGCAGCAAACCATATCTGAAGTTTTTAGGAGAAATTGTTTTATTTATAGAAGATATTTTTTATTTATATTATTCTAAATGAAGCATGATAAGGCAGTTTAACCAGAGTGCATTCTGATCAAGATCGTTTCAGCTACGAGTTTTCAGCTATTGCCGTGTGCTGCTTTTTTCATCCAGTGTTTATCTAGTACTATTGGGTAAACGGTGAGAATTTCATTTACGGTCTTCATATGTACGTTTCAGTTCATATATTGTATTAAGCAAAAGAGGTGAATTCCGGCGGAACGCGTTGCATTAGTGTTGCATTACACTTTGACTGTAGGAAGTATATACAGAGTGTATGAACAAGCTACAAGTTCTCTTTTAGATTAGACAGTAACTCCCATTTCTCCACATGTTCATAAACATAGGCAAATTGCAGTGAATGCTGATTAAAGTGAGCAACCTTTACGAAATTCTTGGACTTGTTTTACAATCTACTTTCCCATCGGTGTTTTCATTTTATGGCAGTTTGATTGCCTGTGATGATCATATTGAAGTACATTAGAAAAAGAAACACTTGAAACAAGCCAAATCAAAACATTCACTCACTAAATATGGGCGTTATTGTGTATTCTAATAGTCTGAGATCTGCCAGAGTTTCTCAGTGGGGAAACTTTTTTTTTTTTTTTTTTCTTCGAAACACTCATTTTAATTCTTTGAGAATGGAAATGAATGACATGGGATGTTTTTAATCATTAAGAAGCCCAATAGGAATAGAATTGCAGTAAATTTATTATGAAACGGTTCATAATAAGCAGTAAGGGGATAGTGTGGTTAAAAGTAAATTAGGCAATTTCCCATTTACTTCAAATGTGACTGATCAGTAAGGACATGTGTGGTGGGTTGAGCTTGCTTCTGTAGTTTTGCGATGGAGCTTAATTTAGGTACAAAGTCTATACGACCAAAAAAGAAGCCATCTTTGGTCACCAAATTGGGTAAATTTGATTTTTGGCTCAAATAGCCCTCTAATATTATATATTCATACTGGAACAGTGTATGTAGGCCGAGTGGTCTAAGGCGCTGGATTTAGGCTCCAGTCATCTCGATGGCGTGGGTTCGAATGCCACCGCTGCCAAATCCTTTACTGCAGTTCACTGGCTCTGTACTCGTGTACTCTGCACAACGACAATAAAGTCGAATCTACTCTAATCTGGTGAATTTTCTCTGGTGAGATATTTAGCATTTTTTGGAAGGAGTCTCCAGTGTCGAGCTCTTTGTAACAGTCATAAGTAAAGCTATATCTTTAATACTTAATACTTCTGAGATGGGGGAGTCTTTAAGATGGAGGACTTCGTGCTTTGTGGTTTCTCAGTAACATGACAAGGTCTGTTTTTTGTCTTACTAACGTCTGGAGAGAGAGAAAATAAGAGAGGCTGCTGAGGGAGCAGCTGTTTATACCTGTTATAAGTGATAACAGGAACTATAACATAGCTATAAACAGATAATGACGTGTCATTCTTTACCAAATAAAACAGTGTAATCACTGGCAAATTGCTGTTGTATTAAACGCTTCAGGATTGACCATTGCTTATTTTCCTGTAACAGCATGCCCTACCTTGTTTTATTTTTCACATATTTCTGATGTTATTTTTTTTAAATGCTACATTGCAGTAAAATTCCTCAGTTGGAACAGCAGTCCGAGTTTTTCCGAGTTTTTCTTTTTTTTTTTTTTGCCAACAGTTGTTTGGCTGTTGTTTGGCAAACAGAATTATGGAATTGCATTAGAAAGATGGTTAGGAAGAATCTGTCCTTATGCCACCTTCTTAGTGGAATGCCGAGGATATTTCGAAGCGTCTGTGATAATGACGAGGTAAACATCGTGATCTGGCATATAGCCGGTAATTGGCACATACTTGGTGCATTTCCATGCGTAATAAAACACTGCAATAACACGTCACACGGCTCCATCAGTCTGAAAAGCATATTTGCTAGATGAATTGATGAATTAGACCTGCAGGATTGTCATCTTGCTTGTCCCTGGAAGGATATCAGTGTCGCCTGTTTGTCTGACACACTCGGAGAGGAGAGTAAACACAGTATATTGTTGCTCCCATCTGTCATCAAGGCTTAGACAAACGGAATGGAGCTTGGCTTTATCTGGAGCCATATTGCACAAATCACAAGCCTTTCACGTTAAAGTGCAGTCCAGGTTCAGTTTATCTGGTCAGTAGTAATAACATTCCTGTGTCCATATGTACGTCTGTTCATCTGAAACAAAACAGACGTTTCGGAATGATTTTTCATGATGATTTCATTGAAATAAATATCCTGTGTACTGGGACGGCATTTGAAAGACAGAGTCCCGTCCTCAAAGCGCACACAGTGGTTTCTTCTCACAAAACAGACAAGTGGATTTGGTAAACGTGTACCTTCAGTCCGCCTCTATTTAGAGCCGACATGTGAGAGTTCACAGCTTTGTGCCGAATAGTTCAGGGTCCAGTCATAATTAGACATAGGATCTACACTTAAAGTCTTTGTGAGGTCAGAGACGCCATTTATCCTAGTGCACTTTCGCACCTATTAGTCCTTTTTTTTTTTTTCCCCCCCTGAGTCTGAATCGGAGAAGAATTGATACTTTTGGTTTTGTTTGTTTTTGGTTTCACACCACATTAAGCGAATCAAAAAGAAAAGAAGACATCTTAGGCTGAGGAGTGTGTAGGGCTGAAAACATACCCATAAACTTTCATTCACTGGATGGAAATATGGTGATAATAACCAAACCAGAAATCAAGTGTGCATAGAAATCACAAAAAGGACACGGAGACAGCACTAACTGAAAACATTTGTGTCACATCCTGTCGTTATTTTCCCTTTTTGTTATAGAGAAGTTCTTATACAGAACATGTCATAGTTCTGCAGCACTACAGTTCTGTCCTTTGGCTCCGTTTGCGTCAGTTTATCAGCTCACATCTATGGAAAAAATGTTGCAACCCAAAAATACGGTATATTTGGTACACTTTGAATTGTTTTCTCACTAGAATCAAATCACTTGGAAGCGGATTCACTCAGATGCTTTCAGACCAGTTGTTTTGGTCCACATCCGCGTGCGATTCCCGTCTGCGTAACCGGGCCACATCGACGGGGAAAACGGAGCAGGGTTCGGTTCAGGCGGACTGAGTAGTGCATATGTGAACGCACACCCGGTTACGTTTCATCCTGAGGTGTACAAGTATTGTATAAGAACAACTGAAATCGTATTTGTTTTCTAAGTCCTTGATGCGTAGAGTAGCTCTAATCCAGAGGAAAGGAAAATATGAACCACCAGCACATATTAGATCAAGTCGACATCGTGCTCAGGTTTTATGCATGATAATGTAATACAATCATGAAGAGCTCTTGAACTCGGAAGAAAGTTCCCGAGGGCCATGTTGCGTATGAGATTGTGGCAGAGGTAAATCAGTTAAGTTGATTTATCGAAGCGTAAATGACCACAGAGGGACTAAAGCCATGTCCTATAATTAGGCTGTTTTTAGACTATTGATTTCTGCCCGGAATGTTCTTTAACGCTTGTTCCTGTTGATGGATGTGGCCTTAAAGCCATCTATACGAGTGTCACGAAACGCCTGGAGTCAATGTTGAACCTATATATCAAAATCACTTGCTAGTGCCTTGTAAAAAGGAAACTGTGTATGTAGCTTGTCTAATGTAATAATATGGTTGGCTGGGTACTGCTGACTTATGAATACAAAGTTATTTGTGCACGAAATCAATAGCATAATGAAGCAGCATTTTTCAAGAGACCAAAATACTCTAGACCTTTCTTCTTGCCATAATGGCTTCGGCTTGTGGGTCAAAGTCAAGACGTGTCTGAGTGTAAAAGCTGTTCATTTTGCAGACAAATGATCAGTGTGCATAAATATCAGCTGATTTCACTCTTCACGCTTCTGTCTTCTCATGTCGATGTTTACTTGGGGTGTGTGGGTGGGTGGGTGTGTTTGTGGGTGGGGGTGGGGGGTAGAATACACAATAACCTCTTAAACTCCCATGACCTGTTGGCTTGTCCAGGCTTGCATTCCTCATTCTCGGAATGGCATTCCTTTTTTTTTTTTTTTTTTTTCCTCATTAATTTCACTGTAGCTGCTGAATAATTCATAGTAGTTACTGACTAATAAGCTTTAAGTTGAATAACTGAATGATAAGCTGGGACTTAAAAGGTTAAGGCAAGAAAAGTACAAACGTTTTTAAATACTAAACACAATATTAAACACGCAAAATTGCATTTTAAATACTTTTTAAACATTTAAAAAATATTTAAAAAAAGAAATTAAAAGTATAATGTAATAAAAAAAATTTTAAACTGTTATTTTTAAACTTTTGTGTATGTGTATAATAAATAAATAAACACACACACACACAATACAATATATATTAATATTTAACTACTTTTATTTTTTTAATATTTAAATAGTGTGCACTGATACGAAAATGTGATTTGAATTACAGTTAGAACTACTGTCAGAATGACTGTAAAAAAAAACATAATTAATAAATTAGTAACACTTTCTGACCAATAAGATTCAAGAAATCAACAGTGCTGTGCTGTCATATGCGAATTAAAGTGTTTGTATGTTGTACAGTGTGAGCCTCCAAACAGACAATCTTTCTGTTCTGTACCTCGAGTCAGGTTCCGGATGTGAAGTTGTTAAACAGGGAGCTGAGGTTTATTCATTTATAGACTGCTGCGACATGGTGGTATTTGTTTCCTCATGTCACGATGAGGGCAACCACCTGTAGAAGCAGGGACTCTGGTTCCCTTCATTCCCCTCTGGAGCATATAGTACACTGAAATGTCACAGATGTTCTACAGGGAAAAGCCTAGCAGACGATACAGACATGCCCAGACACTGCGTTCGTGAAAGTAAGGCCTCTCGAGAAAGATTCACCAAGCGCAGATTTTGTTTCTTTTCAAAGTGGATCATTTTATATGGAAGTAAACATGTTTGTCCGGGCTGGACTCTTGTCGGCATCGTTACACAGTTTGCATTGCTGATGAGCTAAAAGCGCGTTCGCAAAAGATGACCGACCATGGCGGACGACCACCACATGCTTGTCGCAGCGCTGGAAGTGATTAGCAGTGTAGTTCATTATGCAGGCAGGGTGGGGGAGTGCGAAGCAGGGCCAAAAAGAAAAGGCCTGAACCATTTAGTGGTCAGAACGGGATAGGCCCCCCCCACCAGTCTGCGAGTCAGTTCTGCAGCGTCAGCATTCAGCACACAAAAACGGAATTCAGGAAAAGCTCCCTCCGCTCTCTCCGAGTTGCCCATCCTCCCCCTCACTTTTTTCCCCTCCCTCAACAGCTTGCTCCCTTCCCCCCTCATGAACTGACATTCTAGAAGAAACATATGCTGCTAGTCCCACAACAGCTTGTGTCGCCTGAACGGGAGCAAGCCGAGGGAGGAAAGGCTCGTCTGGAGGATGCGATGGGGGTGGGGGCCGGACGGGGCCTGCGACAACATCCAAAAGTCCTCACATTTTTGACACATTTGGCTTGTCAGTGGTTTGTGTCCCTGTACAAAGTATAAAATCTTCAGCATGCAAATGAACTCGCTTTGGCGGGTTGCTCTAATGACTATTCTTAGACTTTGGGCACCTTGTGTTTAAGCTAAGAGAAGGCAACAAGTACGAAGGCCTTGCCTTCAACCAAATCGGAACAAGAAAACCAGGTTCTACTTGCCTACATTATGAGTTCTTTTTTTAAATTCCATTAGGAGTTACTGATAGTGCTCTGGATGTTTTGCGAGCAGCCGTGTTGTGCTTCACACAAGCGGCTGACATGATTTCCGTCCAGATTTAAGGGGCGGTTTGAGGGGACGGACAGCTGGGCCGAAATTGGCTCGCCTGTAAAGGCCTTTTAGAGAAGAAAGTCTGCTGCTTTACAGGAGATGCCAGGTGGTTTTGGCAGAGTGTTTTAAGGTTATATGTCTGCTGCCTCCTCGTTCGACCAAGCTCATTTCTCAAGGCAATTGGATCCTTCTAGAAGTCCATTGAAAGTACATCTGAGGAAAATAGAAACATGAACTTAATATCTGGGGAAATTCGGAAGCTATTTTAGCTGTTTTTGCTATATGGGGGCAATTAAAATGAAACTTTTACATTCTTGGCCTTAACAAAATTGCTTTTTTGCTGAAGTATTGACTATTTTTTTGTAAGGGCAAAGCTTGACTGTGTATGGGTGTTGGATTTACTTTGTTGGTCTAAAAGAGCCATCGTTAGCATGTGTCGCAGTTCGCAAAATAGCTTAGTGTTCCCAAGCTTAGCCTGGAGTCCTGACCTGTTTGAGTAGGTAGGGATTAGCCAGTGCTGAATATAAAATGTATTATACCGTGATTCCATGTGTTCTATATAAAGTAATATTTAAAAAATATATATATATATATATATATATAAAAATTGCGTTTGGGTCATTACACATGATTGTTTCTAGCATGCTGTGGCCACATCATGCATTTACTCGCAAATGCTTCCCTTAAAAACCGCTGCCCTTGGGTTCCCTTCCAAATGGCACATTGTGGCACTGAAGGGAATTATTTATAGTTGCACTATCCGGTGTCGTCCAGATGACCATGGGTTCCCTTTTGAGTCTGGTTCCTCTCAAGGATTCTTCCTCATATCGTCTCAGGGAGTTTTCTCCTTGCTCATTAGGGATAAATTTATAAATGTATATCTTGATATTTCTTTCCTTATATATTTTTCTGTAAAGCTGCTTTGTGACAATTGTTAAAAGTGCTATTCAAATAAAATTGAATTGAATTGGAGGGTGCAAAAGTCACCTAAAAATGCTGCCTACATAGATAGCCTCTTCACAAATAAGACAGCGGGGGTAATGGTGGTATTTTCGAGTCCTGGAGGGCCAGGTGCTTTTCCTACTCGCACACCTGGTCCAATTCAATTGAGGAGCCTTCATCTACTGTTATTTTACTCTTTCTACTATTACGCTATTATTTGAATATTATGAATGTTGAGTATTGCTGTTTATACCACAATGGGACAGATGTCTTTGTGATTTGCGGTTTCTCATTAACACGACCAGCTGTGGGTTTTTTTTGGCTTATTAACTTCAGGAGAGAGAAAAAAGTTGCTGCTGAGGGGAAAACCTGCTCATAATTGTTATAACTAACTTCATCTAACTAACTGTTACCGTCATTGTTATAACTAACTTCAATCTAGAGAAGGCTAAAACAGATGAAACAGAAAAGACGTTGGCCAACTCCTGTGGTACAAGAGGAGTAAAACACTTCAGGACGTGCTGTTACTGGGGTATGCCCGGGACTGCACACAGCGACCTCTGACCACCATTTTTGTTTTCGTTTTCCGCCAGGTCTCACCCTAGTGTGCTCCAGGCTTCGGCTTGGAGGTCCCAACCGCCAAAATTGATCCCAGCAGCTGGAGCGGCAGCGAAAGTCCTGCCGAGGACATGGAGAGGATGAGCGACTCTGCCGAGAAGCCCATGGACAATGACGCTGAGGGTGTTTGGAGCCCTGACATTGAGCAGAGCTTCCAGGAGGCGCTTGCCATCTACCCGCCCTGTGGCCGTCGCAAGATCATCCTCTCTGATGAAGGCAAGATGTATGGTAAGACCTCTGGTTCCATTTTTCTTAGTATTCAACACAAAACATGTCTAAAATAGGAACTTTAGTAGACGTTTTCGGTCCGTTTATTTAAAATAATAATAATAATAATAATAATAATAATAATAATAATAATAATTTCACTAAGGAGTACTCAGACTGGTTAGAATTGACCCACAAGGAGACCTCAAAAAAGATGAGAATATAGGTTGAATAAAAAAAGGTCATAGAACTCTCTAGCTAGCACCACGCGCTGTCAGCTCGTGGTTTAATGTTGATCAGTGACTTGCTGGCTTTTTTGTCGAGGGTGTAAACACAATGTGCTATCTCAGACACTTTCGTAGAAAAGGATAATGGCTATGGCTGAGTCATTAGCTTGCCATATTTATTACATATATTCTAGCCAAATCACTGAGGTATCTGGGCAACCAGAACAAGGGACTGGAGTACATTGGAGCTTCCACTTGCTCAGTGCGCTAGCTAATAAATATTTATTTGTCCACCCCTGAATATTTGGTACGATATGGATGATGGTACGATGCATCGGGTGGTTTAAAATGACCTTTACAGCCATGTTACAGTAGTGAACAGATTAAGCCAAGATGATGACGTTTCAGCCAATAGCTAATGAATGATTCCACACTAGAGATATCACAGCTCGTTGGGCAGGTCCTTTGAAATTTTTTCAAATTAAATTAGTCCAATGGAGTTCATGTGACATGGACCCACCAGGTAACCTCCACCCTGCTGGGCACCACGATTAATCCAGGAGGGGATGCTGGGCTGTGAGGAATTAAACCGAGGGAACAACGAGTGGACGATGAATATGAGAATAATTCAGTCAGTCAGTTGATGCTAGCCGTTCTGGCCCCTGAAGACTTCGGTTTAGAACAGATGAGTCTCAGGATGAGTGGTGGAACGGTTAGAGGTCCGGCTTAGATTTACTAGTGATGGATGCTTTAAAAAAAAAAAAAATAAAAATAAATAAATAAATAAATGATCAGAAAAGACAATTTGGTTTAAATAGAGCTCAGATCTGATTCGTTAAAGCAATAATGTCCACAGCTATTGGAAGAAGAACGAGACTAATCATTAGTCAGTAAATTAATGTGTTAGCCCGTCTGGCCTCTGCGGACCTCAGCAGTAGTATTTATTTGCTGGCTGTCGTGGAGAGCTCGGAGTCTATAAGTAAAGCAGCATGAACTATTAGTCAGGAGCAGATGGCACCACGGCTGCCACCAGCTGTGCCCCCCCTACCCCCCCCACCAAACCCTTATCCACCCACCCCCTTTCCCAAAAACCCTGGCTGGGTGATGTCATGGAAAGAGGGCATATTTTCTTGCGTAGTCTCTCGCTGCCTGTCAGTGTCAAGTGAAAGCCGAAGGCCCTCGGGGGGCGTCCTTTGCAGCTGTCATGTGACCTCTCCGGCCAAATGAAATGTAATGTTTAGGAGTCGCAGCGATGGCTCTCAGCTGCCGCTACAAAAAGGTTTTCAGCACACATACATACACACACGTACACACACACACACACACACACACACACACACACTGCAGCCCCTCCTCCTTCTCCTTGTACACCAGGAGTGCCAGAGAAACTCACTCACACTCTCTCCCTCTGCCTCGGATTAAAGCATGACAAATGGCTTGGCCTGGCGAGTTTTAAATGATTAACGGCAAGAACAAGAGCAGCCAGTGCTCACTGATTTAGAGATAGCAAAAAATTTTTGCATAAATAAATAATTAAAAATAAGAGATTTTTATGCCGCCACATACTGGACACTAATTAGACACAAAATGCATATTATAAAAGAAAAATAATATATAAAATATTTAAAAAAATAATAAAATAAAAATATATTCACAAACATAACATGAAGTATAATCAAAAAAAAAAAAAAAAAAAAAAAAAAAAAAAAAAAAAAAAAAAAAAAAAAAAAAAAAAAAAAAAAAAAAAAAAAAAAAAAAAAAAAAAAAAAAAAAAAAAAAAAAAAAAAAAAAAAAAAAAAAAGATTAGTTAATTAGCAGATATTATGCCACCACATGCTAGACACAAAGTATAAAACATAATACATAATAGTATAAAATATCAATATTTATAAATGTATATTTATAAAATATTTCTTATTTTTGCGTGTAATAAAAATATATGCAATAACAAATACAAAAAAATAAATAAAAATACATATTAAATAAATAAATAAATAATAAGCATTGAATAAATTAATTTCCATTTATTATAATCATTAAATTAATTGATTAATTAATTAATTTAAATTATATTTATATAATAGGATAAAAATAATAAGTATCAGTCAGAAATATATCAGAGTATTGTTTTTATTAAGAAATATTAATTGTAATAAATTAAGAAGTAATGAAGGCGATATGAAAAACAGCTTAGCGTTGTGTTAAGTTGTTATAATGCTATTTTAAGTGTGTCTGTGTGTTTGTGAAGGCTGTGTGTCGGTCTCGATTCACTGGGACCCTTTAGGCTGGGCAAGGATTGAGCAGAGGTCAGCTGTGCCAGATGTTCAGAGTGTCTGGTTGCATGTGCACTCCATGGCCTTTCCCTTACTACTGCCTTCCTAGTGATAGACATTCAAAATGACCCGAAACCCTCCATATCGGTGTGACTGGATTGGAAAGCAATCGTCTCATTTATGCAGTGCCATAAGTGTGTGTGCGTGGGGGGGAAAAAGAACGACCGGTAAGAATAGGTGCGCTTTATTTATTTATTTGTTTTTCAGCGATGAGGTTGAGCGTATACACAGGGTCAGAGAGGGCAGGTCTGAAAGGCAGAGTGTGGGCGTTGTTTTCTTTCCGGCACCGTGCCATTCTTTCACTGCCGAAACTAGTTTGGCGGGAACGGCGGAGAGCTGAAGGCGGCAGATTGCGGCTCGGCGCTCTTTGTAGGGGCCGGGCTCGTCTTTCAGCCATGCAGCTGTCGCTGGGCTCCTAGTGCCAAAACCATCGCACCGTGAACTGTGACCCATGCACTCGCTCAAGCATTAACAAGGGCCGTTACAACTGTCAAAACAAGCAGGGCCGTCTGTCAGCGGGGCGGCCGAGCAAATTAAAAATCCGGAATTTGTTAATATATTGTGTTAATATATATACATGTGTGTGTGTGTGTGTGTGTGTGTGTGTGCAAATCACAGAATGAGTCAACACCTGTGTTGTGCATGTCAGAGTCATTCCTACAAATCAGAGCTGCCGTATAAACTGCTGCATTATATTTTAAAGACCTTGTGCGTTGAAACATTTATTAATTCACTCCTATTAAGAATTTAATATTAAATGTAAGGTATTTCTGTAATTAAAAAAAAAAAAATGAAACCCCACTTTGATAAGAAAACATACAAATCATGAAGAGTCTCGCAACGTGTATGCTACGATTCATTTCACACAAAGCACTAACATTTACCCGGGAACAAAATTTAACGTCTTTTCCTTTTTTTTTTATTCCATTAAAAAAAAATTTTTTTTTTTTTTTTTTTTAAAGAAGCTTTTTTCAGTCAACAGGTTACCACAGATACTGTTGACGCTAAGTACTCCTGCAAGCCAACCTGTTTTTTTTTTTAAGTGGCTAGCTCCTCTTGGATGGTTAATTCTGCTAAACAAAGATTATATGATTATACTTTATCTGTACTACCTTACAGATGTATTTGTTGTGTGTGATGAACTCTTAGTCACTGTGTAATCTCCACAGCTGAGATTAGAGGATGTTGTGATATACAGAAACTTTTAGCTACAACATCTGTGTGCTAAACTAGCTAGCTAACTGTGAAGTGATGAGCAAATTGTTTTAATCAGTATATGCATTCTGGTGGAATTGGCTGTTATTATATAAATAACTGAGAATATAACAATGAAGATTTAATGAAAAATGCCTTGTATTGTGACAGAGGCAAGCTAGTTAATGAGCAAGACTAGCTAGTTAATGAGCAAGACTAGCTAAGTTAGTTAATATCAGTGATTGTAGAGTATCTGGGATGGCAGGAGGATATGAGGTTTGCCAAAATGCACATTTATGTATAATCTCTGTTTAAATGAGGTTAAAGGTATTAAGGAAACATTTTAAACAATGTATTGTTTATGTAAAATATTACAGGCATTAGCTAGATTAGCTTGATTTTTCTCTTTTCTGCCGTTTTTCTAATGACTGTTTTAGTACTTTTTTCACCAAGGAAAAAGGTGCACAATTAGATAGAAATCAGTCCATACAGGATTTTGCTGTGTTTTTCTTTTTCTTTTTTCTTTTTTTTTTGATTGTTGCGGCCAAAATTGCTTGATTTTGTTGCTGCGTTTTTCAAAATTTGTGATGCAATTGGCAGAGTTTTTTTGTTTGTGCTTTTATGCGGAAAACTACTTGAATTGTCAAAATTGCAATTGCAAGAAATTGTTTTGTACGGTCGTTCGCAGTGATGTTTGCTGGTAAATGAGACCTTTTCGCTGTGCTCAGGTTCGACACGCACGGATCGAACAGGGCTTTGACTGACTGCGTGTTATGATGATGTCATATGACGCGTCTTGCCCCAAATCTGCGGGAAATCTGTGGTAATTTTGAAAAATTGCAAGCTCCTCTGAATTTCTGCAAGGGACTGATAAATGAAAAAGAAAAAAAAACAAGCCTGAGTTTTGTTACGTGTTGTAATGTTTGACTGCAGTCTTCTTGTGACATTCAGTGTGTGATTTATAGCCTAAATTAGTCAAAGATGACACACTTCATGACTCCACGCTCCTTCTCAATCATTAGTTTCACTGTTGCTCTACCTTTGCAGTCAGACCTATAATGAGGACTCTCTTCATTTAATTTCCTGGAATTCTACCTCATCTGGGTTGCATTAATGTTTTAAACAGTTTGCCAAGAGTAAGAGAATCAGGGTCATAGTACGTGCTGCACATTAGACGTGTAAAGTAATTCCATTAGCGTTATCTTTTTAGTGATCCAAATATCTGTATCTTCAAACCTGAAATGGACATGGCCTAAACTTGTGTTTTTAATTGAACCCTACCAGTATATCCTTGGAAACACTGGAACACACCAGAAAAAAATAACCTGGAGGTAGAAATGCCAGCACTGTCAGCATGGTGTGTGGATTCTGGCTCTGACAGTTCCTCAGCCTCAGCTACATCACTCGAGTTCTCAACTACAGATGTTGTATTCCCCAAATATAAACAAACTAGGAGCCTAATTTAAACCACTGTGACCCTGACCATAACGTTGCTAAGGATGAATGAACATGTTAATAAATGTGGTCTTTCTTTGTCCTGTGAGCTTTATATCTCACCATTTGTTTACACGTGCATGAAAGTTAAAAACTTTTTTGTTGCATCCCATGGGATCCCAGTCCCAGAGCTCTAGCCACAACCAGATGCCTTTCTGGAAAAAAACGAATAATGCGCCTCCTGTTTGTATCTGTTTAGAACACATTATCTGTTCATCTTGAATAATGTATTCATATTCAGTTACATCCCTTCTGCACATATGAGCAACTGTTTACCTTTATATTCTCCTGTATATACACATACACATTACCATAAGGAATAAATTGCCGGTCTTCTGTATTATCATTTTAAATGGTCTCCTTTCTTGTCATTGCTTTATTGAAATGCTGTTTCTGGTGGGCCGTCTCTCCAGAATACCACCGGAGCTGATGAGATCCGCTTCAAGTGGCCCTCGAAGCTGAAGAAGCACGTTGATTGGCCCTGGGACACCGTGATCGGTTTTTGTTTTAGAGAGGCGAGGCCTCGGACACCAGACCACAATCAGTGTCTGCCTTTGATAGGTCGGCTGCTGCACTTCTCCCGGCATGCGTTAAGGGGCGGGGGCAGAATAAGGGAGAGACGCAGGTATTCGAGCAACAGAAAGAGAGGGATTGCACATGTGCACTCTGCTGTCCTGAGTGCCTTTAAGCCCTTTGTTCCCCTGGCTGAATGCAGTTAATTAGCAACAGTTACTATAGCAACTGCCTCTCGCTTCAAAACAATGTCTAATTTTTTTGTAGCTAAGCTTATCGTACTGTTTACCTGAAGGGCTTGCCGCTGGCTCCCTGCCCAGCCTCTGAGGTTAATTGTGACAGCAGCGAAAAAACATCACAACCTCTGCTTTGTGGAGAGAGAAGCATGGGGGGGGGAAAAGGAAGAAAAAGACGAGAACCCTCAGCAGTGAGAGCCGAAGACCTAGCACTTACATAATTCACCTGCTTTGCGAGCCTCCATTCAGCCTGGCCACAGGCAATTACATACCCTCTGGAGTACATCACTGCACACATGGCCAGATGTGAAACATGACAAGAAAAGCAAAATGGGACATTGAGATCAGAGAAAATGTATTTAATGGGGGTTATTGTGTGTGCGGGAGCGCCTTGTGTCAAATTGCTTTGAATAATGCACCCGTGTAAGCTGCTCTCTCTCTAATGTGGCTCGAAGTTTTTATCAAGCATCTTTGTAAATTTGTGAATTCTGCAGGAACTTGTCACATTTTGATTCTTAAGCCAGGTTTACACTGTACGACTTGATGTCCCAATGTTTTTTTTTTTTTTTTTTTTTACAAAAAAACACACAGAAAAGATTTCTTTGGTTGTGAGTTCAGATCATCACTCTCAAAGTCTGAGCAGTGTCAGAATTTTTAAAAAGATCAAACACACTGCGATGCTACGACGCCTGTCTTGAAGTCACCAATAAGAGGACGCAATTTGATAACAAGAAACTCATGGGATGGCTGCAGATACATTCGGGGTCATGGCAAAACATCAACAAAACATGATCATGGACAAGAAATTCCTTATTACCTCAAACTCACCTTAAAGAGTGTTTCATGTTAATGTGACGACGTTTTGTACACGAGCCTGGATTGCACTGATTGATGATGTACGCAGAGCACAGTGATTTTCTTTAAACACAGGTCTATCATTAGAGGATCTGCATTGTATAATCAGACATGAAGAACATGTTATTGTACATTCTGTATTTTATTAAAAAAAAAAAACGCAGCCAAGTTCATTCGGATCATCCCATACAATGTAAAAGTTATAATCTGAAAAATGGCACAGTCTACAACCAGCTTTACAGAGTCTACTTCCTCAAAGCAGTCTAAATATCACAGTATGTTTTGGATGATGCTCAGGAGCACATGCAGGCTGTTATGATTATTATGTGTGAAAGGACCATCTGTTTCAGGAACTGGGTGCTTTTAGTGGCTGCTATCAGGCCCTGGCCACCCGAGCAGTCTTTTACAGTGCATCTGTTTGCTTAGGAGGTGGCGAGCGTTAATCATATCGTGCTATTTTTCAACCGCGACCCAAAGCTGTAAGACGTTTTGCGTCAGGATCAAGGTCCGTGCATAATAGCTAAGAACAGATCAGAAGTGATCGTGCCGCTTTGATGAGGCATTTGTTTTTGCCCTGCTACTGACACGCCGCACACTCAGTCATCTCATCAGGGCCAGGCGGCCGTCTCAGACGGGCACTAAGTGGCACTTGGTTTGCAGAGCTGCTGTGGCTCAGTTAAGCGTAATAAGCGAGCCTGCCCTCCCCCGTGGACCGCTGCCGCAAACCCGGCCACCCGCTGTGAGGATAATGAGGAATTCTGGGATCCGCTCAGGCTCCCTCGGCTACCTGCATTCACTCCGCGAATGGAGTCTGGAGAACTTCAGCCCCATACACGCACACAGACACACCACACACACCTCCTATACGACCCCTCACTTTTATCGGCACGCCATTGTGGCTTGGTAGCAGCTCTGTAGTTTTTACACCTGCAAAAGACACGTTTCCAATTACACTGTGATCGCTCTTCATTGTGTGAAAATGAGTTACTGAGTCTTTCTCAGTGCAGCCAACAGGTTGGGTTAATATAGTTAATGTAGTTGAAGACATGGTGTTTTTTTTTTTTGTTTTTTTTTTTATGGCGACAGGTGGATCTATCCCTGCTGCAGATTCTTATTAGTTCTAGAAAGCAAAGGGAATTTGCATCTGCATCCAGTTGCAATTCTTTCACAGTGTCTTCATTATATTGAAATGTTTTTGGTACCTTGAACTTGATTTTATCTTGCATTATCCTGTAGTATTAACGTGTCTTTAGTCAGTTACCACATTTTCGTCATGTTTGGATTGTTTTAAAAACGAAAAAATGCCAGCCTACAGGTTTGTCTCTGTGCTGTTTTAACGCATTACTATTTTATTAGTAACCCAGTTTAACCACTCACTCATCAAGTTGGTTTAAAAAAAAACAACAACATATGATCCCATCTGAAAACTCACCCCCAGGTGCTGGTCACACGTTCATTCTCTTATTTTTATTGTTTATGGTGCAGACCAATTGATTTAATCACCATAAGTTTAAAATGGTTATTTTAAATCATAACTTGTCTTTTTTAAAACAGAATTGCTGTTTTATTTTTTTCGGCTTTCTGCTGATTCTAGTGATTGGGTCTGTTCTGTGTAAATTATTTACATTATATTTACGGCATTTGGCAGACGCCCTTATCCAGGGTGACTTACAATTATCCCATTTATACAACTGAGCAGTTGAGGGGTAAAGGCCTTGCTCAAGGGCCCGGCAGTGGCAGCCTGGCAGCGCTGGGATTTGAACTCTCAACCTTCCGATCAGGAGTCCAATGTCTTAACCACTGAGCTACCACTGCCCTTATTGCTCCAAACCCGTGAAGGTTCCTCATGTTTGAAGACTACTAAACTCTCGTTTTTGTGACTTCTGATATCCTATTTGCTTATGTTTCAGAAGTTAGAGGTATGTTTTTATTCTAGGCAATATTTGTTAAATTATATACATGAAATGATTTGCCCATGACAAGATTTGAGAACCAAATAATCAACCCCCAACCCTTTGTTACTGTAAAATCATTTTTGCTATGACATTGTACATATGTTTCTTTGATCCAGCTATGTCCTTTTAAAATGAGTTGTGTTTGGACTGACCAGGTGAAAGCACATGTGCTTCAGGTTATCCAACCCATCCCATGCTTGACTGCCCACCTTAAACCAAACGCCCAAGGCATTCGTATCCGCTGTTTGGCTACCCTGCGAGATGTAATCTTATTGACAACCCTTTTCTCAAAAGATGTTTGCAAGCTACAGGGCTGAAAGACTTTGTCTCTTCAGCCCTCAGTCTGCTTTAGACTTCGACATTGGTAAAAATACAACCCATCTGAGATTTAGTTTCCTAATGAATTCCAGAGCGTGAAAAAATAAGGCTTGCTTGTTTTTCACTCCCAGAAGACCGTTGTCTGGCTTTTTGCTTTGCAAGCACTCTGCGGCTTCAGACTTCACACGGGTTCCTCATCAGTTTGGAATGTGCTGGGGAATCTAGTATTGCTCTATTAGCAAAACTGCATGCACTTATCACGTAAAGTCTGCGAAAGCTACAGAAGATAAAGAGAACTTTCAAATTTATCTCGGAGTGTAAAAACATTTGTACCTTAATCTTTTCCCTTTATCAAGTAAATGGCCAGAGTACAAGAACCACGTAGACGTACAAGTGAAAGGAAAATCCAGCCTGAATGACTTGCATATTAATTTTTATAATTAAAACGTGATCGACAAGATTTATTTTGCAATGGAGATTATTTGTCCAAGATTTATTTTTGTAATGAAAGAGTTGCCTTTTTAGTTTAAATTTCTTTCATCAACATGTTGGTCTGTTTTCACTTTGGTTAACCGTTTCCCACATTTAATCACAATGCCGTTGGTAGTGGTGCCAGTGCTATTTAGCCCTCACTTCTTCAGTACTTAAAGAGAGTGATCCAGCAGTGCTTTATTCCTATAGTCTGTCCACCTCTCTCACCTCCCCATCTGTACTCTCTGCTCAAACAGATTAGCTTCCAAAGCTTTGACTTTCGTGCTAATGAACACTATTGTGCTCATCATCTCATAGATTGCTAACCAGCCGAGCGGAGTCTCCGCCGTGTCATATAGCTGCATTGCATTCTGGAACTTTGAGTCAAATATTTGCACCTAGGGATGGAGGGATGGGTGATTTTGGCGATTTTCTTTTCAACTTTATGAACAATTCTTGGTTATGATTTTTTTTATTTATTAGAATTGACTTTGAAAAATGTAGACGTGCAAAAATAGTAACAGCACAATCTATTGCAAATAATGGTTCTTTTAAAAAAAAAAAACCAAACAAAAAAAAAAAAAAACATTGTTTTGCACTATTGAATGGCTCTGTTACGACTTAGTGAGCCCTTCTTTCTCGACAGTGTAAATGGGGACCGTGTCTTTCGTGACATGAAATGCCACCACAACTGAGAAGTCATCTTGGGGTATTCTTCTCAAATCCAAATTCCTTACCCGTTTACGGAGTGACATCAAATCAGTAAAACTTTCAATGAGTTATACTGGATATACAAGTATTAGCTTTAGCTTAATCAACATACAGACATATTTGTTTGTTAAATATAAAACACTGACTATACAGTTCGCTGCGTGAAAAAGAAAATATATCGGGGGCGCCGATTTTTCCCACTTTGTCTGTCGAACGTGCCAAGGCCGAAAGCGGCGTAATTCTGACTGGCAAATTACCGCTTAGGCAGCATTATATTTTACATAAACATGTTCATCTGACTTTTCAAACCTGTACCAATTCCATATCTCTGAAGTGATATTTGAACCTTTGTCCCTTATGTTTGAGGTTGTTGACTGCTATTAAACGGTATTGTAACTAGCAATGTCCAGTGTCCTCTGACTTCAGCACAGCAGCCAACTGCTAAATCGAAAATGAAGCACCAAGAAAAAAAATTAGCAGCCTAATTGCTGAGCACATCACAAAATCCATCATTATTTCTTTTTACCTGCATTGGCATTGTTTATATTGGCTGTTTTGTCCATATTCCCTCTAGTCTATAGTCTAATTTTTATTTTAAACATTAATCACTGGAGCAATTGTGTAATATCTAAGAAATTGATCTTCACCACATTTGCCTTTTGTACACGAATGCTGGGATTTGTGTGATCTATGTTTTCAGGTCAGCAGAAAACAGGTCTGAAGGAGTGTTGCTTAGTGTTTGAGAGGCTGTGGATTGAATCCAGCAAAGCAGACAGCCTGTTCAGCAGCTGGTTTCGGGTTGCACAGCTCCAATTGGCTGCTTTTGTGTGTCTAAAACAGGGCGCTTTGTACCATTTAAAGACATAGTCTACTGAAATAAATGATTTGCTGTAATTGAAATGAAGGGATTCTGGATCATTTTACCTGCCTGTTATTTCTGAACCTTAAACCACTAAATGCACTACTGAGATGTACTCTTGAGAGTTTTTGAGACTTTTAACAGGTATAGAATTTGAATTGGAATGCTAAAGCCAGAGTAGAGAAAAAAGAGACAAATTCCCATGCAATTTGCAGCTGTGAAGCTCGCTGGGGGAGTTTGACATTGATTGAGGCCTGGAGCATGTAGAACCAGAGCGGGAATTGAAGGGTGTGCGACATGGGTGTGTGTGTGTGTATGTGTACGTGATGCATCAGGGTCATGAAGTTTGGCTTTTCATTTACACATATTGGTCACTGCTAACAGGTTTCTCTTCATGTTCAGATGCAGGATTGATCCTGAGAGATTGAAAATATTGATTTAACCCTGCGTCTGACTGTGTGCGTGCTGGGAGGTGCTAGTCGGTGGCGTGTTCACACATCAGCAGGACTTGAGTTCCTCCATTTCTCCAGTCCTCTTGGGACTCCTCATTACTGCCTTGCATTTCCCCTCTAGCTCCCTCCCGCTCTCTCTCCCTCTCTCTCTCCCTCTCTCTCTCCCCCTCTCTCTCGTTCTCTCTCTCATTTTTTTCTGAAAGAGCCTCTTCTCACCCCCTGACCAGACCTGCCTCAACAGTAATGTATGTGATGATGATGTTGCACTTGCGCCTCCTAATTGATAGAGCAAGACCGTGGAGGACTGGCTGCATTAATTGGCCTTCTGGGAGCTTGCGCAGATTCAGTGAGGTTGGAGTGGCTTCTGCTCTGCTGACAAACACTGAGGAGTGGAGATATAAAGGACAAACATGGCCTCGTTGGATCCCCTCCCCACCTGTGGCTGCGCTCTGGGGATTTACGAGAGGTCGTCTAATGTAATCCTCTCTGTCTTGAGAAGGCTTGGGGTGAGCACCTGCAGATTTCTGCCGTTGGCTTGTCTGTTTGCACAATGGATGCTCGTCATTAATCCTCAGCCTCCCGACGCTCTTCGTCCGCCTGAACGTCCATAATTCAGGCTTTTAGCGCTAACCCGGGTCACTGGGAGTTAACTATCGATTCCATTTTTGTGTTTGGAAACTTTGTATTGATTTTTAAAAGGGTATTCATTACACTTAAGTGTCTTTTAATAGAGAATTGAAATGATCTGCAGTCAAGTGTGACTCATAAGACGGATTATCTATTATTAAGTCTTAAATCTAACACTGACTCTCGACTTTATTTTATAGTAAGTTATCTCATAAGTAACTGCTCTCTGACCTTTATCAGGAGGTCCTGTGACTGAGAGAAATCTCACAGCTTGCTGCCTCACTGCTCTGTTAACCGTGAATCCGACTTGCATACCACTCCATTATTTGCTGCACAAGAGCAGCATTTTTGGGTGACAGTGATTGAGTGGTGTATGTAGTCAGTAGGTGTGATGGTGGAATGTGAAACGTTAGTGGTTTCTTTTTGGCATGTAGTATTTTCTGATCTCTGCTAGCTCTAGACCACAGCTGCAAGAGCTTTTTGAATTTGCTTCCTGTAAACGCTCTCTACTGAGAATCACAGGAAACTTGGGTTGTATTTTCTCACCAGCCTTCATCTTCTGGTTGATGTGTGGTTGTATAGAATTGAAGTGGTTTTGGTGCTTTTTTTTTGTTTTAGTTTTGTTTTTTGCTTTGAGATGTTTTTCATAGACATTCTTGCTTGGTTGAAGATTGGCCAAGAATTAACGCTTTGTGGGCCATTGGAAGGCACAGGGATTAAAGGTGAACTGTGCTGAATCAGTCTAGTTTCAAGAGATTCAAGATTCAAGAAGTAGATTTTGTTCCATGCAGCATTCCCTTTAGTCTAAAAATTACTCATTTTTCCCTGGGCACCTTTGAGACAAAACATAACAGAGTAGGTAAGTATAGGCTATTGAGGTTTGTCTTTTTGGTGTTAAGTGTTTCTGTGGAATAATTAAGATGCTTTTAGGAATAGTTGTGGGAATTGCAGAATAATCATGTTAAATGTTATTTACAGAAAAAGCCCTGGTTATGGTTTCACTCCATCCAGGAAAATACAGCACTGGCTATGCATTAATAAGAGATGAATTATGGTTAAAAGAGAAGACCAATGAGAGACATCGAGACATTGCAAGACAATGTTCCACACAGCGAGCAGCAGATGGCACAGGGGGCCACGGCCTGAGTAGACTGAGAACTCCCAACAGGCCCACAGTTCACCGGGTCACTTTGCAAAACATGTAGGCTTGAACCTTGAGCTTGTAAAGGCAGGGGTGACTGGGAGTGCAGCATTGTGACCCAAAAAGAAAGGCTGGTGTGGGTTTGACTGCCACAGCACTGGGCGTGGTGACTTTGGCCTTGAAGCCATTCTCAGGCTTGGTCATCTCTAAAGCCTGGGGCCCCACCATTTGGGAGCTTAAGCTAGCCATATTCGGCAGCTGGTTGGCAGGAGTCAGATGTTGGGCTCAGCAGCTGTTATCCAGTGTAGTTTCTAAATGGATTTCATTGGTCAGGCGCTTAGCTCTTGTTCCCCTTCCCCTAATTATGACTGAGAGCAGAACACGCTAACCTACAAAACCTCTTAAGCCATACTTATTCAAGAGGTCAAATTTACCATGCATCTCGGAACAAGAGCTGTTGCCTCTTGTTTGGCTTTCCTAGTCCCTCTGAATTTGATTAAATAGATGGGCTGACTGGTTTAGTCCTTTTTAATCTAAAAAGGTTTATAAATGTGGGTCAATTGTGGGACTTGTTTAAAGTGCACAGGCTTTCGACATAAATGAAGTGAATGACAACAATTGCAACATGTTGCTAAAAGGTTTTGTTGAGGAAATTCCTGGATACTTTTTTGGTCTTAAATATGATATTTCATTTGGAAACTTGAAGACATGCATCATTTAAATGTCAGATCTCTATCCTGTTCAGCTTCCAAGGCACAAGGACTTTGCTTTGTTTTCTTTCTAAACGGCCTCTCATCCTCACTAGTAGTGTTTCCTAGAGCTCCGTTGTTCACAGGAGTAAAAGGCTTCCTATCCACCTTCAAACACACACCAACACAGTCAGGCTTCCAAACCCTGCCAGTGACCCTTGGCGTCTGGAGGTTGCCTGAATGCCTCCATATTGTTGGTTTAGTCCATTCTAATGCTAATGGAAGCCCAAGACCCTTGAGTCATCTATCACGCATGACAGGAAAGCAGGGGTATTGTCTGAGCTTGATACCCCACACTGGAACAGGACAGCCGTCTCCACTGTTTTCATTGTGAACAAACCAAACCGACTTAATGTTCCTGCACTAACGTGTCTGGATTCACTATACATGTACATTCTAGACAATTATGGTAATGTCCTATTTTACAAACTGCCAAGTAAGAGCAACCTTGACAACTCTTTTTCCATTAATGCCCACATTTCACTGAGCGATCCTGCTAAAGGCTTTTGTTTTTTACAAAAAAAAAAAAAAAAAAACTGCCCAAGGTCTACATCATTGTCTCAGATAATTGCACTTAGTTTATATCCAGTGGGCATGTTGAGTTTTCATGGGGGCTAATTAAGGTTAAGCACAGGCAAAATTGTGATTGTCGTTCCTCTGTCACAAGTAACACTTACCAAGTTACAACCTAATGAGAATTAACAACAGATTTGGATGTGGTGCTGAGATCAACCAAAGCTCTGCATGATTTGAAAAACTACCTCTTGTGTCCCAGAGTGCTGTGCAAGGAAAAAAGCCACATGAAGAGATGCCTTGCATGTGTGCAAGTGCTGCTGGCTGACTTTCACCCTGTGCTAGCACAATCCAACATGCACTGACATCATCGCTGGACCAGATATGAGCATCGTCTTGCCTGTTAAACCAAAGTGCTGCTACAGGAAATAAGTGCTTTGCAAAATAAGGTTGCAGAGCAATGTTGTTAGCAATCAAATAATGCACCAAAAATGCTTGAATATGTTGTAAGAAAATGAGGATACTGTTTATCGCTGAAGTCTTTCTCTGATTAAATCATTTCTGCTTTTTTTGTGATGGCAGGGAGTAAGATGGGACTGTATTTGCCCCCCTTTCCCTGGGTGCAGAATCAATGGCAGTTTTCTTTCATCCTCTTTAAGTGGAAGACGGATATTAGCATTGGCAATGTTGGAGAGGACTATGGCTGAGACCTGGGAGGAAAAAGGAGGGGTATGCCACGTGTTGCTTAATCCAGGGGACAAGTCTGTAGATCTTCTTGACCCCCAATTCAATCCCAAAACCCAAATCTGGAGTTTAAACAGCAGTCCTTTAACTGGCGTGTATGGTGATTATGAAGTGCATAATATGACACATTTTCTCTTTTATTTACTATAATGACTTGCTCATTTAGTGGCACTTCAGTTTAAGACTTGGGGTCTTGGAGCAGACCTCAAATAGTGGGCAAGTCTAGACACATTAATTAAGATTACAAATTTATGCTTTGAAATAAAAGTTCAAAAACTGCTCGCACTGTGCCAGTTGGACTGTTTGGGCGACCCTGAGAAAGAAGCAATAAAAAAAACCCAGAGGAAATAACTCACTGAGGAGTGAATTAAAAGCAAGCCAGTTGAAATCTTCCCCTAAATGAAAGGAGTGTGATGGAACATGGTCAGAAAGTGCCAGTGGAAAGTGAATATGTTGTAAATCACACTGGCCTCCACTGCAAGCGGCAGGGGGTGGAGGTTAGAAGAGCTGCAATGGGGGTAGTCAAGGGTAGCTGTGCAGAGCGAGCAGCTGTGTAAACCCTACTGATTGAGGGAGGGTCTGGACAGAGGCAAGCAGGGAGGAAGGGAGGGATAAAGTGAAAGAGGGGGAACTTTTCAATAAAAGCAGTTAGCTATCCCCCCACTCAGCTGACTTCCACATCTCAGCCTCAAACCGTGCAGATAATCAGTGCTCCGCCTAGCTTTGAGAAACAGCCTCTGCCTGCCTGGCGGCTGGATTTAAAACCACCTCCAATGCAAGCACAGTAAGCTTTGAGGTTTTCTTTCTCTGCATATGAAGGGTAAAGGCTAAGGGAGTCTCTACACTGTGGAGGGTGTCCTGAAAGCCCCTCAGCAGGGAGTAGGGAAAGGGAGGCAATCCAGCGGCCTCGGACGGGGTAGATCTGTATTTCTAATAGAAAGAGAAGTCAGCTGCTGGAGGCCAATCTGGGTGGTGGGGGTGCCTCAAGGCTCCATTGTGGGCCACTGCCGTTTGAGGGCTATTGATATGTCTCCAGACCTCCATGACTTATTCAGATACAACCACTTTTTTCCCTTACCAAAGAGGTTGGAGAAAACACTTTCACTCTCTCCCAAAAGCTAGGAGTCTAATCTTTGGGGTAACCTCATAAATACCTAATCCTTCCCCTGCTGTTTTAAGTGACGGGATCTCCTTTGCGGGCTGACATCCTAAACCAATTCCCCACCTGACGGATCTTAATAGGAATGGGTTTAGTCTATTTTTAAACATTGTCCCTTCTAGTAGGAGGTGCTCTATGGAGATACAACTAGCTGACTGCTAAATCTGTCTTATTAGCAAGGCTGATGCTAATGTGTACCTTACAAATGAAATACACTGATGAAAGCAGCTACATTTCTTTTCCCCTGCCAAGTGCCTGGAAAGCATGTAATAATAACAAGGACCAAGGCTGTGGAGTACATGTGGAAGCAATAGGGACTAACGTCAGGATGTCTACCCAAATTTGAACAGGATTAAAAGCCTAAAGATCTAAATTTAAATTGTCGGACCCAGACAGCCTCATTTGCCATTTGACGATTAATGGTTTGAAAACATTCTCTTTTTTTAAAAAAAAATCTTATTTCCTAAAAAAAAAAAATAAGTTCCTCAAACTTTGCCACAAAACTTTCCTTTGGACATCAGTGAGTTTATGTGAGTCATGATTAATACAGAGTACAGTTAAGAGATTACTGCTGAACATGCCAGGTTCATCGAAAAGCCTCCTTTTAATACTTTTATTAAGAAATCTCCACGGGACAGGGGCAACTTGGGCCACGTGTAATGGCTCTACTCTCTTCAGAAATAAAACACTAGTGCTGATTAGCTTGTAAGCTAAACTTCATGGGGGGTAGCTTGTGTGGCAGGGGATTTGGAGGCCTTGAATTTGGCCTGCCTCTTTTTTTGTGCACTTTCCTTTGTGCCAGCGTTGTTTTGCACTGCAAACATAGGAGAGAAAGCACACTGCCCCGGTCCCGCTGAGCATGGTGGCTTTTTTTCCCCTCCAAGCCGGTGAAAAGAATGAATTATTCAGCAGTAAGCATGCTTACAGCTGGCCGATTGTGAGCTTTGATCTAGGAATGGGGCGTCTGCATGAATGGGCCTTATTGTCATGTTATGTGTACACAGTGTGTGAATTATTGAAAGTGGCGAGGGCCCCGGCTTCATCTGGGAGAGATTACAGTGTAGGCATGCTGGGGTGGCGGGCTGGAGCTGCAGATCTCCCAGATGCTGTTTATTTGTTCTTGGGTCACATGACTGTTGGTACAGCCTTAACGAAGAAGTAGGCGAGACTGCCCCCACACTTTGACTCATCCAAAACTGACACACACACACAGGCCTGAGGCTAGGCAGCAGTGCACACCTGTCGGGTGGGGCCTTAAGTGGCGTGTTTTTTTTTTCTTTTTTTCTGTTGTTTGTTTGTTTTTTTTGGTTGTCTTTTTCTAAATTTGTGACTGAGCATATAACGACTGAAAATGCTCCTGAGCTGTATAGTGTACAAATCCCACAATTTACAGAAGCTTTTATATCGTTTTTAAATTGCTTTAGATCTGTTAGATGTATTAATATTTAATGTCTCATTGATCTATTGAGGCTATTTGTTAAGCAAAGAGCATAGCTGCGGCATGTGTGAATATAAGTACTTGATGGAAAGGTGGTCTTTCTTTAGCTGGCAAAGTACAGTGCCCACAGTCAGACACAGACACAGAGAGAGAGCTTCTTTTTCACGCGACAGGTGTGTAATGGCAGAAGCTCAAGAGGCATTACCCGGCCCTGCTGGCTTTCATCTAGCCCACCTGAACACAGCGAGCTCACCCTGTGCACAGCAGGCAGAGGCTGCAGCCTGCTCGTGTGTGTGCGCGTGTGTGTCTGGTGTGTGTGTGTGTGTGTGTATGTGCCCTCATTTCACATACTCTGGCCATTGCCACAGCCAGCAGCATCTCCATTACTGAAGTCTACACTATAGACCATATACAGTATATATTCCATGTATACGATCAGTCCTCCCTTTCACTTTGTCTCTAAAATCTCTGGGCTGATGAGTTGCCTTCAGCTAAATAATTTCAATAAATGCACGTTATTCGTCGCAGCAGAGAATCTGCTACAGATCCGAGCTGGTTCATGTTTAGAAACCTAGAGATGCTGAACTACACCCAGTTTTTTTTTTTCCAGTACTCAGTTTGGTGCACTGATATACTTTGCTGGGTCTGCCAGTGGACGATCCCTGATCTAGACTATTTACAGCACAGGCACAAAAATAGCTTAATAGTTTAAAGTGAAACTTGTACTCCACATCCACACTGTGCCTGTTTATTAAAGCTGGTTATCTTACACTGGCCCACATTTAAAATTGAAAACAACAGTTCTATGGCAACCATTGGATACAGCTGGACACGTAATTAGAGTGGCTCCGTACCTATAATTTGCGTAATAGTTTTGAGGTGGCGGCATGTTATTAACATATGAAAAGGCTAAGCAGGGGTCATTGTGCCTCGCATGGGCAATTAGGGGTGAGCCGAGGGCAGAAGAATGTTTGGAGCTACCATTAATTGGAAATCACTACAAAGCCATGCTTTAATTATAATTTAGCGAGAACAGCACTGCGTTAAATGGACATATTTCTCTTGCCATTATGGGCTGTAACAGTATGAATGTCGGGATCTGTTTCCTTTCACGACGTGAGGCTTTGAAGAAATTGGCCTTAAATTAAATTAATTTGAAAGGCTATAGAGTCACACAGCTTTTTTCATGCTAATACCATGTGTGGCGTGCGTTTGCATTTAAATGACACATGTTTGTTTGCTTGGGGGACAGAAAACAGCCCTGTACGCTGGTCATAATGAAGAATATACATAGCGAGGCTGAATACAGAGACAGGAGTCTGATCGTGAATATGTGAGGACCGACATCACAAATATGTCTTCTTCTCACTTTGTTTCACTTTCAGGTCGGAACGAGCTGATTGCCAGATACATCAAACTGCGGACTGGGAAGACGAGGACGAGGAAGCAGGTAAGAAGCAGGGCCGCATGCACATAACGGAGGAAGGCCATTTCTGTTGAGTATGCCTGCCTGTTGCCTGAGCTTCTGCATAAAAGATTATGGAACAGATTCTAGTACCCGGCCAACACACACTTACTGAACACACACACACTGTTATATATCCTTATAAATAGACTCATATAGCATTTAGATGTAAAATAAACATTTTCTACACATACACACATACACACACACACACACACACAAGCATGGAGCTTTGCTGCATGCCCTGGCTAGGAGTAAATGGACTGATGTGACCTTGGAAGTGGAGCACTATGCAGAGACTCCTCCAGCAGGCTTTTTTTATTCAGCTGCATGACGGCACGACGCTGAACTGGGGCTTTGGCCAACACACACACACACACACACACACACACACACACACACACACACACACTCACAGATGAAATAGCAATAAATCAATTTCTCTCACAATGGAAAAAAGTCACCCCACACACCTATTTAGTCATTCAGTCAGTCTTGATTGAGGCTCATTACCTATTAAAGCCTGTGTTCGGTTACATCTATCTCAGAGTACTACATAGTGCAAATGGTTCTGTAGTGTAGGGAGCAAGGAGTAAGGAGACACATCCCCTACAGTGTTGTACTGTGTGTACTAACTTGTCAAGCTACCACAGCAGTGGTAGCTCAGTGGTTAAGACGTTGGGCTACTGATCGGAAGGTCATGAGTTCAATCCCCAGCATTGCCAAGCTGCTACTGCTGTGCCCTTGAGCAAGGCCCTCAACTGCTCAGTTGTATAAGTGAGATAAATGTAAGTCGCTCTGGAGCAGGGCGTCTGCCAAATGCCGTAAATGTAAGCTACAAGCTCATGATTAAAAATATCTAAGCTACAGCTGAAGTAGCCTTTTGATAAAGCAGCTAGCTACACTACAAACTACTAACAAAAAGTAGTTAACTGCACTGAAGCTACTTTGTCAAACTGAAGAAAACCAGCTGTGACATTTTCGTTTTTATTGTGCAGCTCCTTTATTGCTGGAGCATGTCTGAGACACTTCAAGAAGCACGCTTTTCTCTAACCAAAACTAAGTATTAGGCGAGTTAAAGCACAACTGTGTTTCTCTTAGTGATGAACAATCTCCTGATTGGTTCATGTTTGCTTAATGTTAAATAAATAGCTGGTATAAAAATGCAAATCAAGACCTGCTACTGAAATCCCACTGTGATCCGACAACTGACGTGAACTAGCTTACGAGCAGCTAGCTAACGATCCAGCTAGCTCTTTTGGATGGCATTTTCAAATCATTTATTAATTCAGAGATCCTTTTTATTGAGAAGTGTTCTAAGGTCATTTCTTAGACATTAAAATATTAGACAATTTATTTTCCTACATAGATAATGTTTAATGGTTTAAAATGTCATTTTCATGGGTACTTCAAGCAAAGAGCGAGGTAACAGCATTACAAAGATGTGCTAACATGGCCACAATTACATCCTAATTTGATTTGCATAAGCTCCATCTTAGCTGAAGTGATTGTTGTAATTAAATTGGAAAGGTCAAAGGAGCACTTGCACCACTCAGATATGCGCAAGTGACTTTGTGGCGATGGAGTGTTGACTGGCAGCCCCTATTAGCGCGCCAAATTCTCCATCCTCCCCCCTTTTCTCTGGAACTCAACCTCCCCAATCACAGTGACGCAGCGCTTAGCAGAAGTGCAAGCTACACAGGCCGCTAGGTAAAGCGCTCAGTCCCTAAAGGCTACTAGACATGCCCATTCTCATTCAGCGTGCAGCTGAGCACATCTGCTGTTTCTTAATGTGCTTAAGGAGCCTGCATCCTCTTTAATCAGCTCACTTAAGAGCCAGGGCGAGCCAAGCCGGTGCGGCTGGTGGCTTCGAGCTTGGGCCGCGCTTCTCCTCTTTCCTAGTAAGCCCTGCTGCTAAATCCTTCCTTGAGTGTTCTTACGGTGAAAAAAAAAAAAGTGTAATTACTTTTTCTGTATTCTTTTGTTTTTCTTTCAAAAATGGAGGTGTCTAGTCACATACAGGTCTTAGCAAGAAAGAAAGTGCGTGAAATCCAAGCCGCCATCAAGGTAGGTCTGACTCCGCCCCCCGTCGTGGGGGTGGGGGGTTTTCATCACTATGGTTACAGGCTGTGTTTTTCCTTTGTCTTCCCTCCCCCCGCTCCCTGACCCCACAGGTGTCTAGTCACATTCAGGTTCTTGCCCGGCGGAAATCTCGCGAGTTTCATTCCAAGCTAAAGGTATGCGCTTCTCTGCTTTCCGCCCTGTGGTTGCCACGCCGTCTTCCTGTTTTCCACGTTGCCCTGGTTTTCCTGTAACCTATAACCTTTTGCATGTCAATGTGTGTGTGCTTTAGCATGTATAATTCACTTCCTCCACCTTCTCTTTACCTCTTTCCCTCTCTCACACACACACACACACTCTTTGTCTGTTACACTGCGGCCGTTTGGTGGTTAGTGTCTCTCTTTTTATGACTGTTTATGCTGCTGTGCCTTCATTGACCACTAAGTGCATCTGCTTTGAAGCTACCTAACCCTTGGGACCTCTTTGTAGTGCGAGTATAGTTTGAGTGCCTTTATTATTAGCTTATAAAGCTGACCTGAAAAGAGAGCAGGCAATGTGGGTGGAGGGGAAAAAAAAATAAAAATCCAGCACACTGGATTATTCTTTCATCTAAATTTGGGGCAAGGAACATATTTATAGCTTACAAACAGAATGAAAGAAATCAAAGCCGATGACTCTTAGCTAGTGTACAGAATGCATGACCTTGCATGTGTGTGAGTGTGTGATGTCCTGGAGTGCGCTGAGATTGAGATATATACGGAGGCATGCTGGCAGAGCGCTTGGGCTGGCCGTGAGCTGCTGAGGTCAGACGGTCAGCAGTAAAGCTTAACCTCATGCTCGTGACCTTTCCAACCCGAGGCTGGGATTTCGATGCACACGTGCCTTCTTGCCCGTGTTGTAATGAAGTCATCCTTTTTTCCCCCTCCCCAACCCTCCGTGGAGAGATCGGGCCTAAAGATGGACCATTAGAGCCGTTCGCATGCTTAGCGTGGGGTTCTCTCAGGCGCTCTCTCGCTCTCTTTGCCCTCTTTTTCTGGCTGTCAAATGCTTACCTCATGCTGCATTAATGAAACTATTGAAATCCCCCCATCCCTCCCTCAACATCACACACACACCCTCCATACTTCATCCTACCCCCTTTTTTCTCTAAAGGCCACCTCTGATTTTTTTTTTTTTTTTTTTTTAAAAGCCTTTTGTACGATGTATAATATAATAATAAATTGACCTGTTATTTAAGGGGTCCCCTTTGAACATTGGTGACCTTGAAGTTCATCAGCCTTCTTTCTGACTTTGTTCCACACTGTCCTTCTTTCTCTCCCTTTCTCTATCTCCCCTTTCTCTCTCCCCTCTCCCTGTAAAGAGATGACAATCTCTTTTGCCTGGCACACTTTTCCACAGTTCCCAGTTTACTCAGAAGGATTAATGACCATTCATTTGTGTCCCTGTATGAGTGTGTGCATGAGTGCCTCTCTGTGTGTGTGTGTGTGTGTGTGTGTGTGTGTGTGCTTTTTTCCACCATGAATGGCTGATCTTTCAGGGCCACCGGCGGCTGCTGACTAGAAGCAGTCCGCCTTTTGTACAGCTTTCTGTCTCCTCTCATCTAAAGCAAATTAGAAGCAGGGAAGAATTTGAGCCGGCTCCCGGTGCATTAGAGTAAACCGTCCCGGCGTCCCTTTATCCGAGACATGTTGAGTGAAATGACAGTCATTACGGCGCTGCTCTCGGGGGATAGTTTATAATGAAAGGTGGCCACGATGATCTAAAGCCCCCATATCATCAGCTGCAAATCTTCCTTAAGATTACTTAGCTCATGACTTTCAGTCTGATCCTGAATGTTATATGACGTTTGATTTCAACCCCAGTATTGATCTAGATTCAGTTACAGTAGGGTTCAAAAGTCTGGTGTCTGCCAAGAGTCGGCTACTAAGAACGGTTCTTATTTCATCATGTATGAAAAGCTGCTAAACACGATTACATCATTCATCACTAAGGAAAGAAAACATGCATTTCCTAATAACTGGTTATGAGTAATGTGTCGAGGACTGTTCTGATTCATCAACAGGTCTTAGTCGTTAAGAAATGACTTTTAATAAATACTGTTAGGATCATACATGTTATGATTTGATTGAAATATGTAGCACAAGAGCATTAAAAAAAAAACGAAGGTTCCTGATATACAGTTGAGTGCAAATGTTTACATCCCCTTTGCTTCCTTCAAAAGATCTTCAAAAGCTTGACTCAAGACCTTGTGGGCCAAACACTTTTCATTTGGCCCTACTTAAATAAATAACATTGAAACAGCCCATAGTAACTAGTATTCACCATTGTTACACTTTCTAGAATTCACAGAAATCCATAGCACAGGGCGCGTGGCTTCACATCTCGCTGTGCTGAAACTCTGGTGGAAGTCGACGTCTATCTGCTGCTTTTGATGCAAGTCAGACCCGTGTCTAAAAATGATTCAGAAACACGTCAGCCTTTAGTGTGATTCGGTAGTTGACTCCAAATCCCAAAATATATCGCCTAGTGTAGAGACCTACAACTCTGTTTGAAAAAAAAAAAAAGAAAAGGATGGAGCTTGAAGAAAGCGATGGGAGACTATGTTCTTAGCAAAGATAATCCCATATGAATCCCACATGAATTCCCAAAAACCTGCCATTTTAACAGGGCTGTGTAGACTTTTTATATCCACTGTGTGTGTGTGTGTGTGTGTGTGTGTGTGTGTGTGTGTGTATTAAGATTTAATCAGTTATAAAACATTTAATCAGCCCAATAGTGCATACAGTTGAGTAGTTTCTGTTAGTCCTTCTTTTACCTCTTCCTGTTCTGCTTTCCTAGGAATCATCTTTTTATTCTACTTTCAGAGCCAGTTGTTGGTGTTCAAGGGGGTGATGTGGCCCACACAGAATTTGTGTTTGATACCCTTGCATTACAACATGGCCTGATTAAGATGACTAATGACTTCAAGTAAACTGTGTTTTACTTAAAGCATGAAGAGTTCGAACTCTCGTGTGGTTTGCTTTAACAGTCAAGTTTAGGGTCAACTGAATCAGGAAAACAGCTGTCACATGACCTGTTGACCTTGCACATAGCTGAACAAGGGTATAATAACATACTAACATGTAGACACAAAAAGACTTCCAAAGAGTGGAAGGAAAAATCATTGGAGGGGAAAAAAAAAAAAAATCCCATGACGATTTCACTATAAATATCTTAATATATTTTGGTACCTGTGACAATAAATATCAGTAAAACCAACAATATATTTATATTGCATGTTTTATAGGTTTTACTGTTAATAAAATCTAAAAAAAGAAAAGGAGTGGAACCCGATGTGGTCTTTTTTGCTGTTGTAGAACATCAAGGTACATCATGTGCGTTCTGAGATGCTTTTCTGCTCACCATGGTTGTAAAGAGTGGTTATTTGAGTTACCTGTCAGCTCAAACCAATCTGGCCACTATCCTCTAACCTCTCAGATCCACGAGGCATTTCCGCCAGTGGAACATCCGCCCCACTGGATGTTTTTTGTTTTTCACACCAGTTTTCAGTCTCTGGAGTTTTCTGTGAAAATTCTCTGCATTAAAATTCCAGGAGTTCAGATGAGTACATAGTGTTGTTTTCAAGGGATGTGCAAATCTTTTGCCCTAGTGACTTATAAAAGAACAGTTCATGGTAGGTGACTCAGACTTTTTGGACCCTATGGTGATCTATGGTTGGTTAATTTGACATTAAACATGACGGCGCATGTCCGTGCTGTGTGCTGATGTGAGCGGTGTGTGAAACGTATGATTACAGTGAAGCCTTGTCTGTTTCTGTTTAGGTGACGAGCATGGTAAGTACTTTGTCCTGAGTATGCTTGTCTTGTCTGTGTTCTGCTTTTTGCGTGCCTGCTTCTTCTCCAGGCCACACCTACGCACACGCATACACACACACACACACACACACACACACACGCGCGTACACACACAAACAACACACAGCTCTGCCAGCATGTTCACCTCCAGCTCACACCCACCGCCTCTATTCGATCACAGCTGCACTGGCCTGCTAGCATTCAGCTCTTTCTGCTTCTCCAGAGTTATTATCTGCTAGCTCTTTGTGCTTTTTCAACATTGCACGGAGCAATGTTGTTTTCTTTTTTTTTTTTTTTTTTTTTTTTTTTTTTTTACTTTAATAAGACCATGTTGGCGTAAGGAAGGATGTCTTTTGTAGCCTTTGTGCACTCGCAGGTCTGTGCCCGTCTCTTGGAGCTTGTTAATTAACCTTTGCCATGTTGATGTGTGCAAAATTGTAAGGATGCCTTGAATCGAAGACAAACCTGAATGTCTATGTGCAGGGTTAGCCTTTAGCCTCATCAAGAAGATTAAAGCTCAAGTTAATGAGTCAGTATATAAAGGAGAAAGACTCTTAACCACAGTGTTCTCCGCGCCTGCATTCACCATTAGCTTCGTGTTGTTGACTCTGTTCAGCAGCCTTGATGGCTCAACGTAGAGGGAAAATGTAACACGGTGGAGAAAAGGTTATTATTGCTTACTTTTTGCTTGTTAAAGACGTTTTATTTGTCAGAGAGGGACACTTGTGGTGATAGCACTAACACGCAGATTAATGTATGGATGTACTACTTTTCCTATTTGGCTAATGAATGCGAGTTTAAGTATATGAAAGACATTCTTCTCAGTGCACAGCAGTTGCACAAACACTGATTTTAATCAATCGCCAGGTCTGATTGTGGTGCACATTCCTTTGCAAAGCGAATGCTTTCATGGCCATGGACCGATGAACTTTATAGCTCCTTTGCTTGACTGGCTTGGTCTTCGTATCGTACAATGCCATGCACATCTTTCCCTTTTACTGCTGGACTTTTTTTTTTGCCATCCTCTTTGAATCTTAACCACTTTTTATACAGGATCAGACCGTGAAGGACAAAGCTCTCCAGAGCATGGCATCCATGTCCTCAGCACAGATCGTCTCTGCCACGGCTATCCACAACAAGCTGGGCTTGCCAGGCATCCCTCGACCCGCCTTCCCTGGAGCGGCTGGGGTAAGAAAGCCCAATCTCATTACACACATATATATACACACACACACACACACACACGTGCACACACACACAGCATGTCCACATCTACTGCACACATCCACATCTGATAAGGACACCACTGCTGTAGTCCAGATAACAGGCCAGCATGGCACATAGTACACCTGGGTTTACAGGAAGAGGGCTAACACTCAGCGTGTCCGAGTATCACAGGCCTGCAGAAAGTGTGTATGAGTGCGGCTAGGCTTTGCTTTGTTGTCTATTTATGTATCTAATTCTCTAGTTTTGGCAGGGCATGATATCCACGGGACAGCCAGGATCCTCACAAGAGTGAGTATATCTGCATTTCTATTCTTTTTTTTTTTTTTTCCCCATCATCCTTCCACCTGTATCTTTCTACCTCTAATTAAACTGCACTCACACTCTGCTTCTTATTGTTAATCTTTATTTTTTCTGCTTCTGCCAATTTGTGTCAATCATCACTATTTCATCCCCTATTTTAACATCCCCATATACCCCATAATACAGAGGTGCTAATATTTACGCTTTAGTTGTTGCATTTATGATTTTTGACCCCTTGCTAAGCTGATACAGAGACAAAATGTTAATAAAATCCACTTGTCGGAAAAGCCAGTTCACCGAAGGGGAAAGGACGCCGGAGGTGAGACAGAATATCGTTGTCTCGAATCTCGCAATACAGAATACTGGCGAGACGTATTTAGTAGTAGCATACCGAGCAAGTAGTCCAAAATGTTGAGCTAATCAGGAGGAAGCGTTATGGCACGTGTCAAACACAAGTGCACTCCGGTTTCTGCTGCGGCTGAGCGCGGGTTAAAATCGATGCCTGTGTGCTGCGCTTCATGTAAGTCACACTCGTGGCTAAGAGAATTCAGAAGTACATTGTGCGTTGTGCTGACAGTGGCGTGACCAGAAATTAATTTCAGAGGGATGAGGAAATACAAATGAGATCACGATTATTTTTCTCATCTTTACATTTAAATTGGTAAGTGTGACATGCTTGTGAATTTCAGGTGGATATCAGACAGCAGTAGCGGTGATGACAAGGATTTGTTATTTAGCTTAATCATCTAAGGCCTAATCTACCACCAAACGGTCTTTCCATATTAATAACGTTACCATGAAATACATATATAACACCGAAAAAGATTAAAATAACATACTAATAATAGTGGAAACTTACGCTATTTTTCTTACAATACAGTGGATTAATATTTCAGGGGTTCAGTTTGTTGTTACACAAAACAAATGTATAAAATGGAATGTTTTATTTGTGTCGGTACCACCTCATGTCGATATCGTCTCGTGAAGCCTGTATCAGGAGCTCTCTCGTAATCATGGCTTTAGAGTATTGTCTCATGCCTTAGGAAAGTGGTTACTTTCGCTTTGTGGTGACCTGCAGGTGAACTTTGACCTGTGAATTCGCAAACCTCTTGTCTTGTGAACCAATATAAAACAAGAAAACGTGATTCCATTGTCTGTTTATATTTTGTGTATGAGTATGTGTGCTATTTCCTTTCTTTGATTCACATAAGAGGATATGCAGAGCAAAACCTTCAGGGTTCTGTGTCTTGAACCTTCCTTTTCCTCTGTTTTAGCATCAAGCCGTTTGCGCAGCAGGCCTACCCCATCCAGCCCACCGTCACAACAGCAATTTCAAGTAGGTCATATTTTGTATTTCTTTTCAATTCAGGTGGGTCATTAAGTGAGCAGTGCTAACTTGTAGGTGTTTGTGTGTGTGTGTGTGTTTGAGCAGGTTACGAGTCCACAGCAGCACCAGCACCCACAGTACCAGCATGGCAGGGCCGCTCCATCGGCACCAGCAAGCTCAGGCTGGTCGAATTCTCAGCTTTTCTGGAGCAGCAGAGGGAGCCGGAATCAGTGAGTAATAACACTCAAGGACGGGTTCTTCTGAAGTGCTTCTGAGGATGATTCAATGTCTGGAACACTCAGAACAATAGAATTTGACACAGTGGCTGAGAGGTACAAAATCCTACAAAACTGCCACAACACTAAACAAAATTAAAAATGTAGGACAAAAAAAAAAAATCTGGCAATGCAAAACACAATCAGACAACAGAACAGAACCTGACGGCACGAAAAACTTCAGACAGCACAAGAAACACTGACAAAACAAATCATCAGGTGTCACAGGATACTCTGACAACACAAAACAAAATCTGACAAAACAGAAAAATCAGACATCATCAAAAATCTCAAAGCACAAAACAAAATTAAAAAACATAAAGCAAAATCTGAAAACAAAATGAAACCTGACGACACAAAAGAAAATCTGCCAACAAAAAAACGTGAGGTTTTGTTTAATGGAGTGGAATTTGCAATTCAAAACCTGGAAAATACAAAATTAATGCTAAGTTTGATTTAATACAATATTTGGCCAAAAGTATGTGGACACTTGACCATTCAAACCCATATGTACCTTTTGAACAGATTCCTATTCCAGATTTATCCCTTCCACTCTTCTGGGAAGGCTTTCCACTAGATTTTGAAGAAAATGTAGTGTTTATACATCATTCATCACCAATAGTTCTGGAGATGGTCATCCAACTTGGACGTGTGGTTCCGAGATCAACTTTTCTGACATGCCCCGCCCATTTCTGCTTCAGAAGCCTGTTTGGAAGGTGGAATAAACCAAATCTGCCTTAAGCCAGATTTCCTCTGATAGAGTTTCTCGAACTGTGTATACACGATATGGTTGTTACACACGCTATTGCTTGCTGCTAATTTACTGAAACATCTGAATGAACGTCCATGCAACCGACGCACGACGCCATCTTTGTCTTAAGCACGGTGTGGAGTGTGTGTTTCAGTGAGAAGGCGAGAGACAAGGCCGGAGAGAAAGGCCAAATACATTTCTGTCCCTCAAAATGCCGACCCTGAGCAGGAGCAGAGCATTTTTTATGATTTCTGTGACGGCGGCGATCCATCTCAGCTTGTCTGCATTCTCCAGACGGTTTTGTTTCACTGTCGATAACAGATGACATCGCTCCTTTGTCAGACCTTTAGCTTTTATGATTTCATATGAAGGCTTTAGGAGAATAAACATGTCGCAAATTTCATGTGTTAAGGGAGCATGGACGTTTTTATGCATTTTTATCATTTAAAAAAGCATCATGTTTTCCAGTTTCTGAGTCTCTGTCTTGTTTCCTTTGCAGTACAACAAGCACCTTTTTGTACACATTGGTCAGACAAATCACTCCTACAGCGATGCCCTGCTGGAGTCGGTGGACATTCGTCAAATTTATGACAAATTCCCAGAGAAGAAAGGAGGGCTGAAGGAGCTTTTTGGCAAAGGCCCTCAGAATTCCTTCTTCCTCATAAAGTTCTGGGTAAGTGGACTGGAGGTCAGACAGCATTGTGTCTCCCTTATAATTATGCAGGTTAGGCCGTTAATTTTTATAGTATTTTCTCTTTATAATTAAGTATTAAAGTAACAGTCAGTAATAAAGCTTACAGCCAGTATAAATCAGTTCTGTGATTTATACAACGAGCCATAACATTAAAACCCCTGACAGGTGAAGTGAATAACATTTGATTATCTCATTACAGTGGCACCTGTCAAGGGGTGGGATATATTAGGCAACAAGTGAACAGTCAGTTCTCGAAGTTGATGTGTTGGAAACAGGAAAAATGGGCAACAGTAAGGATCTGAGTGACTTTGACAAGGGCCAAATTGTGATGGCTGGATGACTGGGTCAGAGCATCTCTAAAACCGCAGGTCTTGTGGGTATGCAGTGGTTAGTACCTACCAAAAGTGGTTCAAGGAAGGACAAACAGTGAACCGGCGACAGGGTCATGGGCGCTCAAGACTCATTGATGTGCATGGGGAGTGAATTCTAGCCTATCTGGTCTGATCCCACAGAAGAGCTACTGTAGCACAACTTGCTGAAAATGTTAATGCTTGCTATGGTAGAAAGGTGTCAGAATGCTTGCTGCGTACGGGACTGCATAGCTGTAGACCAGTCAGAGTGCCCATGCTGACCCCTGTGCACCACCGAAAGCGCCTACAATGGGCACGTGAGCAGCAAAACTGGACCATGGAGCAATGGAAGAAGGTGTCCTAGCATTCATGTGGACGTCTTGGTGCCAGATACCACAGCACACCTTGTGACACAGGTCTTGTCTGTCATGCCTCTACGAGTCAGAGCTGTTTTGGCAGCACAAGGAGGACCTACACAATATTAGGCTGCTGGTTTTAATGTTATGGCTGATCGGTGGACGGGCGATTAAAAGAAAAACCTACATAAAGTGTCTTAGTAAGGTTTTGGGTCACTACCACTACACCAGAACAGCTTCAGTGCACCTTGGCATTGACTCGACAAGTCTGTGGAACTGTACAGGAGCAATGAACGCCGCTATTCCAAAAGATCTTCACTCAGTTGGTGTTTTAATAATGGTGGTAGAGACGGTCTCTAATACACCGCTCTAAAACCTCTCATAAATGCTCAACTGGGATGAGAGCGAGGCCAAAGCATATGATTTACATCATTTATACCCTCATCAAGCCATTGACGTGTCCCGTTTTTGGGGGCGGGGTCATCCTGGAAGAGACCACGCCCATCATAGGATAAACACGATCAGTCAGAAGAACGTTATACTGATTTGCAGTGACGCTGCATATTTACAGCGTATGAAATCAACTTATTAAGCTGAGCGACTGAGTGTGTATTATTCACTCTTTGTACATTCACACACTGTTCCGTGCCCTTGCTGAATTTTTGAACTCGTGCCCAGTCCTGCTTGAATACAACAGCCCACTTCAGTCTGAGTTTGCATATGCTCCGGACCATTTGGCTGCTATATTTGGCGTGGCATAAGCAGGAAAAGTGCCAGATCAAAGCCTTCGCTAATTCAGTGTAATATTTCAAAACAATCAGGAGGGGCCCGGCTTGCAGCTCTAATAGCTGTTTAAACGTCGCGCATGTTTTACCCAAAACCAAATGCTAACTAGTGGCAATCGTTACAGTGGTCTGTGTCGGCGGCGAGTGTGAGCCTGCTCAAATTCCGTTTGAAGTGACGAGCGGATCTGAATTTCAAACGAAACCCTGGATCTGCACAATAATGCCTCTCTGGGATATTATGTGAAAATCTAATGGGGCTGCCTTAATGAAGGAAGAGCATGCCGGAGAGGAATATTTACGTTTTTTTTTATTCTTTGTCCCTCTTATTAATTTCTATAACGACCATCAGGTCTTAATGAAAGAGAACAGGCCACTGAGAGCTTTTTTTTTTCCCCCTCACAAGGAGAAAATAGCTTTTAAGTAACGTTCCATTTAATATATTTTTTTATCATCTGCTTTTGAAAGGCCACACTGATAAGGTGCTATTTAACTGGCAGTGTGTAAAGGACCGGCTTGTTAGCTCAGTGCAGTGCTGAACATGAATAGTGTTTTATAAGACAAAATACAGAAGTAAGGGATACAGATTTCATGGTGACATTTCCATATTTCACTCCTTAATGCATTTGAACAACTCAGGTTTTTTTTTTTTATGTGTCAGTCTTTACAATAAGCCTACACTACACATCTTGTCCACTAGATGGCAGCTGTATACCGGACACTATACATATTTTAGTATACTGTGTGTGCCTTTTTTTTTTCATTGATGTGCAGGCTTTATCATTCTATTAGCTCTACAACGACACCGATGCCAATACTGACACTTCTACACTTCTGGTTCTTCTTAGGCCGACTTGAACTGCAACGTTCAGGAGGAAACCGGGGCCTTTTATGGCGTCACCAGCCAGTACGAGAGCCCGGAGAACATGACCATCACCTGCTCCACTAAAGTCTGCTCATTCGGCAAGCAGGTGGTGGAGAAAGTGGAGGTAGGATTTTGCACACAATGTGTGTATCTTAGTGCTAATCAGGATGTGAGTTATGGTGGGATTAGACAAGACAGTTTAAAAAAAAAAAAAAAAAAAAAAAAAGGAAAAAAAGAATAGAAGAAAGGATGGGGGTGATGGTGGTTTTTATCAAGGACAAATTCTTTTTCTTATTTTTGATTTTTATAAGTGACCTTAGATCTGAGAAAGGAAATATAAAAATATAACGCTATTATTATTATTATTAGTAGTAGTGTTAATAATACCGTGACTGTAATAAAATAGAATAATTTATACAATAATTCTAATATTATTACTATTTAAAATAACAAAAACGTTTATAAAATTTTAATATCATTTTAATATAATTAGTATAATGATTAGAAATAATAATTGTTGTTGTTGTTGTTGTTGTTGTAGCATTGATGGTTATAATTATTTTGCGTTTTGTCCAGACGGAATATGCTCGTTTCGAGAACGGCCGCTTCGTGTACCGGATAAGCCGCTCCCCCATGTGCGAATACATGATTAACTTCATCCACAAGCTCAAACACCTGCCTGAGAAGTACATGATGAACAGTGTGCTGGAGAACTTCACAATCCTCTTGGTGAGTCACTGGGTCATTTTTTTATTTTTTTATTTTTATTTTTTCACCTCTGACCTCCAGGCCCCTCCCACCTCAGCCCGTAGGAGAGGGTGGTGGGTCAAACCCTTGCTCGGCTGGATGGAGACGGGTCAGCATTCCTGGCATTCTTTTCACTTACCAGCAACCGTGGAGGGATTAAAAAGCCATTTCTCTTCCACGCAGCTGTGTTTCCTGGATCTTTGTGCATCATTTCCTCTCTCTGTAGTCCTCACATTCTTATCCTCGTCCTCTTCCATGCCCCTAAAATCCCTTCCATGGCTCTAATCTAATCTCTAGGGCTGCCGGACTTGAGCTGCATTCACGGTGCCTTGTACG
>CM040985.1:3498893-3514812 GCA_022985145.1 Pangasius djambal | reverse complement strand
TGCACTCAAGCACAGTAAATTCACAGAACTGTGAAGGTGCAGCAGGGAGGAATGCACTAAAAGTTGCAGGAAGATAAAGTGATTTTACCCGCATCCTCCTATCAGTAACAAGGGACACACTGAGCTTTTTTTCACTACATAATCTACTGGAACCTTTGCCACTAGAAACCTTGAGCTGTGCGTTTTCCACGTTTGGCCACCAGTTCAGTCCGAAGGTTCCAGGTTTATTTTTTTGGTACCTGATCAAGAATGGCACCAATACCAACAGGCAACTAGTGGGAACTTGCAGAATTGTTCAGTACTGTTTGGCTAGGCACAGTGGTTCAAATAATGTGGATCAATAGCCACTGCTTATTCTGAACTATGGAAGCTGCACTATCCAACAGTTAAATTATGCCGTTTAACTACTCAAGCTCATTTTGTCCACCTTTGAGAGTTAGACAATGAAAGCCAAATACATTTACTTCACGGTTGCAATATACTGTACTTTTAGTAAAATAGTAAAAATAAATAGTTAAAAATAACTTATACCTAGACTGTATAACTTCAACTGATATTTTTTCCTCCTTAAATAATATTTTATTTTATACTAATGTTGTGGGATTTGAAATGTAAACCATGGTTTTCTCAATTTTCTAAAGATGTGGATGGTCTGGGATATGGCCATTATATCCAACAGGTTATGTCTAATTTCAGCAGGTGATTTAGAAGTTGCTAATTGTTGGTCCAATTACATTACACTTTCCAATTACACTTTGCTTTGTGTTATTCATTTCTAATAAAGTCTATTGGGCAAAGGTATCAGAATACCTAAGCAAACAGAGATCATTTGGGAAGGTTTTTGTTTTTGAACGTGCAGTGGTTGATGTGGGTTGTTGATATATATATATATATATTTTTTGTCTGAATGAAATTGCCAACATTTTCAACATTCAAGAACCATTTCAACATTCACACCTCTAACAAGGGTAGCATGGTGGTGCAGTGGGTAGTGTTGACAACTCACAACGCCAGGGTCCTCGGTTTGATCCTGAGCTCGGATTACTGTCTTTGTAGGGTTTTGCAGCGTCCTCATGTTTTCACCATGCTGGTAGGTGGATTGGCTATGCTAAATTGATCGTGTGTGTGTGTGCGCGTGCTGAACGATGATGGACTGGCATCCTATCCGAGGTGTATTCCCTTCTCATGCCCAGTCTTCCCGGTATCGGCTGTGGATCCACCACAACCGGTGGTTGGCCTGGATAAAGTGGTTACTGAAAATGAATTTCCAACATTTTAGTGCATCCACAAATTTGATCCTGAAATACATGCTTACTCAGATTCTCTAGACTGCTGTAAACATTTCTCAGGCTCCCCTGTTATCACAGTTCTTACCCAACCTTGCTTTGAGCAATAAACCTGCCATAACAGTGATAACAGACTGTTTATTATTATTTCTCTATCTAGTCTATAATCTTCTGTTTAATTGTTTGTATACAAGACAAGCTCGTATGCAACTTCTTATCACACCTTCTTTCACATGTCTGTACCTTACTACCCACGCACTACACACCGACACACACACACACACTCCGCTGACTGAATTGCAACATCAGAGACTCATTACATGCAGGTCTCCTTAGTGTCAGATCAGTAAACTTGATTCTATCATGCGAGGTTTTTTTTTTAATGAAGAAACACAAACTGTAGTGACTTGGGGGGAAATAAACCTGAGTGAGAAATGAATCTGCACACAATCATCCTGCTTATTTTTGGTGTACAATGTACAAAAAAACAACAGCTAACAAGCAAACCACTATGTGCATGGATAAAACAACTCTCTGATCTAACTATATTGCAGTCATTGGGAAAATCTCAATGCATCCTTGAAAGGTGAAAAAAAGAAAAATGTACCTGTAATTTATTTATGAAAGGTGTGGGTGCTTTGCAGCAAGACAATCTGAAGTTGTTACTGAATTTTTTTTTTCTCAGATATGGATTGGATGTAATTGTAAAGGCAAAGCGCAGGCATACATCTAGAATATGCACAGTATATTACATTTACAATATGCAAAATTGTAAACATTTTGAACATAAGTGTATTTTTTTCACTATAAACATGTCATATTTGAGCATTTATGATATTTCGATAAAGTAGGAATGTCTGTAAAACCTAAAACACACACCAAAATAATCTTGTTGCTATAAATCTTTATTGCTATAATAATTATTATATTGTTATTGCTATAAAATCTTTTGTGCTACGGAGATTCAGACTTGTGCACTCAACTGTATTCTGACTTTCTGTAAAACGCAGACTCTCCGAATGGAGTGTCAAGTTCTGCAGATGAATATTCTTTTTATTTCCCCAGACCTACAATACAACACAACACAATACAATACAATACAATACAATACAATACAATATAAGGGTGTAATTTAATGACATCGTCTGTGTCTGTATCTGTTTAGTTCTCCAAATATCTGTGTCTGTATTTGGATTTAAACCTGAAGTGGGCGTGGCCTAAACCAGAAGCTGTTTTATTATTATTGTTGTTAAATATACACCCTACCACTATCCACTGGAAACACTGGAAATCACTGGAAAAAACCCCAGAGATAGAAATGACAGAACTGTCAGCATGGTGTGTGAATTCTAGCGCTAACAGTTCCTTAACCTCAGCTACATCACTTCAGTTCGTAAGTAGTCTAGACCGTTTTTAAAATCCCGTTTGCGCAGTTATTATTTTTGTTTGTACCTCCCTACATTTTTTTCCCAATGAATTTGTTTGGTTCTATTTTCCAAAATATAAACAAAGTAGTAGCCTAATTTAAACCACCACAACCCTGATCAGGCAGTTACTAAGGATGCTGCAAATGCATTGCACTGCACTGAAAACAAAAACAAACAAACAAACAAATAAAAGTGATCTCCTATACATATCTTTATTTCTATCTGTTTAGAGAACATTATCTGTTCATTCTGAATAATGTTTCCACATATGTTTATATCACTACAGTATAAATATTGTATATTATTGCCATTTATTATTAAATGGCAATAATAAAGAATCTGCATGTGGTTATAGGTATACAGTAGTCTCTGTATCTGTGTTCAGCATGTGTTTTGGCTTGGCACAGTCCAGGTGCAGCGGATTGTCTTACAGAAAGTATTATATTTCACATAGAGTACATTGTCATTTACACCCCAATGCCCTAAAGCACTGTGTACTCTGTGTTTTTTTTGGGCAAATATAACACCTAACATAGTATGCTGGGAAAGTTGGATGTTTTAAGTAAAAAGCAAATTTGAAAAAACACCACCAGTGAACATTATGTTAATTAAAGTGGGGTATTTAATAAGACATTCTTTCCCATCTCAGATTTGTCATCTTCTCATTGCTTACTATATGAAAATATACTGGAGATGAATATCTGAAAAATTGAGTGAATATAATATTGATTTAAAATTTCTCCAGAACAGGACAGAACCATCTTGCTCTCGTCAGGTTCTTAATGCATTAAACAAAGAGCACTGGACTCAGAGCATGTGTGAGCGTTTATAGGTCTTCAGTGAATGAGTTTTTTTAGTGTGGCCACCCAGGCTCGTGGTATTTAGGTGTAATGATGCAGAAAGGAATTTCACCTTCCTTTGGTTGGGTGGAAATCAGCATTGTGCTTGTTTAGAACAAAAAACATGGACCAGGCTGGAAAATGCACATGTCTTTACAGAGTTCAGATCAGGGGCAGATCTAAAGCATGTCCAAATCAAGTCATATTTTAGGATATACTGCCAATATACTTATATATACTGCCAATATACTTATATATTGGCAGTATATATACAGTTAGGTCCGGAAGTATTTGGACAATGACAGAGGTTTGGTGATTTTGCCTTTATACACCAGCACAATGGATTTGAAATAAAACAATCAAGATGTGATTGAAGTGTAGACTTTCAGCCATTTTCCATTTTCAATTTTCCATTCAAGTACCTCCATTTTCAGGGGCTCAAAGGTATTTGGACAATTGACTGACAAGAAGTTAATTGAGCAGGTGTGGTCCATTCCCTCATTACTTCAAGACAAATGAAGCAGATAAGGTCTGGAGTTGATATCAGGTATTGAGTTGACATTTGGCAGCTGTTCGACTGGAGCTACTGGAGATCTCAGTGCAAGTGAAGGAGGCCATCATTAGGCTGAAAAAACAACATGAATCTATAAGAGAGAGAGCAAAAACCTTAGGTGTGGCCAAGTCAACAGTTGGGTACATTCTTAAAAAGAAAGAAAGTACTGGTGAGCTCAACAACATCGAAAGGTCTGGAAGACCACGGAAGACAACTAAAGTGGATGATCGCAGAATCCTTTCCTTGGTGAAGAAAACCCCCTTCACAACATCAACAGAAGTCAAGAATACTTTGGAGAAGGTAGGCGTATCATTGTCAAAATCTACAATCAAGAGACGCCTTCATGAATGTAAATACAGAGGGTTAACAACAAGGTGCAAACCACCGGTGACTTCAAGAACAGGAAAGCCAGATTAGACTTTGCCAGAAAACATCTAAAAAAGCCTCCCATGTTCTGGAATAAGATTCTTTGGACTGATGAAACCAAGATTAACTTGTACCAGAATGATGGGAAGAGAAAAGTATGGTGAAAGAAAGGAACAGCTCATGATTCAATGTATACCACATCATGTGTCAAACATGGTGGAGGCAGTGTTATGGCATGGGCATGTATGGCTGCCAATGGAACGGGCTCACTGGTGTTTATTGATGATGTGACTGCTGACAGAAGTAGCAGGATGAATTCTGAGGTGTATAGGGCTATACTCTCTGCTCACATTCAGCCAAATGCTACAAAACTGATAGGACGCAGCTTCACAGTGCAGGTGGATAACGACCCTAAACATACTGCGAAAGCAACTCAAGACTTTTTGAAGGCAAAGAAATGGAATATTCTTCAATGGCCAAGTCAGTCGCCTGATCTCAACCCAATAGAGCTGCTTTTCACTTACTGAAGACAAGACTGAAGGCAGAAAGACCAAAAAACAAGCAGCAACTGAAGGTGGCTGCAGTGAAGGCCTGGCAAAGCATCTCCAGGGAGGAAACTCAGAATTTGAGTTTTGAGAACATGGGCTCCAGACTTCAGGCAGTCATTGACTGCAAAGGATCCAAGTATTAAAATTCTGGTTATATTTACAATTATGTCACTTTGTCCAAATACCTTGAGCCCCTGAAAATGGAAGTACTTTGCTTAAAATGGCTGTAATTCCTAAATGGTAAATGCCATATTTTTGTGGAACCTCTTAAAATAAAGCTGAAAGTCTACACTTCGATCACATCTTGATTGTTTTATTATAAATCCATTGTGGTGGTGCAAAAAGACAAAAACACTGTCATTGTCCAAATACTTCCAGACCTAACTCTCTATATATATATATATATATAAATGGCTTGTTTTGAGTAGAACTCATTTTGTGATAAAATACAATATAATTGAAATGTAGTCCATAGGCTGATTCCTCTCATGGTCTCTTCCTTATGTCATCTCAGAGAGTTTTTTCTGGTTACTGTCACCTCTGGCTTGTTCATTTTTTAAAGTGCTATACAATTTACAAAAGCTCATCGGTTTCTTAACAGCAGCTCTTATGCAACAGAAATATACTGTGATAGATTTACCATTCTGTCAATATATATTTTCCCAGTGTATTTCACATTAATCATAATAATATAAATTGCAGTATACGATTACATATAATGGTTCTCAGCTTCCTAATGATGGTTTACATACTGTATATTTCCCTTATACTACAGTGCTTGACTCTGTTTGGTCAGAAGGTGTTGATTAGTTTTCTATAACAGCATCTCTGGCAGTAGTTTTGACTGTATGCTTCATTGTAAAACGTATCAGAGCAAGTGCATTATTTCTATAGTAACAACTTACATGAACGTGTATGGCAGATGCTCCAAATTGAATTAAAAAGTGTTTCATTGTTTAAGTGATTAAGTGTTTAATAGTTGATATGGTGATGTTTTCTATAAAGAGGCATTTATTTAACATTTTTGGAAGGAGTCTCTACTGTCAGCACTGTAACTGTGGCTTTGCGGTTCCTCAGTAACATGACAGGCTGATTTATTTATTTTATTTTTTTTTAAATCATCATCTTCAAGAGAGCGAGAAAAAAGTGAGGCTGATGAGAGAACGGCTGTTTATAGCTGCTATAACACAAATTAGACCAGGAACTTGTTTTGTGGACATTCCACAACATTAAGTATAACTATAAATTGATAATAAGTCTCAGGTGATGTTCTTTAATTAATAATAAGCTGATATCATTGGCAAATTGCTGTGCTATAAGAGGAATAAACTCTTCTTTGGAAAATAGGCTTTTTTTGGAAAATTATCAACTTAGCAGCACTCCACATATTTCAGCACCCTGTTATAGACTATTCTCCTAGAACATCATGGCCCCAAGTGTTTTCTTCATTGCGTGAATGAAAAGCAACAAAATTCTGAATATTTTAAAATATAGTTACAATATTTTTGAAGACAAAATGCCTAGTTGATGTCACCGGTGTGGATTTCTCTTTCCATTACAACCACAACTGATCAGATGTTGCCACATAGTAATATGTGATGTGATAGTATTGATGCTCCAGGATGCATTTTAGTCTGGTTTTAGACTGAAATAGTCATAAATCTATGTTTAACAGTCTCTGCGCTTAAAGTACGGCAGTTGTGATGCTGCTTCTATGAAACCCATGTTTATGGCTCAAATGATTCATTGAATCAAATGAATCAAATGAGAGAACTACAGAAGAGATAAACAGACATTCTATGTTTCAATAAGTGTATGACTAGAGAAACATATTGACGTTGTTAGGCACTACATTGTGTATGTGTGTGTGTGTGTGTGTGGGGGGGGGGTCAATGTATGGGTGAATGAGAGGAAATGGACTGAAAGAAAAGAGGAAAAGCCAGCTGTGCCCAGCTACAACACAGGTAACATGTACACATATGCACAGCCTCATAAATGCACATGCACATGCACATACACACACACACACACACACAGTACCCAGCTGCATTCTTAGTACAGCTGAACTCACACACTCTGAAAGTCATCAGTATGTTATTATGAACAAATTAAACAGATGACAGTTGAGGTAGTTTAAGATGCTCTTTTCCTGCCTGTTAATATGCACATTTTCAACCCTGAACCCGAAAGGTTTTCTGAGTGAAGATAAATTGATCCTTTCTAGTTATTTACACCTGAGTGAGCCACACACAAAGATAATCAAGTCTCAGGACCCATTAGACACTCCTCCACTTCCTCAGAGTCATAGATGGGCATCTAATGAGGTTAACATTCCTCCTGCTCTGAAAAGCTCTCAGACTTAATGCTCTCTGGTGCTATTTAATTCTACGGCAGCTGTTCATGGAGAGGGGTGCACTTACATCCGCAGTTTAGCTCAACTAATTGGAAAAGCATGAATTTGGGTGGATGTAAAGCCCAACTCTGATGGAAAAAAAACGATCTGTGAGAAGCTCTTAAAGTCAATGTTACTTTGTCGAAAGAATAAATGGCTGCATGTATGGCACTGTGCTCCTAAAAATGAACAGCAACACTCTACAAGGATACAAAGATAGTGACGGTTTTACAGGCTTTTGAACACTCCTCTAAAACATTTCAGGATTTTTTATGTTCTTTGGTTCGTGCATGTTGATGTCTTCAAATCCAGAGACTGAGTCGGCTGCTTGCAACCATTTTTGCGATGATTTGGATATATGTTTGGGGTCATTGTTGAAATATTCCTCCACAGCCAAACATTAACCTCTTGGCAGAGGTGCATAAATCTCACACTACAGCCCATGGACCACCAGCTGCAAAACAGCATAAAAGCCTCAGTGATCCACTCCCATATTGTACAATGGGTCTGGGGGCTTGTCCTTGTATGTCCTCTTTTTTATTCAATATGCTGCTGGTGTTCTTTTCATGGCCATAATTGTAAAAAAAAAAAAAATTGCAATAAATAAATAAAAATTGTTCAGTTATTTAGTGCAATCTTTCGAAACAGCTTGTTGTCATGGAAGATTCTTTGAATAACTGATTAAGAAACTTAATGAGAATCTGTAATGTTGCAATTATTTGAAAGAAAATACTATTGTTAAAAAAGTTGTACTGAGAAAATTTCTTAGCAAAACAGTAAGTAAGGAATAAAACACAACAGGGCTGTTATAATAAATAATCATACAATCGTACGATAATCGTTTAAAAAACAACACATCCTAAACAGTTTTATTCCTATAGAATATTCTGCAGCAAGAGGAATAGTAAACATCTCCTCAAAGAAAACCTTACCTTATCAAGAACTACCCGTCAGCTTTTAAGTCACTGCACAAGTTGTTACTATAATGATAAAAATTATAACGTATTAAAATGTGCACATTAATATAAACCTTGCAGGCAGAAATACTGTCCAAGCTGCTGTTACAGAAGAATTCAAGACCTTCTAACCAATCAGAATGGAAAATTCAGCAGCACTATGGTAGACATGGTAAATTAAATCAATGTACATAACATTTATTTCATACCATTGCATTTGCCCATTCTCTTGAAGGATGCCAAGTATTTTTATATTTTTACTGTATTACATTTTGTACACTGATTGAATTAAAACTAAATGAACCACTGCCTTTGATTTAAATCCAAACACCTTACTGGAGAAAAGGATGTTTCTCCAGCTGGAGTGGTATACATAATAGCAAAAGCCCACATACATGCGAGTAGTATTGCAGCAGATGACGAGAATGGACACGCTGGTAATACTTCAGAGAAGCAGCAGTCATGATGGATAAATGGATTCTCCTCTAAAAAGACCAGGATTGAGTTACAAACCTATGACCTTTTCTAGTTTGACTCTGTGTACAATGATGATTCTCTGTAATCATTTTGCACAATCAGACTCAGGTCTTTAACATGCATGTTACCATCACATGCCCTCTTATCGCATTCAGTATTTCTCAGAGTACTTTATGCTGTTAAACCGAGCAACAGGATATATGTAAGCAGACTAAGGATCTCTCTGACCATATACTCTAATCTCTGTAAGCTCGCTTTTAAAGATATAAAGAAAGCTATTTCCAATCTCAGAGTTGCAACGTTTCCGATTGATGTAAACGTATGTCTTACCATTTAAAGGGCTATCAGAAATTCAGTAATACAAAAGTATAGAATGCAAACACTGCTGTGTTGAATGTTGTATGATTTGAATTTTGGCAAAAACCCTCTCATCAAGTTTGAGGTTCAGGGAATCTTCTGTTTCTGAGGTCAGAACAGACGTTGCTTGTGTCCTCTGAAGGGCTCTTGGGGTAAAGTGCAGAGACCCAGAGCTCATCTCATTGTTCCAGCTTTTACTTGGTGTTTGGCAGTTTGGCAGCAGGACTCTCAGCTGGATGCCCAGCAAAAGCCTGAATAAAAAAAAAAAAACGCAAGCTACAAAGCCTCCTTTCATACAGACAAACAAACGTCTCCTGCTGCTCCCATGAAAGCTTTGCTTACGAAATTCTTGTAATATGAACAGTGAAATTGGGCTGTGATTTCCAAACAGAATGATTAATCCTTCATTAAACCAAGGGGGACTGGTCTTGCATTAACCTTAGCTTAAAAACATAATACATCAATTATAGCTACATACATATGAATGATATAATGCAGTACCACTATCTGGATCTGTTTAGTGCTCCAAATATCCGTAACTGTATTTGGATTTAAACCCAAAGTAGGTGTGTTCTAAGCTGAAAAGGGTTTTTAAAAAAAAAAATTAAATATGAACCCTACCACTGTGTCTTCAGAAACACTAGAAAACATTGGGAAATGCCAGCACTGTCAGCATGATGTGTAACTTCTGGTTCAGTTCCACAACCTCAGCTACATCACTCAAGTTTATAACTGATCTCAACTAGAGATGTGTGCAGGACTGTTTTTTTTTTTGTTTGTAACTGCCTGTGGTATTTTCTAACAAATTTGGCTGGTTCTTGAATCCCAACAATGCCACAGCCATCTGTGGCTGGGATTCAAGAGAACAAACTTGGCCTGTGTTTGCTGGGTGACATATTCTCTCTCCTGTAGCTCACAGCAACACGAGCCAATCGTGGGTGTCCGTGAGCTAATGTATTCAGAAGAGGGTAGATTGCACTTTTGATGTGAGACAGCATGAGCAGCAGTTTGAACAGATGTAGTTGGCTGGCTTCACCTGTCTCGGAGGAAGAACATGTTAGACTTCATCCTCCCTGGTTTCTATTCTATTTCCCAAGATACCTTTTCCCAAAGAAGCTTTCTGGCAAGATTTAAAAAAAAAAAAAAAAAAAAAAAAAATCTGAATAGTACACCTCCTATTTCTTATCTGTGTTTGTATCTGTGTATTTCAACACATTATTTGTTCATTCTGATAATGTATTCATATTCGATTACTTCCGTAATACATACACAAAAAAACAAACATATAAGGATTAAGATACTTGCAAAATGTACTTTGCTCAATGGTCTGATGCAAGAGATAAAAGTTGTTTGTACTTTTTGTTGTGTATCAGTGTGAGTATCAGTACCGTCTTCCAAATAGTAATGGGATATTCTGGGAGAATAAAGAGTAGGAGGAATCTTCTTTGACAAACCAAGTGTGCATTGGTCAATCACGAGCCCTCTGCAGTACTATGTAAAGAATATAAAAATTCTCTAAATAAAGAGTATATTAAGGTTTTAGATATCTTTAGGCAGACTGACTGTTTAAACTGGCTCCTTAACCAACATGATCTTTGCAGAAAGGCTAGGGAAGATTGAAAAGTGTATAAACAACATAGTTTTTGTGAAATATGTTTACGGTTTCTTATATTTGAGGTGACAATGTATATCATATGGATCCAACATCTGACAGATTTTCCCACGCCGCCACACATAGCTATTTGCTGGTATTCTCCCAATGTACAGGCAACTGTCAATAAAGAGCTGACACTGCTCTCTGTGGCACCCCAGGTCCTGAAAATAGGAGAAATTAAAAAAAAAAAAAAAATTATGTGCACCCCAGTATTCAACCAATCAATAATAAAATCCCATAAATGGTTAAGACATGAGCAGAAACCATTATAAGACCAGCTTCTTATAGCAGACAGATAATGTCTATAACAGATAATGTGCCTAATATGTGTTACAAATATTAGGTGGACTATTCGTTGTTTTATTTATTTATTTATTTTTTTTTTTTTTTAGAAAACTTGCCAGAAAGGATTACAGGAAATCTGGTTGAGATTAAAAGTCTCCATCAGGACATACAAATCATGCAAGTTGGAGATTTTGACTTTCATGCAGGCGTCAGCGGGCAGTCAGATATGAAGCTTGAAGATATGAAGGGACAAACAAAGACCTGTGCGGCGCTGTGTGAGGTCTTTACGGCATCCTTAGTAACTGCCTGGTCAGGGATGCAGTGGTTAAATGAGGCTACCAGTGGAAATATGAATATACAGTATGTGTAATAAGTCTCTTGCAGAAACATATGGATTTTCACTGACACTTTAGGATGTTGCAATGGATATTTTGAATATCATGATACTATATTTCCATTGTACAATTACCATACAGTGAATTTATTACTTTTTAAAAAATTCTGAGTATCACTGACTGTGAGGTTGTGTATTGTAGTGGCTTGTGTTGCATCCACAGGCTCAACACAAGGTGAAACCAGACCCACAAACATCGGGTCTGGTAAGTCTGACAGTGTGTAACAGGAGAAATGTGTGTACCATCCACACCTAATCCTCCAATGACCATACCTTAGTAGAGTCAAGTAGTGCATTCAGTGGCCTCTTTTCACTTCTTTACATGGCTTTTTTTTTCTCTTGGAGAAATGTCAGCATCTATTTGGGCATGGCCTCTAGGGAACAGACTACAATGCTGCCTCTCTCTGTGCACGTCTAGGCTAGTGTGTGATCAGCACAGCAGCAACACACTTCATTTCAGTTTATATTAGGGCAAATATGCATTTTCAACATGTTGATTTTTCAAAAAGTAGCAATTCTAGAAAATTCTGCAGGTATGTATGCATACATAATCCCCCAGTTCGACTTGGCTCTCTCAAACTTAAAAAAGCTTTTTAAAAACTTTTTTTCTGCCACTACTTGAGAAATAAAGGTCCGGTCTGGTGGGATTGGTGTGATCTGGCAGATCTCTCTGGTTTCTCTCAAGTCCCTGTTCACTGTTCTCCATCTCCACTATACAGTAAGTGTGTACAATGCCACCATTCTCCTGCTGCTGCAGACCTCAGCTACACAGATAGCATCAGCTCTCACACATTGTTCTTATCCCTGGGGGTATGCTTTTAAAATGTTGGCAGAGAAGTGATCAAGGAGGAAAAGAAAGAAGGAGTTGTTTTTAAAGGAGTTCAGCTGATTTAGTCAAGTGCATTTAAGCAAACAGTCCAACTTTGCTGTTGTAATTCTCCTTTTTCCTCTAGACCCAATAATAATATCAAACTATATTATGTCGTATTTTTTGTTTTGAGTTCAAGATCTCAAAGTGGCTTGTACAGTAGATTAACGATTGGAAGTTTAAGCTACTGTATGTATTTATGTTGAAGCACAGTCTATGAATGAATCAGGTTAAACAAGTCATTTTTAAAAAAAAAAGTTTCCCTTTTTTCCTCCCCAATTTGGTCACCTGCCATCAGCCAGTTATCATTCCATGCATTTTTTTTCAAACTGTTTCTCCTGCTGCATTTCAGGGCAGTGTAACACAATTAGTGGAAAACACTGCCCTCTTCCACATACATAAGCTCACAGATGCCCATGATTGGCCAGTGTCACTGTGATTGACAGGGGAGAAAAGAGTATGGCCAATTTTGCTCCCTTGGCTCCCAGGCATGTATGCCTGTGCCATCATCAGGATTCAAACTACATATTAACACATTTACGAGCCTAATATTTGAACAATTGGATTGTGTGGATTGTGTTCATAAAATAAATCTGTAAAATAAATCTGTTAAAGGAGTCCCTGGATCCAAAAAGTTTCAGAACCCCTGCTCTACATCACCTGAGCAAAGTACTCAGGATGGGCTATGCTGCTCCAGGAGAACAGTAATATATGCTGGAGCTAAATTATTCAGAGCTTTAAAAGTAGGATTTCGTAGTCAAGATGAAATTTGACAGCCAGCAGACACCAGTTAAGTAAGCAGTAAAACACAGAAGAATGTTTTATAATAAGAAACTAATCATCGACGGGGTGGTGTCATGCGGTCGATTGCAACATGAAGGACCATTACCACCCTGGAGTTGATTATTTTCCTATAATAGCACACCCTAGTTTCTCAGCATCATGTCTTGTTTTGTCTAATGTTTCTTAGGTGATAATAATAAACCATTTTAGAGATGTTATTCTATGGGAAGCAAGAATAATATCAAGGGCTTTAGCCAGTATTTGCTTTCACAGAATAGTTATACATACAGTATATGCATGTCTTTGATCATAATTTAGGAGAAGAACACTTAAATTCATATAGGGCTTTCATACAATCTTTGATATAATCTTGCATTTTACTTAGCCGTGCTCAAGAATCTGGCCATACCGCTATAACATACAGTATATAAATAAAACATTAGGGCTCTGTGTATAGGGAAAATAATAAAGGGCCTTTATCAGTAGTAATCTAACATTGCTGAACTAACATTCCTGAGGCAGCATTCACTGTTATTGTTTATTATTGTGATTTCCTACTCCCTACATCAAGAGGAACGCTCCACCAGATAACCCTCTTCCCTGCTGCCTCTATTTTGATACGGTCAATGAATAGAATAAGCTGAATTCCCCACTATCTTTGTCTAGAGTACAGCAACACACACAGGCAAACACACACACACACATACTCACACAGCAGTGTCTGGATCTTGTGACTCATGTCTCCAGCATAAAAAAGAACTTGTTGGAATCTCGACTGCAAAAAAAGTATCTAGACTACAACCTTGGTCAAAGGGCCAAAAATCTCTGCTGTCTTACTCTGTCTCGACACAGACTGTGATTCAGTCCAGCTATTGTGTATGTGTCTGACCTTGGGCCAGGGAGAGCCATATCACACCGATGGATCAAAACGAATGTGCAACGAGCAGACTCATGCCAAAGCACAACCTGATCCCAGATAATCCCCTCTCAGGTGTACACACGGTTAATTAGAGCTTGTAGTGGTTTACTCAGACCACAGAGAGGGTTTTTTTTTTTTTTTAACAGTTCTTTCTATGTAGGACATTTAAGTTCACAACCAAGCCCTGAGTATTTTACAGATTAAATATAATAATTATCAAAATCACCTAGATGACATAATAAGGGTAAAATCAGTTAGATTAACTATAGTAATAATCTCAGATAAGTAGTTTATTTATTCACTAGAGATTTTAATCCAAAAGTAGAGAACTGTTAAAAGAGCCGACAGGACTAATTTTCCAGAAGCTAGTGGACGATACTTGTAGGAACTGCAGAGCACCAAAAGAAGGTATAATAAGCTACAATCACTAGTTCAATTGTATCATTTGAGGTACATTGACTTTAATCATCTCACTGAAGCGGCAAATTCAATAGCCTGCTTTCTTGCATGGACATTTTTTCAAACTAGGGAACGTCAGTAAAAGACAAAATACACTAAAATGCATTTTAAGAAGTAAAAAATACCCCCAAAATAAAAATCAAAATACAATAAACTATGAAATCATGCTACAAGAATGTATCAAAAATAGTAATTATATTGATAGTTCTTATTTTGGAATTGCAGGAATGAGTTTCTTAAAGGGAACTGGAATCATATCAGCAGTTCGCAAACCTGTTGTGCAATTCAAGCTTGAGTAAAGCGTGATTATGCTAAAACAGGTCGAATTACAAGACGTTGACAAGGAATCCCAAAAGCAGGCAGGAGAACTGTATATTTGTATGCATCTTTGTGATAAATACAAAAAAAGAAAAAAAACATGAACATGATTTGTGCTCACTATCTATAACAAGGTATGACCACATATTGAAATATCATCTGAGATAACCCTAACCCATCTTTTTTGTTTTCTATAAGACAACCTTAGGCACTTCAAATGACATCTGTGCTGTTCATGAATACAAAAGTATTTTGAAATGATACACCATTTCCCTCAAAACTATCGAGCACAAATAACAGTGCAATGTTTTCTGCAAATCCGGTTTCAAAATGATCGGCACCGCCACAAATATTTAATGAGGCCTTCCTCCATGGAGTGAATGAGAGCACTGAGGCTCATCCTGTAATTTGTAACAAGGTTGTAGAGGGAACTTGGACCACTCACAGCATACATATCCACCGTCTCAATCGCCTTTATAGTCTTCTATAATGTGGTCAGTAACACCTTTCATTAATCTATCATTAATATATATGAACAAATCACTAGTTATTGAGAATTTGACAGTTAACAAATTTATAATATGAGACGTTGATACTGATTTCATTGTTAATGTGTGTATACATTACTGGATCATAACTATCTATGACCAAACTTGAAAATTATTCCGTTTATTAATGAGAGTTTGTGCAGTTGCTCTTTTGTATAATTATTACAATTTACATGTTTTCCCACACTCTTATATATATATATATATATATATATATATATATATATATATATATATATATATATATATATATATATATATATATATATATATGTGTGTGTGTGTGTGTGTGTGTGTGTGTGTGTGTGTGTGTGTGTGTGTGTGTGTATATACACTGCCCTCCAAAAGTTTGGAAACGCCTGAACAAAATAGGGTTTTTGGGCAATATCAGCATAAATCCTCTTTAGTTAGTGACCATTTTGCATTGATAATAAGGGACAACACTAGGCATCCGAGCAGTCAGTTTATTCAAACATTGACTTGATATATT
>CM040985.1:3479801-3490175 GCA_022985145.1 Pangasius djambal | reverse complement strand
ATGATCAAGAGTCTTCCCAAAACCTCAGACCTGACTTTGTGCTATGGAAATACCTTATTAAAAGCCTATCATCTGGTGTTATCATAATAATGGTTTCTAAGAGCTTTGTGCTCAACACAAAGAACCGCTGGGTGCTAGGCAACATTCACCTTCTTGTGTTGTTTTTTGGGCTTTTGCTTAGTCTGGGATATATCAGCAACTGTGTTATGAGGGTTTTACTGTGCTGTGTGTCCCAGCTGGGGAGTTCCCATTACTGTTTGTGCTTCACTGCTGCATAATAGGAGACAAAACCCTGTAAATTTGTCCTTGTACCAAGTCTGAATGGTCTTCCATTATACGCTTGTAAGCACAAATATTAAATAAAAGTACTGTTTGTAGGATTTACAGCTCAACGCTCTTGAATGTCATTCCAAAATTCTGACTTTTACATGCTTTTAAGTTAAACACAGTTGTGTTTGAGGCTTGTCAGAAATCTGACCTAAAGAGAATGAGTTGTGTTGCTGGGCCTGTGGTGGCATGCCGAAAGGAGGTTTTAAGGCTCCTTAATTAATGAACACACGTACATTAACCCAGTCACTGCAACTCTAGAGGAGGAAAGCCCACATTATCAGGATCTTGGTGGGTGAACAAGAAGAGAGATGTCTTCATGGCTCCTGGCACATGTTCATGGAGATGAATAAATCTCCCGGTTGATCTTTGATCTGCAGCAATCCTTCTACATGGAACCTGTTGCAACAGTTTGCTTGAACAGCTGTTCTGGTCAAAGGAGCAAGGTGAGGAAGGCTGTGCCAAATAGTTCCTGAAGCACTATTGCAATATTTATATGCATTGTTTCCTTTAGCAACTTAGACAAATCTAGAGACTTTTTGAGTAGACTTTAGTGAATATCCTGCACTTGATACGGCTCCCCAGCTCACATCACAGCTGCTGGTTATGTGAGTTGAAAGAGCAGGTTGAGTTGATTCGCCACCAAAGTGGAAAGCCTGAATGACTTGTGCTTGTGAGAGCCAATGTTCCCAATGACTAATCACTGAGCCCCGTTTTTTTTCTTCCAATAACCAATCACTTATCACCATTGTTCCCAATGACCATTCACTGTTCACCATTGTCGCCAGTGTCCAATCGCTGTTCACCACTGTTCCCAAAGACCAATCACAGCTCACCATTATTTGTCCCACTGCTTCTTATTGATGCTAATGTGCTGTAGTGACTATTTATAGCATATTTCCTACATACATGAGTGGACAAATCTAAAATTTAATAGCTATCCCACTGGGCAAGCGGGAGCTTGATGTGCATAGTGCAGCAGGCGGTGGGATTTGGTAGCACTGGCTATAGTTACAGCATCGCATTGAGCTGCACCACTGTGAATTATGCATTATGTTTAAACATACGTACCAGTTTTGCCTGTAGGAGTGTGTGTTGATCTAACCTGTTTTAATTTCTCCCAGGGTTTCCAGGGTTAGCAATAGCAGCTCAGCCTCACTTTAGCGCTGACCTTACCCTCCTGTGATTATTGCTGAACACACACACACAGGAGTGGAGATTAGATTGCATCATGTTACGACACCATTTAGCACCACAGGGTATACATGTGTGGGGAGGAAAAGAAATCGGAGAAGCATTTTGAGCTTTGTCTTTTCACTTTCCTTTATTATTTAAACATTTTTTAGTCACATTACCATTGGCAAAGATAAATTTTAAATCCTTTTATTAACCCTTATATTAAATTTGGATTAAAATCTGCCATTTTAATGTGAGTTTAATTTATTACTAAAATTGTAACAACATTAAAAATGTATTTTCTGAGAGTATCCCAGGAATGATCAGTACTTATCAACCATGGTCACACACTTGCAAATTTGTAACAATTCATACAACTTCATTCATTACAATATTTATTTCTTATTAACTACCTAAACTTCTTACCTAAACTTATTTAGTTATTATCCATATAACATCATTTAGCATGAAATAATATAAATAAATATAATAAAAATCTTATCATAAATAAATTATTTATTAACTGTTATGAATTATTCAATAGCCAACATGGTGGGTACAGGGGACATAATGGATTATGTAACATCTTTAATAAAATAAAGACTTTTTAAAAATTTGAAACCATATTGCCAGAGGCTGACAAATATAGAAGAATATTAGGAATATATAAGTAAATATGGCATAGACCATCAACAGGTAGAGATAGAGACAGATGCAGGAGCAGGCTTTTTATTAAGCAAAAGACAAACAAAACTAATGAAGCCAAAACAAGAATTATAAGTTGAATGAATCAAGTTCTAGGGAAATGTGGCACAATGCCCACACCAAGCTACAAGCAACAGAAGCTTAGTCTGTTCACAGAAAGAGAAACCGCAGAACTTAAATAAGGACACAATTTAAGGGTGAAACACAAAACAGGTGAATGTGGTTAAGAGGGCACGTGACAGGGTCATGTGATCTGATGGGGCTGATGGGAAATGAAATCCAAGATGGCCCTATTATGACCAAAACCAGTGACACATTGTAACTAGCAGAGATATGTAAGGAGAAGCATGAGAAAAGGTGACATCACTATATCAAACATGACACTTTACCACCAACACTGGCACCACCACTGCCCTCTGCACTATCATCATGCCAAGAACCATCACACACAGGCATGCAGTGTATTTCATCTTTTATACTTGGCTCCAGAAAATGGAACTAACATGTCATATCTGTTCTCATAGCGCCAGTCAGACAACACAGCATGGGACGCTTGAATTTCAAAGCAAGCTCATGCCCTACAGGTGGCCATGCTGACGTCTCTGTGTAAGATCCCCCTTTCTTTGTTTGAGCTTTAGTTTAGCCCTGGATGCTGTGATGAGGATACCAGGTTGGGGAGGGATCCGCACACTCTGTCTACCAACCATAGAATGTGGTCAGACAGTTAGGAGTATTTGGCATAGGGCTACTGGAAAGGGATTTCAATGGAGCTTTTGATACTGATAGTGTTATTTATTCCACCTAATCTGTGTCTGAAAAACTGCACCTTAATATGTAATGATTCATATGATACAATTCTCTCCAAAGGTATTGGAATGACAATTCTTTTGTTTCTGCTATATACTAGAGACATTTGGGTTTGAGGTCAAAAAATTAACATAAGACCTTTCATTTCCTGATATGTACATCTAGACCTTTTGTTTGAACCCATCCCTTTTTCAAGTGATCAAAAATATTGGAGCATGTGACTGACAGGTGTTTCTTGTTGCCCAATGTGTGCCCTGGTAGATTTGATTGTTTACAAAATTAATAGCTCTGAATGTCTACTCTGGTTTGAGCCCAGGGTTTCACCTGTGAAGACTGCACTGGATGTTAAAAAAGGATAAACTAACATGAAAACCAGAGAGCTGTCTTTAGGAGAAAAGCAAGCCATTTTGAAGCTGAGAACAGAGGGAAAAATCAACCAGAATCAACCAGGCCAAGTCAATCATCAGACCTTAATCCAATTGAGCATGCATTTCACCTTCTGAAGAGGAGACTGAAGAGAGGAAACTCCACAAAACAATCAACAACTGAAAGAATCTGCAGTACAAGCCTGGCACGAAGCATCACAAAAGAACAATGCACAATTTGGTAATGTCAGTGCATTGCTGGCTTGATGTAGGGGATATACACCCAAATATTAAGTGTTGTTTACTTTAATTTACTTTAAGGCTTTCTGTTTCAATACTTTTGCTCACCTAAAAATTGGATGGTCCACCACCAAAGGTGCCTTGTTCTAAGTTGTTTAACACTTCTAGATGTAAATATCGGGAAATGAAAGTCTTGTCATCAGTGTATAGCAAAATCTAAAGAACTGGCCTCGCCATTCCAATACTTTCAGGGGGGGAATGTATATACACTAGCACCTGAAGGGCTGTATTTTCATCCAGGCACAAGTAGTATAAGTTAATGGTATAATGATGGTATACTATGATGTTGGGTGGCTGTAAGCTTTTCTGTTTGCATAGTCTTAGCTTTAAATGCGCCATCCTTTTGCCACAGAATGTCTAATATCTGCCAAGTCAGTCAACCCACCTCTTTCTGTGAAAGTAGATAGTTCTTAGCCACATACCGTATATTGATAAAATATACAAAAAGAGACTACTATTTGCATGGCTAGAAATTGATATACCTGGGCTAACATGGGTGGATTGATGCAGCAAGGACTCTAGCATTGACAACCTGCTGATGTAGTAGTATTTTCAAACTCTCTTTCATCCAAGTTTACCTTAGTTCTGGTATGCATTTTAAAGACTTCCCCTAGTGATTTATTACTGTGTGGGTTATTGCACATGTTTGACAGAACTGGGGTAAAAACCTATAAATGCTGTTAACAACAGATAAATGGGACCATAAATGGCATGTGCTGTGATTGCTGTGGGCGTTAGCCAAAAAGCTTCTCTTTTAAAAAGGGCATATTTACTGCTATAATTTTGGCAATGTTTAAATAGCCTGTATTTTATGGGCATCTGAGGAAGTACACCTCTATAATTAATCTTTTCAAAAACACTTCCTATACAACTCCTCCACTAAAATAAATGATAAATGTACTATCATAAATCAGATTTTGGGCAAGACACTTCAGACATGGCTTAGTGAAGGACAGCTTAGCACCAGTGTCTCCAACACAGTCTCTAAGTCCCTAACACAGTCTCGAATACGATCACTAACACAGTATCCAACATAGTCTCAAAGTATCCAACACAGTGTCCAACACAATATCCAATACAATCTACAACATAGCCTCCAATACAGTCTCCTAAACAGTCTCTAACAGTGTCAAGCACATGCACTAACACTATCTCCAGCACAGTCTCAAACAGAGTCTGCATCACAGATTCCAACAGTGTTCAATACAGTCTGCACCAGTGTCTACCAGTTTTCAACAGCCTCAACCAGTCTTCACCACATTCTCCACCACTGTCTCCAACACAGTATCGAACACAGTCTCCAATGTCTCAAACGATGTCCCACAGTATCCAACCCAATCTCAAACACATTCTCCAGCACAGTTTCCAGCACAATCTCCACCATAGTCTCCAACACAATTTCAAAGAAGTCTCAAACACAGTATCCAACAATCTCAAACACAATCTCAAACAGAATAATCAACACAGTCTCACTGTCTGCAACACAGTCTCCACCAACACAGTCTCCACCACAGTATCACACAGTCTTCAACAGCCTCAAACACAGTCTCCAACAGCCTCCACCACAGTCTCAAACAATCTCCATCAGTCTCCACCACAATCCCCAACACAGTCTCCACCACTGTATCAAACACAGTTTCACACACAGTCACCACCAGTGTCAAGCACAGTCCCCAACACAGTATCCACCACAGTCTCCAACCAAACCACAGTTTCCAACATATTATCCAACACATTCTCCACCACAGTCTCCACCAGTCTCAAACACACTAGTCACCGCAATCTCAAACACACTATCCAACACAGTCACCAACACAGTCTCAAACATAATCTCAAACACAGTCTCCATCATTGTCTACAGTTTCTACCAAATCTCAAACATAGTCTACAATAGTGTCTCCAGGACACTCTCCAACATAGTTTTCAAGTTAGTGTCCAATGGTGTTTAATACAGTCCAGAACACGGTCTCTGCTTAGCGTAGTCTCAAACATTGTCTCCATCACAGTCTCCACCACAATGTCAAACAGCCTCAAACACAGTTTTCATCACTGTCTCCAACACAATCTCCAACACAGTCTCAAATTCAGTCTCCCACACAGTCTCCACAACTGTCTCCAACACAATGCCAAACACTGTCTCAAACACAGTCTCCGACAGTCTCAAACATAGTTTCCACCACAGTCTCAAACACAGTCTCCAACAGTCACAACCAGTCGCCACCACAGTCTCCAACACAGTCACCACCAGTTTCAAACACACTCTCCACCACAATCTCAAACACAGTAAATAACACAGTCACCAATACAGTGTTAAACACAGTATCCAACACAGTAGCTAAAGCAGGCTCCACCCCGGGCTCAAACACAGTATGCCACACAGTCTCCAATAAAGTCTCAAACACAGTCTCAAACAAAGTATCCAACACAATCTCAGACACATTTTCCAACAAAATCTCCCCAACAGTCTCAAACACAGTATCCAATACAGTCTCACTGTCTCCAAATGCGATCTCCACCACAGTCTCAAACACAGTCTCCACCACAGTCTCAAATGGTCTCCACCACAGTCTCAAACACAGTCTGAACCAGTCTCCAATGAAGTCTGTCTGTCTCCAAATGCAATCTCCAATCTCCACAGTCTCAAATACAGTGTCTGCCAGTTTCAAATGGCCTCCACCACAGTTTCAAACACAGTCTCCAACACAGTATCAGTCACAGGCTCAAATACTGTCTCCAAATACGATCTCCAACACAATATCCAAAAAGGTTTCAGACAGAGTCTCCATCATAGTGTACAACAATGTCCAACACAATCTCCACCACAGTCACCAACAATCTCTCTCACAGTTTCAAACACTGTCTCCAAACACAGTCTCAAACACAGTATCCAATACAATCTCCATTACTGTCTCTACCTCAGCCTCAACCATTCTCTAACACTATCTCCACCACAGTCTCACAGTCTCCAACACAATCTCCACCACAGTCTTCAAACACTGTCTCCAACAAAGATTCCACTAAAGTTTCCAACAGTCTCCACCACAATCTCCACCACAATCTCTACCACAGTCTCCACTACAATTTTACAAGTGTCCAACACAGTCTCCACCAGTGTCTTTGGGAAATTCTCAAACAGAACCTCCATCAGTGTCTCCAACACAGCCTCCATTACAATCTCTACCTCGTTGTCAACTAGTCTCCACCACAGTTTCCACCAAAGTCTCAGTCACAGTCTACACCAGTGTCATCACTACTGTCTACAGCACAGTCCGCAAGACAGTGTCCAACAATATTTAACATAGTCTACAGCACAGTCTCTAGCACAGTGTCAAGCACAGTCTCCAACAAAGTCTCTAACATAGTCTCATACATAGTCTATTGCAATCTCAAACACAGTTTCCATCACATTCTCTATCATAGTCTCCACCACAGTGTCAAACACAGTCTCCAACAGTCTCAAACACAGTCTCCAACACTGTCTCCAGCATGCTAAGCCTAAACTTAGGCTCAGTAACGTATATAAAATATTTCAGCCACATTTAATGTGGAGCATCATGGACAGTTTAACAGCTGGTGTCAAATTACAAACTGAATTGATAGGTTTATGCCCATTTTGCTAAGGCCTGTAGCTATCCAACAACAAGGTTCTAGACATCTTTAGGCAGACTGAATGCATTTACTATTGGCTTCCCTGCTCCATTTACTGGCTCTTTACCCAACATGAACTTTGCAGGCAGACAGCCAAGGCAATGTTAGAAAGTAAATAAAAAATATTTTCACTTAATTTTGGTAAAATATAATTATGTTTCTTAAAATTGAGTTATGAAGGTAGGTTACAGCAACAAAAAACAAATTTTGGCCTGTTACTAATTTTGGACTGTTTGCCAAAACTGAGCTGCAGTGATATCTGACAGGTTTTCCAGACCACCACACAACTAGGAAATAAGAAAGCAGGTTTGTATGTTTTCAGTATAATAAAATTGCCATGACTGGCAGAGATCCTTTAAAATCCGTCTCTCTGTGAACAAGCTGTACTGTGACACAAAACATCTTTAAATTCTAGATCAATATATCAAAAACTAAGCAGCTTGCCTGAACAAGAGAAACCTGACAATCTTTTTCTCTTGTGCAGGTTTTTTTACGACCTGGGCTAGTCATCGGAGCAGTTTATCTGAGTAAACCTGTTCAACTTCACTATGGCTTAACGAATCTGGCATGCTATGAGAGCAAGTTTCTGTGCACAGTGTGTTGGGTGGAATTCGTTTGTTTTCTGTTTTAAAGGGATTATCAGAATAGCTAGAAGCCCTATCAAGAGAATGAGCTTGATTGTAACCGGTATATAATGTGCATGCCATAATATAGCTGGAATTCACTGAAATGCAACTTAATAACATCAGTTAACATCAGAAATGATGCCACATGGAAGTGAAACATGCTTGCAAAAAAGGATAAGTATGTTGTATTAGTTTAAACATTAGCATGAATACGTTTTACAAGAAACCTCTCATCTTCCTTTTCATTTGTGCGAATCATGGTTTTATTTAAACATGTAAATGTTTGAAGCATGAAGGGTGATGAAACTCATTATTTTTGCCTGTTTGCCATCTACCTGTTTGTCCACAATCCACGTGACAAGCTATAAAAATGTCATCCATATGCTGGCACACCCTCACATAGCTCAGTGTTTGTGCATGTGTATATTATGCATGTGCCTACCTGTATGGATGATACCACATGTGTGTAAAAGGCTACAGCCACCTAAGCTGCAAAGAGCTCTGATATGAGCTTTGTTGGCTTTTGTTGGCTTGTGAAAATTCTTGCAAATCAGAACACCAAGTTGGCATATAGATGAATGAAGTATCTACTGCGAATGGTCAGAAGGTGATGATTAATCTTCTATAACAGCAGCTCAGAAGATAGTTCTGGAAAGTTTATATTGATGCGACCATTCCAATACATCATCATTATTAGAGCAACAACTTACACATAGAATTGTATGAGACACAAACTGATGAAAAATGTGTAATTGTATATACAGTGAAGTTTTCTGTTAGGAGATATTTATACAGCATTTTCGGAAGGAGTCTCCAGTGTCAGCAATTTGTAACAGTCAGAGGTAAAGCTGTAACTTGAAGTCTTCCAACACAGGAAAGTCTTCAGTCCTCAGTAACATGACAAGCTGCAATTCTTGTATTACATTTTTTTTTATTAACTTAAAGAGAGAGAGAGAAAAAAAGGGAGGCTGGTTAGGGAACAACTGTTTATAGCTTCTATAACTTAAATGATAACAGGTTACTAACTCGTTTCATAGATGATCTACAGAATTAAATGTAACTATAAACAAATAAAAAGTACAGCATGTTCTTTAATTAATAAAGAATAAAAAAACCGAATCATTGGCAATTTGCTCTGGTATTAGAAGAATAAAACACTTCAGGGTGTGCTGTTATTGGGAAATAAGTTGAGCCATATCACACCATCCCATCATTGATTATTTTCCTATAACTGCTTTCCTCGAAGTGTTTCATTGTGTGTCAGTATGTAAGGCATATATAATATCTAATCACAGTATAATAAACACACAAATCACCAAAGTGCAATAATATATGTGGCATGATTGTGTAGCAGACAGAGCTGGACCTCACTGATACTGATACTACAAAATTCTTTCATTGTTTTTATTCATTGTACTTTTTCAGATGCAAAACGTTTTGAATTTTACATGTAATGGCACAACATTGCTTGAGTTTAAGTTTGCAAAAGCAGTCTCCATTGCATATCAGAATTAATGTAAAGACTTCATTTAGCATATTTTGTAATCATGGTATGTGCCTTTAACCTGCTGTGCAATGCTGAGCCTATGAATGCTTGATGTACTGTGAGACGTATGGTATAGAACTCGGTAATACATGACAGGTCAGATGAGGTTTCCTGAGACACACGTTACAGAATAAAGACCTCCGCAGTACTGTACTTGGCCCCATGTTTGCTCAACACTTCGTAAATCTGCGTAAATCTTGTTACTAAATCAGTCTTGGACGTCTTGTTTCATCTGCATGGAAACAAATGAGCCCATGACAACCAAGCCCTGTTTGTTCTTAATTTTTCCGAGAGCACACAATGAGTTTACACAATAGGGTTGCTGTCAAGTTGTTATCTTTGCTCCCTGTGCTCTTGACAGCCTGCATCAATCATCTACAACTGTGTCATGAAGTTCAGCTCTCAAAGATGACCTCTTATATAGGCATTACACAGTCTTTCTATGCTTTTATGCCACTACATAAAGCACGCTATCTTCTACACTTCCTTATTTCGCATTGGAAAATTGTCCGAGGTTTTGCAGTATCAGTGACACTCACTCAGCAGGATATTCTGCCACATGTCAGGATCTCAGAAAGAGTCCAGTCTTTCTTTCTTTTTCTTTTTTTTCTTCTTAAATAGTTTAAGATATTAAGTATTGTTATCTTTTCCAGTTGAAATGATCCCTTCTACACTTTTATTAAAAGTACTGCAACTATTCAAATATTAGGCTAATTATTTTAAATTGTACATTAATATTCTTGCTATTTATTAACAGCCATAAAGAACAAATTTGTTCGAAGTTGCCATTATTTATAGGCCTACTTGTTTTTGAGTTATTGAAGTTTGGATTGAACTAATTTAATTCAAGGGACCAGTCAAACTGGGTAATAAC